>JARHVA010000948.1:3680000-4145906 GCA_037957365.1 Torreya grandis
AGTGATCAACTCAAGAGGCTGAATAATTCTAAGCAGGGCAATCTTGATTTGGAAGAGGTTATGATCCAAAATGAGCTCGCGAGTAAAAATCATCACCCACAGAAAAACATAGAGATCGATGTCAATCAGGTGGAAATTGGTTTCAATCAAGAGGAATCAACATCAGTCGGGTGTAGACCGGCATCGATCAGAGATGAGCGAGATCAGTCACTGTCAGAAGAAAATTTGGGCAGACAACAAGCTGTAAATGAGTCTTAAACGCCCATAAGGAGGTCTGAAAGGGTAAGTAAACCTCCAATTCATTATTCTCCTTCTTTATACTACTTGTTGCTCACTGATGGTGGAGAACCAGAAAGTTTTGATGAGGCAATGCAGGTAGAATCCAAGAAACAGTGGGAGCATGGCATGAATGAGGAAATTGATTCCTTAGAAGAGAACCATACATGGGATTTGGTTGAGTTGCCAGTCGGAAGGAAAACATTGAAAAACAAATAGGTATACAGGTTAAAGGAAGGAGAGAATGGACGAATGAGACATAAGGCCAAGTGGGTAGTAAAGGGATTTGCACAGAAACTAGGTATTAATTTTGGTGAAATTTTTTCTCCTATAGTAAAGATGACTTCTATTCGGACTGTATTGTCTTTAGTTGCTATTGAGGATTTGCATCTTGAGCAGCTTGATGTTAAGACAACATTTCTTCATGGATATTTGGATGAAGAGATATATATGGATCAGCCAGAAGGATTTGAGGTCAAAGGTAAGGATAAATTTGTGTGCAGATTGAAGAAAAGCTTATATGGTCTTAAGCAAGCTCCAAGACAATGGTATTTGAGGTTTGACAGGTTTATGACAGAGCATGGCTTTAGTAAATGTCAATCTGACCATTGTGTTTATTTTAATAGATTGGATAATGGTAGTTATATTATCTTGTTACTGTATGTAGATGATATGCTTGTTGCAGGTTCACACATGTAGGAAATTACTAAGCTTAAGGTAAAATTAGCTCACACATTTGCCATGAAGGATTTAGGAGTAGCAAAGAAAATCCTTGGCATGATTATTAAGAGAGACAGAAAAAATCACAGTTTGATTTTGTCTCAAGAGGATTATGTGAATAAGGTGTTAGAGAGGTTCAATATGCAAGATGCAAAACTGGTAAGCACACCTATGGCTGGACACTTCAAGTTGAGCAAAGAACAGTGTCCTAAATCACATGATGAGGTTGAGTACATGAGTAGAGTTCCATATGCTTTAGCAGATGGGAGCTTGATGTATGCAATGGTATGTACTAGACCAAATATTGCCCAAGTAGTGGGAGTTGTCAGCAAGTTTATGGCCAATCTAGGAAAGGAACACTGGAAAGCAGTTCAGTGGATTCTCAAATATCTGAGAGGGACCGACAGTAGGCATTTATGCTATGGAGGGTCAAACACTTTTCTACATGGGTATGTAAATTCAGATATGGCAGGTGACTTGGATGGTAGGAGAAGCACCACAAGATATGTGTTCACTATTGGTGGAACGATAGTTAGCTAGATTTCAAAGTTGTAGAAGGTTGTTGCCTTGTCTACTATAGAGGCAAAATACATTATAGTCATAGAGGCTAGTAAGGAAATGATTTGGATGACTCAATTCATGGAAGAGTTGGGAAAGGAGCAAGAGAGTTGCAGATTGTACAGTGATAGTCAAAGTGCAATTCATTTGGTAAAGAATTCAGCCTTTTATTCAAGAACCAAACATATACAACTTAGGTACCACTTCATTAGACAGGTATTGGAGGATGGACAATTGAAGCTGGAAAAGATCCATACAGATAAGAACCCTGTTGATATGTTAACAAAGCCGATAACAAAGGAGAAGTTGAATCTTCATTCAACTTTTGTTGGTCTTCAAGATTGAGCTTGAAGAGGGAGAAACAAGCCAGAGATGTTTAGAGGATGTTGCTGTACAGGTACAGGTGCAGCTATTTATCTCCAAGTGGGATATTGTTGAGTTATGGAGCTAAAAGCTTCACTAATGAGCTAATTTTGAGGTTGCTGGGCTTACACAGTAATCGACATCGGTCAGAACCAACCAACATCAGTTAGGGGTCGATCGACATCGGTCATCTTCAGACCGACACCGACTTCTGTGCGTTTCCAAAATTGTTATTTTTAAGAGAATATATTTGAGCCTTTGATTTAAGAGGTGGATCTAAGGGTGGCGAATGCATGGCTCATGAACCCTAGTGTTGTAGTATTCTATATAGTAGGGTTAGATCCTCATAGCATGTACAATTTCAGTAATTGAGTTGATTGTAATTGATTGAGAGAGAGAGAGAACTCTTGAGGGAGAATTATTATACATCTACGAGGTGTGAGGAGAGAGATATTTCTTCATTATATTTCCTTTTGGAAGAGTTTAATACCGATTGGTTGTTTCTTGTATCTCCTATTATTTGCTATTTCTGATTTCTAGTTACTTATTACTTCTGGTTTCAATTCTGTGTTTAGTTGTTTATACAAAAGTAATCAATTGTACTCTTAGATCGTAACAATTATCTACATATTATAATAACTAAGAGATACCTTAGATTACTAATATGACTCACCTTTCATCTTTTGATTGTACCAACCAATCATTAAATAACATAATTCTAATTCTAATCACATCCCTTGATTCTTCCAATGGTATCAACCACATTCCAAAAACATTGATACAATATTGATTATTATTATTTCTATTTCTAACTATATCGACCGCTTTAACTCTATTTCAGATAACTATGTTAGCCAACCCAATATAGTTAATACCAGTACTACCTCATCTAACTATACTGACTATTTTGATACAATTCAACCTTGATTTGTTGTACTAGACTATATTAGTCAAGTTGATGTTGTACAATGGAATTTAACTTATCCTCCTATAGATCTTAAAATTATCTTGGATGCCAAAGCCACTGCTATGAGTTAGCTTGACTCTAAATTTGACAATAAAGGTAATCATATTATTAATCTATAGGTAGATGTTGAATATTATGGTTCGTTACCTATGTTTCCTAGTGACAAAGCAATACTATAATTACTTCATTCAATATAGCCTCAACTTCCAATCCAACATCATAAACTTGGTGAATTTGAGAAAATGTTCCCTCACTTTAATAATTATGTTACTATTATTGATCCTCACCCTAATAATCTTTCTACACTTCCTTCTACACTATAACATCTCAAAGATGGAAATGCGACGCTTATCAAATAAACTCAAGCAATCAAATTTGGTACAACTATAAATCCCAAATCCATCATTATCTCTATGGAATTCTACCCTTAAGAGAAGATAAACTATAGCCTATTTCTTGACAAATATCAGGAAGCCTTTACATGGTCATGTGATAATATGCTCGGTATAGACCCTGGCGTACTTGTTCATAACATAGTTACTTAGTTGGATGTGAAACCCATTCTAAAAAAGCAACAAACGTTACTTCTTAAATTTTATATTCTCTCTCAAAAAGATGTGATTAAGATCCCATATGTTAAGTTTATCATACCCGTAAATTACTTTATATGGGTCTCCAACATAGAACCCATTCATAATAAAGTCACTATGGTCAATGATATTTTGTATTGACTTTTGTAGTCTTAACTTAAGGTGCCATAAGGATAATTTTTCTCTACCTTCTAATGATGCCATTGTTGATTCCAGAGTTGGTTATGAGATGCTTTCCCTCATGGATAGTTTTAAAGGGTAAAATCAAATTTGCATCACCCCTAAATATCAACATAAAACTACCTTCACTATCGATTGGGGTACATATTTCTATGTTAATATGGATTTAAACCTTAAAAATGTTGGGTCAACTTAACAACATGCAATGACACACATTTTTATTTATCTCATCCACAAAATAGTCAAAACCTATGTGGATAAGCTTTTAGCTAAATCCAAGCATCATGAAAATCATATTCATAACCTATCTATGATATTTGATTACCTTATTATATATGAAACTAAGCTTAATCCTAGTAAGTGTGTCTTTGGTGTTACCTCTAAAAAATTCCTAGGATTCTTTGTCTCACTATGAAAGATTGATATGTATCCTTCTAAAATCATTGTTATTCTTAACATGCATATACCTTGATCCATTCCTAATATGCACACTTGTCTTAGGTAACTTTGGGTAATAAGTAGATTTGTTCTTGGGTTTTCTTATCGTAAATATTCAATAAACTCCCTTCTCAAGAAAGGTGTTAAGCTTGAATGGATCAATGTTCATAAAAAATCCTTTGATAACATGAATAAATCCTTACTTTATCCCCATATTTTACGACCACCTTCTAGTGATCTCCCTCTCATCTTGTATACATCAACTAACCCATATAAATTGGTGCAATACTTGTACAACAAGATGAGTTTGATAATAAATATGTTATTTTCTACATTATTCATGCTTTGATAGATTACAATACTCACTAAAAAAAAGTGAAGCATGACTGCCTCACAAAAATTAACCTTAAAAATATTTGGCACTACATGATTTTCCTTAATACCTATGTCATAGTCTATTTTAATCCCTTTCATCATTTCTTCTCCAAGGCCTTTTTACCTTGAGATAAAAACAAGTGGATGGTACTTTTGGTGGAATTTTACCTTGGGATTATTACTCAAAAATCAAGCTAAGGCAAAGTGATTTCTGATCAATCTATTGTGCTATAGTCTTAGCGATACCTTGAGGGCTATTTTTTGAATAAAGATGTCCTCTTGGTTGAAGGTATTAATAAATATATTTCCATTAAAGACTACTTCCATAATTTCATGACTGATATTGTGGATCATACCCTACAAGAACATAAAAAGTATTTATGTAATGGAAAATAACATGGATGACCCTTTAGGAATTTCTTGACCAATTATCTTTTCCCATCAAATTGAGGATGATATGATGAGTTAAGAGCCAACAGAGTACCCAAACATGAGAATAAATCAATCCAAAAATTATTGGCAAAGATAGGATCACGACCACTTATGATATTAGGGATACCACGTAGCTTTTGAAATGTATCCAAAAAAGCATTTGTTATTGTAAAAACTACAAATGGATAAGATAAGGCATACAAATGGGCATATTTTATGATCATGTCTATGCTTACATCGAGAAATTTTTTATCATCTAAATTAGGAAAATTTTGTTATGAAATTGATGGAAATTCCCCCCTCACCTTTAACTAAGAATAGATAAGGGCTGTAGAAGACTTGGTGTCTTAATTGTCTCACCCTTGCTTTGATTACAAACCATGCATTCTGTCATAAATTTATAGATGTCCCCCTTGAGTTCTTCCCAAAATAATTCTTACTTGATTTTATGATAGGTTTTCAAAAATCCTGAATGCCCCCATGTTGGAGATACATGGAGCTCTACCAGGATATTGTTTTTGAAGGAAACATTATTACACAGGTACAACCTATCTTCATACCATAAGGCATTCCATTTCCACTCAAATTTATCTAAGACACTAGAATCACATTATAGCTACTAAATCAAAACCTATGTATCAATTTTATTTTCCCATTCTGATATTACCTCATTGACACAATCTGCTTACCATATAGACATTGCACATAACAATGCCTATGTGGGGTCATATCGATTACTAATTCACATGCTACAATTTTTCTTCCCACATCTTACTGTATATTAGTATTTCATCAAAAAATACTAAGAAAAAATTCATTAAAAAATGCTTAAAGATAATGCTCATCAAACTTTGGAATGATGACAGTGCATTTATGAGACGAAAAGGCATTATAAAAAACTCATAATGGCCTTAATGAGTTAATAAAGTTATGTTATGAATTAATTCATCTATGATCCAAATTTGATGGTAACCTAAATAAAGATTCAATTTTGTAAAGTAGACAACACCATGTAATTCATCTAGAAATTCATTAATTACTAGAATAGGGAACTTATCTTTGAGAATATACTTGTTAAGCTATCTATAATCTAGGCACATCCTCCAGGTATCATCCTTCTTATGCACCATTACCAGAGGGGATGAATATGCACATTGGCTATGCTTAATAATACCAACTTCTAGTATTTCTTATAACATCTTTTCAATCTCACTCTTTTAGACATATGGGTATTTGTGTGATATGTTGTTTGGAGATTAAATCCTTAGTTGAAATCCAATGGAATGATCATGTTCCCTTTTTGGTGGCAGTGATTTTTGAATTTGCTCCAAAAACATGTGTGTTTATCAATAATCTTTTGTAGCTCAGGCTATGTAAACATCTTTTGTAGAAGGGCCATAAACATCTTATGTAATCTTTTGTAGAAGGGCCATTAAAGACTGGGATGATGAATTAATCACAAAAGGAAATGGAGTAATAGAGCTAGACATGGACTACTATAAGACTCTGAAGGATGATAATGCATCTCTAAAGGCAGAGATAAGCAAATATGAAGTAGAGATTAAAAGGTTGAACCTATACTTTTCAAAATTATAGGTTATTGACCTAATTAAGACTGACAACCTCATGTCAAAAAATATATTAAATATTTTTGTAGAGCATGAGGAGCTAGACAGGGTAGCTAAATTTAGAATCATAATACTCACTGAGAGTATTAAGAAGGATAAAAGTACATGTGACAAGGCCACATATATAATTCATGATATTGAAGATTTACTTGGTAAATTGTCATTTGATGCAATATATCGCTAAGGTGAACCTCTTCCCATTCAAGAAGTCTATGATAAATTCAAAGAGGTGGTTAAGAAATAATCAACTCATGATGCAACTTTCAACTTGAATTATATCCACCGATTCATCAAGTATAATAATACACTAGATCAAATGGGAAAAGACACCCAAGTCTATAGAGCTACATCTAGATAACTATCTAAAGTAATAGAAAAATATGAGATCAACAACCTTTACACACTTGGTCTTGATGAAGAGCACCTTCAAGAGTATTTAGTAGCTTCAATGCTTATATTGAAAAGATACAAATAAAAAAGAACAGGGAATCTTCAGAAGTCATGGTTGTTGATTGATTTTTCAATTAGTTGTAAAATACATTCTGTAAACTACATTTGTTATAAGAAATAATGTAAAGTTTCAAGTTGTAAATTGTAACTATCATTTTGACAGCTCTTATCTTCACGTTGAGAAAGAGCCACTTGTGATTTTCAATTATCTTTTTATCAGGGTTTAGTTGTAAAGTTCAACTTGTAATTCCCATTTTTCCTTTTGACAAGTTTGAATTTTTTTAGTTGTAAAAACTCATGTTATAATTTACATTTTATTTTTTGTCAAGTTGAATGACTTAAAAGTTGTAAAAGTCTTCATTGCAAATTACAAATTAGGTTTTTCAAGTTACATCTTAAAATATCCAAAAAAGCATTCAATTTTAACCAAGTCATGGTTCATTTTGGTGCCCCATTTTTTGTGGAGAGACTTCCTCAAACTGGACTGAAGAAGAAATGGTTCAAATAGAAGACTTGAATGGATTTCTATCCTCTTTCAAGACCTGGTGAAGTGTCCAGTAGTTGCATATTCTTTTCCACCATCTACTCCAATAATGATGCCATTTGAAGCTAAAGAGGATGACATTTGCATGAAGTTTCTTGAATTTCTTTTTACAAAACTGAGCGTAAGGGTTTTGTTAACTTTCTCTCTCTTAATGGAGTAATTTTATATAAATATGGGTTCCCTACATTGCCCATGTATCTTTTTGTTGTTAGAGAAATTATTCTACCTTTGAATAATTAATCTACATGTTGTAACCTGGAGAATGCTAATAGACTGAATTTTGCCTTCCTTGTATTGTGTTATCTTTGTGTATGTACGACTATCTATTAAATTTGTGAATGATCTAAGTCTTGTTTCAATCATATATATTCATTTGTGCTATTATTTATGCCCTTTTGAAATCTTTTTGATATTAAATAAATAATTTTTGTTCCTTATCTAATGAATGCCCAATATTACCTTTGATATCCTTTTTGTATAAGATTGTGCTTTAATAAAGTTAGTATATTAAATATTCAACTGTGTTCAAACAAAGCAAGCATTAATTTCCACTGTAACTATTTAGTGCAATCACCATTTTCTAGTTTAAAACTCATTCTCAAACTCTTATCGTCATAAGTCAAAACCCTAGTTAGGTGAAAGATCACTAAGAGGTAGTTATTTGACATGAATTGGTCATATACCAATTACACCAAGCTTAGCAAAAAAAAAGTTAGTCTTCTCTAGAGGTTCACCTCAATTCACCAAGGTTCCACACCTTAGTGGTGATCCCATTATGTCATTAGATATCCCACGTACTGAAACTCATGATACTCACAATACTACAAATACAAGTGGGTGCAAAATCTAATTGAAAACACATCCAATAGGAGACAATAGTGACAATATTTTTTGTCCCCTATGGAATGTTTATATCCTTAACATTATAATAACCAGTTTTAAAATTTACATCCTTCCTTATATTATGATCGATATTTTTATAATCCTTAGCATGTGGTTTCCCTGTTTGTATTGATATAAAGGAGCTTGAGTCACTCATTCACCATTTAATAATTTCAATAAAATGACATATATACACTACTACACATTGATAAAAGATTCCCTATTCTTACTAATTATAATTCTAAGCATTTTAACCAGTTCTCAGCCAACTCCAAAGCTTGTTTTATCCAAGCCAAATAAAATCATGATATATTATTCAGGCCATCTCTAGATACATTCATATAGTCAAAAGGCAATTGTAAAAAACACTCTAAGTGGGATAACTACATGGGATTGAATTTTCTCTTCAAAGTATTAGATACATTGGCAATGTTTAGTACTCATGGAGGTGATTTGGGTCAGATCAACTCATTACACTCTATTGGGTGAATATTTTGTCATCAACTACTGAAGGCAAAATGGGTATATCAACCACAACGTAATTAGATAAATCTCTCCTCTCAGCAAGTGGAGGCTCCCTATAAAATATAATATATAATATAAACTTAAAATAGACTCATACGTGAGATCATACCATCCATTTCTATTTTTTCAGAGATGATGTTCTCAAGGTAAAGGAAAATTCCTATGTAATAACTGAAAGTAATTCTCTTCTTTCAGAAATGATGTTCAGTAAACAATAGGAAAACTTCTCGGGTAGTAACTAGATCCATAAGAAACCCATGAAAGCACAAAGTCTTTTGTTGCTTCTCTTGCTGATTTAGGACTAATATCATAGTAGAATGAAGTGCAGCCCAAAGTTTCCACCGAAAACTACAACATAGTATATGATCACAAAGGATAAAAGTAGTTTAGAGCCTTTCCAATATCCTATGCTGAAATGCAAAACACACAATCTAAAGACAATTATGGTAACACAAAGTCTCCATAATCAGCTTTAGGAAATCTTCCAGATTATTTTCACTTGCTCTACTTATTTGATCAAATAGATAAGACTGTATTTAAAAAAGAGACATAAGAACAATTTCCTAGATAACACAAGTTATTTCAATGCAAAGTTTGAAAGATCACTTGCTATCTCATTCACCTGATAAATATGATTAATAATCTGAGATCAAAGTCTCAAAAATGCCTTTCAATTTGGGTAGAGTTTTACTTCTAATAACTAAGAGATCTCTATTTATCTAAAATGAGAGATTATAATATATAGCATCCAAAGAAAGACTTTGGTGCTTTTTTTCACACAATGACCTATGCTGCATTGAATGCATTGGAAAGAAGAAGTTCTGTGTAGGGGCCATGCTGGAGTGGGTTACTAGTCTTGACTTTGGCATTTAACTCATATAAAATGTCTTGTCCAAAGCATGGGTTGCCTTGTCCTTTGAAAGGCAAGGCCACTCCTCTTTATGATACTTACACGACTGTCCACTCATCTTTACTCTAACAAAAAAAAATAGGCCACACCATTACATGCTTGTACTCTCTAATATCCACTTGGTGGACTATTCCATCCACTAGAATAACTCTTCCACCAATGCTTCTAGATTCTTTATTTGATTCCCTCTTTCCTTGCTATATTTTGTCTCTTCCTGGTGATCCGAGCTCTCAGGGCTATCTTCTCGCCTTCTGCTGGCTTCTTCGGCTCCTTTCTCAGTGGATCGCTGAGTTTGTCCTGGGGTTTGCATTATTTGAAAATCAATGGTTATTTTATTATCCTAAATTTGACATCTGTGGGGAAGTCACCAGTCGCTTGAACCATTTTTAACCTTGAACCATCTTTTTAGAGTTCACCGGTTCAACGGTTCAATGGTTTAATGGTTCAATATTTTATATTTTTCAAAGAGTCACATTCACTCAGTATTTTTATGAATTCAATTTGTATCATTGAACCAACTTTTTGAACCTTTTGCTGGAATCTTCTACTCGAACCTTTTTGAACCTTTGAACCATTTTGAAGCAGAGTTTAATGGTTCAATGGTTCAACAATTCAATGGTTCAGTGGCATTTATTTCAAATCATTGAACCCTACCATTGAACCATATATCATTGGACCTCATTTTGAACCATCCTTATAAATTTTAGGAAATGCCTTCAAGCATTTTGTAATTTCTTCTTGCAAAAATCCACCTTTTGAACTTGCGATTTCCTTAGCTGAAAAGGCTTGTGCAATTGAATAACTTGACTGCTCAGAACATTTTTGAGAAAGGAGACCATTCTTGGCCTACAGAACCAAAATGGTCAACAGGTTGTCCACAAAAATAAGTGACTGGTTTTAGAAATAATAGATGGCTCTAGTTGGGGAACTTCCATCGATTGTATTTTGAAATGATCGAAGGGAGTAGAATCTAGACTCTAAGTACCTTTATCCATGCCATTGGGCCACGGAGTCAAGCCACCCAAAAAGAGAAATATGCCAAAAAAACAAATGAACAACGTAAAACAAACAAAAACTATACAAATGTACAACTGGACTTATCTAATACTTCAAGGATTGAAGTGCTTCAGATGCTGCCCAATGTGAGGCAGTGAAAATGGTGTTCCATCTTGATATTCTAGTAAGAAGCTACTTTCACCACATATCTGATGAATGGTAAATGGACCTCTCCACAAAGAATCAAATTTTCCATGCATTTTTTTTGGTTTTCTCTTCTTGTCCCACAATAAGACTTGATCTCTAATTTGAAAATCATGAATCCTTACTCTCTTGTCGAAGAGTTTTTTTACTTGATTTTGATTTGTAGGGATACGGTCCACTATCATAGTTTGTTGCTCATCTAGTTCGGTTAGGCACATGATCCTTTTATCAATAGTATTATCAAAAGTTTGATCTTTGACTGCCTTTGCCAACTTCAGTGCTGGTAGTTCTAGGGTGATTGGTATCTTCGCATTCAAACCATATAGAAGCTGAAATGGTGACATACCTATTACCATCTTGGGTGTAATCCTGTCTACCCACAAAGCATCAAACAATGCTTTATGCTAAGTTCTCTAATTATCATCTACCAGTTTCCTGATAATAGTAACCAGATTCTTGTTACTTGATTCTGCTTGACCATTTCCTTGCAGATAATAGTCAGAGGAGTGGGAAAGAATAATCCCATAATTATAATAAAACTTAGTAACCTCATGAGAAGCGAAACAAGAAACATTATCTATTACAATCTTAGTTGGGACCCCAAATTGGGAAATAATATTTTTTTTAAAGAAATTGCATACCATTTTTGAAGTAGCATGCTTAGTTGGAATGGCTTCCACCCACTTGATAAAATAGTCTGTCACGGTGAGAACATAGTCATGTCCAACACTTGAGGATGGGTTCACGACACCAATGAAGCCAATACCCTATTGTTTAAAAGGCTCTTCAATTACCACTAGTTTGAGAGGTAATATGGTCAATTTAGTTTTTCCAACAAACTATTGACACAACTCACATCTACGTACCCAAACGTACGCATCTTAAAATAGTGTAGGCCAATAGTATCTAGCTCATAGAATTTTGTGAGTCGTTACTGGTGCAAAAAAATGTCATTCACAAGACAAATTATGGAAGGATTCCAAAAGTTTACTTTATTGCACCTTATCGATGCAACGAAGAAATACCCCATCAGGACTTCGTTTGTATAAACCATTGTCCCACAAGACATAGTTAACAGCCTTTACCTTAACATTCATTTTCTCTTTGTAGGATAGATGGGTGGGACATTCACCATAGGTAAAAAAATGAGTGATATTAGAATACCACTCATCTATAGTAGTGACAAAGAGAACCGTAGGCATGTTTCCAATATTTATTTCTTCATGTTCTATTTTCTTTGGTATGTTATCAGCAATTAATTGGTAGAGACCTTTTCCTTGCACAAGCTTAGTAGGCTTGATATCAAGATCAAACTCTTGAATTTTAGCAATCTAATTTCCCCTTTTAGTACCAAACTCCTGTTGAGTTAGAATGGACTTCACTATTGTGTTAGGCACCAAAACATCAGTATGTGAATTTAGGATATAGAATTTGAAATGCTTTACTGCCTTAACTACGGCATAAGCATGCTTCTCCATGTTTGAATATTTCAATTCATGAGCTTTGAGAGCACAATTCATAAATGAAATGGGAGATTCCACACCTTCTTTGTTTTGTTGGACCAAAATGGCTGAAAGTGTATGTTCAGAAGTGTAGTTGTATACTACGAAGTTTTTGGTATAATCTAGACAAACCAAGATTGGGGAATGAGCAATTACTTTCTTGATATCTTCAAATGCTGACTTGCCTTCTGCAATCCAATAGAAAGTAACTTTACCCTTCATCATGTCAATAATGTGTCGAGTCTTCTCTATGAATTCTAGAATGAATCTTCGTAGAAAATTCACCTTTTTAAAGAAAGAGTGAACTGCAGTCTTATTAGCAGGAAGAGTAAGATTTTAGATAAATTTGACTCTTTCTAAGTCAATTTTATGCCTTCTTGGAATACAGTATGATCAAGAAGTTTACCTTTTGTAACCCAAAAAATTGACTTCTTGGGGTTAAGAGAAATACCATTTTGTCGACAAAATTCTAGCACTTGTTGTAAATGATACACATGATCAGGATGATGTTAGAAAAAATGGTCAAGTCATCAAGATATACCATAATAAGCTTTCCTATTTCATCTCTGAAGGTAAGATCCATTGCTCTTTGGAAGGTGGTGCCAGCATTGATCAGACCAAAAGGCATTCTACGATATGCAAAAGTGCCCCATGGTGTAGTGAAAGTGGTTTTATGTTGGTCTGCTTCATTGACTTCCACTTGATTATACCCAAAAAAACTATCTAATATTGATAACATTTCTGAACCAGTCACTGTTTGCAACACTTGATCCATGATGGGTAAGGGCTAGTTATCCTTTAAAGAAGATTGATTTAAGTTTTTAAAATCAACACATATATGAATTTCTCCATTCTTTTTTCTCACTAGAACTATGTTCACAATCCAAGTGGAATAATGAATTGAAAAAATAATTCTTGCATTCAGCATCTTCTGGATCTCAGAAAGGATAGTACTTGATATTTTGGGGTTGTATTGCCTTTGCTTTTGCTTGTGAGGTAATGACCCAACTTTAAGAAGAATTTCATACCAAATTTATTTAAGCCCAAGAGATTTCAAATCATCATAAAAATATGCCAAAACATCAATGTAATGGTGAAGAAGAGCAATGAATTTGATCTTTTCATTAGAAGTGCAGTAATTCCCAATATTGATCATTTTGGGATTTTCTTCCGTACTCAAATTTATTTGATCAAACTCCTTGGAGGAACTTGAATCCATTTGTTACTACTTGACATACCTATCATGATTATCAAATAAATTTGCAAGAGAAACCAAAACTTTTGGAATTTTAATCCCCTTGAGTTGAAGAAACTCTTCACCAATTTTTGAATCTATTTTGGGCACTGATTGCCGTGGTGGAGATTCTCTATCTTCAAAATAAAGCTCCTCAAAACTATCCACCTTTTCTAGAAAAATAATTAATTTGATTGTCATCATTAAACACCTGCTAATGATTGGTATTATCAGGTACACTTGGTCAAAATACCAACTCAATAGTGTACTTGTTCCCTTTGAAATCTTTATGGGGAACTATGAAGGTTACAGAGACAACCAATGAATCTGCACAATCATTGAATTCTCTCAGCATAGCAAAAATATTGAAAGCATCAAAAATTTCAATGTAATCCCATACAAGATTATGATAATGTCACAATATTTCATTCTTAGTTTGGTACAGATTCCTTACCTGACAAACCACTAGTTTAGTATCTCCCCGAGCATGAAGAATCTTAATACCTTTAGCATGAGCAGCTTTTAATCCAAGCAACAAAGATTCATACTCGATGGTGTTGTTGGTGTTGTTAAATTGTAACTTATATGAATAAGGAAAAATTTCTCTTTTAGGGGATATCAAAACAATTTTAGCTCTAGAACCGTTAGAAGAGCAGTTTCCATCAAATTCTAAAATCCAAACATTATTAGAATTTGATCTTCTCAAAGATATTTCTTTGTTAGTGAGGGAAGATTCTTTTTTGCCTGAACTTTGCCTTAACAATTCTTCTGATTTTCTATCTGAATTTTCTAATTTGTCACCTAATGAACCTTCATCTAGTGAGCTAAAAACATCTTTAATGGTTAGGAAATAGTTACCCATTCTTGATGATTTAAATAAAATTTGAGCTTCGGGATCTGATGTTTGAGTGACAATATATTTTGACTCTTTCTTAGGAAGCAATTTTTTTATGACACCTTTAACAGGTATTCTTGCTTCAGACAAATCCATATTTAACACTCCACCTATTTCCTTACAAAAATTACGTTCAAGCAAAATGCCGTAGGAATTTGGAACATCGGCCACTAAGACTGTCATTTTAATCTTTTTATCTAGAAAAGCCATGAATTTAAACTGGGCATCTTTGATTTGACCCAAGAGTGGTACTTGCTTATTTTTCATGGAGAAGCATCTCCCAAAAGTCTTTTTTAAGGTAAGACTATGAGAATCTTCTACCTTGGCGGGCATAACATTATCAAAAGCTCCAGAGTCTATTATACAATTGCTCAACTTATGACCATTTATTAACATAGAAACATAGAAATGTTCTATTTTCTTGGGGGCAATAAGAGGAGTAGAGACAAGATTATTTTGGGTGGATTTATTCTTTGAGGAATCATGAGTCACCTTTAGAAAGTCTTGTCCTATAGGGACGGTTTTGTTTTTTATGTATTCATCCAACCTATCAAACTATTCAGGATTGGCTCGCAAGTACTCAACTTCAGTCATTTGAATTTTGGTCTTTTTAGCATGATCAATTATATCAAATAATTGAAATGAACTAGAAATAGAGGAAGGGAGTACATCATCCTAATCTTTATTGGGTGTGGCACTCGTTTGAGGAATAGAAGTAGAAGGTACATGATGGTTTGAGGTACTTACTTTCTTACTGATCACTGGGTCCTTTGATTGGAAAGGTAGTGAAGTCCCCCGTTTAGTAATTGAAATTATTGGCTGAGGTTCTTCTCCTACTTTCTTATATCAAATGTCTTCTCCAAAGCATGGGTTGTTTAGTCCTTTGAAAGGCAAGGCCGCTCCTCTTTATGATACTTAACGACTATCCACTCGTCTTTACTCAAACAAAGAAAAATAGGCCATGCCATTGAATGCTTGCATTCTCCGATATCCACTTGGTGGACTATTCCACCCACTGGAATACCTCTTCCACCAATGCTTCTGGATTCTCTATTTGATTCCCTCTTTCCTTGCTATATTTTGTCTCTTCCTGGTGATCTGAGCTCTCAGGGCTATCTTCTCACCTTCTGATAGCTTCTTCGACTCCTTTCTCAGTGGATCATTGAGTTTATCCTCAGGTCTGCATTATTTGAAAAGTAATGGTTATTCCATTATCCTAAATTTGATGTCTGCAAGGACATCACTGGTCACTTGAACCATTTTGATCCTTGAACCATCTTTTTAGAGTTCATCGGTTCAATATTTTATGTTTTGCAAAGAGTCACATTCACTCAGTCTTTTTATTAATTCAATTTGTATTGTTGAACCAACTCTTTTAACCTTTCACTAGAACCTTCCACTCAAACCTTTTTGAACCTTTGAACTATTTTGATGCGGATTTCAATGGTTCAATGGTTCAATGGTTTAGCGACATTTATTTCAAATCATTTAACCCCGCCATTGAACCATATATCATTGGACCTTGGCATTGAACCATCCTTATCAATTTTAGGAAATGCCTTCAAGTGTTTTGTAATTTCTTCTTGAAAAAATCCACCTTTTGAACCTGTGATTTCCTTAGCCGAAAAGGCTTGTGCAATTAAATAACTTGACTACTCAAAACATTTTTGAGAAAGGAGACCATTCTTGGCCTGCAAGACCAAAATGGTCAACAGGTTGTCCACAAAAACAAGTGACTGGTTTTGGGAACAACACATTCCCCCTTTTTTATTTGTAGGTTTTCAATCCCTATAACCCCTATTAGGGTTTTAACTTTAGATAAGTCATTTTCAGGTCTTTCCTACACTTTCAAAGGTTAAATATTTGCATACAAACCTAATTAATGATGTTGTAAATGATTGTGACATACATTCTTCATTTTCAACAAAGGGCAAGATGGACCAGTAGCAGACTATAGTGGCACTTAATCATGTCCTAAATTGGATGATCTTGTCCATCATTAATTTTAGTTATAGGTTTTGGGTACTTAGAGTTCCAATACATGTTTATTAATTTTAATCTCATGTCAGCTTCACATAGTTAGATCTCAGATAATAAACAACTAAATTTATCATTCACTTCATTGTTAATTTTCTTCCAATCAATTGTACTTTGTTGAAATTGGTCTTTTACTTTCATTTTTCATGTCGAAAGTTCATTTACAATATTCTATTATATTTTATTTAATTTATTTTAATTAGGGTAAATTCACCTATTAATTAAAATTCTAGTTAAAACAAGTACTAATCACTACCTCTTATATATATATCCTACCTAATATATTTGTTGCTTTATAGGTTGATTATACTAATAATATGAAAACATAAGATATGTGACAAAATAAGACAATGGTGATGCATGCCACAAGTTAACCACACATATCCCTAGACACACTATAGTTTAAGGGTATACCACTTCTATAGTGTATTGAGATGCCCCTAATGTAGGCATACTTCCAATGTAGGAAGGCAGTTCATATGTGTAGGAACGTCACACACACATATATGTGTGTGTGTGTGTGTGTGTGTGTGTGTGTGTAGCTTGCATTACACTCATGTATATTGTAAAAAGTATATGCATAGAAAATGTACATGTAATCTAACATGTAGATGATAAATAATATAAAATAATGATGTAAACTAGAAATATATTTCATGTATAGGTCCTTATTTTTATTATTATTATTTTTTGTATTTTTTAATTTGAGTTATGTTCATGCTAACCAATGACCCCATCAATTAGATGCTCACATGCAGATATTATATTATATATTTAATCATAATATCCCTCCCATAAGTTTGATGTGTCATTCCAATCATCTTATATATTAGTACCATGCCCCTTAATCATAGAAGAACTAGATATCACTATTTGATCAATAGTTGGAGAAATAGCTTCCACTCTTGTTTCTTGCTCTGAAAATGGTCCATCTCTTGAAATAAACATGGTCTATCCTTGGACCTCAAGTGTAATATAATCATGGATATTATCAAGTGTTTCATCTATTGATCTTGTTCAGGATCCACCTATCACATAATTGTATTGATTCATATTAGGGATAATGTGGAATGTAACAAAACATGATTTGACATAAATAGTTATTGGCAATTCAATGGATCCAATACACACTTGAAATGAAATATTCTTATTGACGTATTAATTGTCACATAGAATATATCTAAGAAGTGTCATAATTTGTACAGTGATTTCATTATAGGAAGCAATAATGACATTGGTGGATTTATTGTCATTTATATGAGGGATGACAATCAAAGTATCTAAAATGAAGAATCCTATGTTGTTTTCCCTTTGGAAACTATGTTTGTAATCTTAGTGTTCTTATGTAATTTATACTTTTTTACTTTCTTCTCAAGTGCCTTTTTCTTTACTAAATCTTCATGATGTATTTTTTTATGAGCTTCCTTGTTAAACACTTATTTACTAAGCACGCTTTCATTTTTAGATACCTCTTTTTAATCAAATATTCTATATGTAACTCTTCTTTTAATAAGTCAACCTTGGGAGGTGTACAAACTTTAGTAGGTTACTCAACTATAGAAGGTGTGCTTGAGATTGGTGGTGCTTTAATAGATGCATTCAATATAAGGTCACTTCTATTAATAAGTTCTTGTATTATATTTTTAAATCCTAACGTTTATTTGTATGATGTGAAATTATTCTATGATAAGCACAATAATAGTGTGATTTGTTTAGAGTACGCATGGGAGGTAATGTGATCAACTTGTTCTGAAGCATAGTCTAGAGATTTTCACTTGGAGACTTATTAAGCTTGTGGAAAATTCTTGATCCATTGTTCATAGATGTATCTCATTTATTAAACCATATTTAATATGAAGTATTTTGAGGCACATAGGATTTAAATGAATAAGTAGACATGTAATTTACATTAGTCTATTTTTAATGTAAAATATACACAAGCTTATCTTCAATTGATGTGACATTTATACATAAAGTATGGATTTAATTTTTTAACTTCTTTATGGATTGTATCATAGTAATCATATGTAGGAATGGTGACACTTTTATTAGATTCATTCAATGATTTATTCTTATCATGGATGACTGAACTAGGCACACTATTCCTCATAAGTTGGAAACATTTAGCTTTAGTATCATAACCCTTAAATATTTATGAATTGATATTCACACAAAATTATACTAGGAGATGCACATTACCTCTTCAAATTGTGATAGCATGGACCTTGATATCTATTATAAACCTTTGGAAAATAATAGGGGAGGGATAGTAGTGTAGATACTAAAGTTTGGTATTAAGTACTTAATAATGACAAGGTTGACACACATTTAACACACATGACTTGAGTGCATAAACCTGGTCTTAATCTGTTATTCTATCATGACTACATGTTATCTTATGAGTTTGACCCTTCTTTACATTATGTTTTTACACACTTATATGAAGTTCATTATCCATTTCAAATATGTTTAATATCCTACACATACATCTCTAGACCTTCAATTCAATTTATTTTTACATAAATTGGTTTTGTCAGATTTGGTCAGTATCACCAATTGATACTAATGTAATCTAGTTGAAATTAACCCTATCCTAATAATGACTACTTTTAAAAATCAAACATTTCCTTAGGGTTAGCCCATCTACCTAGCATGTTATTGGCATGAGAAATTAACAAATTAGACTCATATATACAGAAATCAATGCTTCACTTGAAAAAGACATGAAACTTATCTTGTACACATATATACACTATTGCACATGCACAAATCTACCTATTCTTTCCAAATTATGAATCTACCATTAGGAGTAGTCACAAGTTAAGTCTGAAGCATTCCAAATCCAAGTCAAAGAAAGCATTATCAAGTATCAAATCTAAATAATTATTTGTAAACATATAAAAGGAGCACAATTTCAAAATCACATTAGGTAGGAGAACTACGTGTGGCTTTATTTCCCTCCTCAAAATATTAGTTACATAGGTAGCAATTAATCATCAAACAAGAGTGATTAGGGTCAACTCAACCCATTATAGTTTCCTAGTTTTCGAAGGTTTATAGACAACATAGGCACATCCAGTGTTTCAAGGTAAAGGAAACTAAATTATGGAGTTATGCACATCATTATGGTTTATGATTGCACTTACAAAGATATTAATGATAGGTGAAGGTGATTATAAAGTCATAGTCCCTCATTTTTTCACATGTAATTATTGACAAGCAATACTAGTCCAAATTTGAGGGAACTGACCCTATGTAGACAAAAAATATTTGTTAAAGAAGATAAATCACAAGACTAATTCAATCTAATTTCCACTTCTATAATATAATCACATTTTAACAATCAACTATAAATATTAATTACTCATCCACGTGTTATACTTACTATATTTAACATATGCCACTTGTCAAATTATTTCAATCAGTTTCAATAATTTACATTTAGATGTATGCTTGAATGTCATATCTTAACATCTAAATTAAATTTCAAGATTGTATGTTATTAAGGTTTATAAAACCAAATTTCAATAATGATTTGATACAATTAAAGAATAACTACTTAATCCACCTATTCTCACTCCCCCAACATTAGATACACCTTTACTTGTATATATTTCAACCACAAACCATGCCTTAGGGGATTTATTATCATAACATGATGATGAACATAGAGAGTGTGTCATTTATTACATTATTCATACAATTTTTCATTATGAAATAAATAAAATCTTATGGAAAAGCTATGCTTAGCCCTTATTTTTTGTACACAAAAGTTATGACACTACACACTCAACATCGAGACGTGTTATCACAAATATGGATCCACTCAAAGTCCTTATATCCAATACATATTTATTAGTGCATAGCTAAATGGGTAATGTTACTCATGGAATTTGATCTAAAATTCATATCTCAAAAATCTATAAAATGACAATTTATTGCAAAGCAACTAGCTGCAACTTCATTAATAGACTCACTACCAATCAACGATAATTTTTGTGACAAATTTATTTTATATCACACTGATGATGATATTTGGATCATGTACTTTGATGACTCTAGATGTTCTACAAGCGTCGATTTTTATATCATCTTCATTGCTCCTCAGGGCCAACATATGCAATTTATATATCATTCATGTTTTTCATGTACAAATAAGATAGTAAAATATGAGGCATTGATACTTACATTAAGTACAAATAGTGATAAAAATAAAATATGTTCCAACTTATCCAAGGGATTTAAACCCATCAAATAAGTGTAATTCAGAAAAAGGCCATTGAAAAAATCAAAGTTTATAAAATATTTGACATCGTAGAAGTATAAATGCATATAAAAAATGATTAAATAATGGTTATTTTAAAAATAGCTCATTATAATAGGATAAATTTATCTTCTCACTTTTTATTTATTTAATGTTGTGAACCATGCCATTGATGCATTAATATTTGATATATGGATTCAATGTCATCATTTATTAATTATAAATATGTTTCCATCTATTGACATCATAGAATCAATAAAAAGTAGAATATCAACTTTCATTTGGCAGTTGGCACTCACCATCATTATTATCTATTAAGTGGAAACATAGACACTGGTGCTCACATCACTTGGCATGTGTAAAAGGTAGGCACTAGGCATTAACATATTTATAACTTTATAAATAAATTACCCAATGCACTAACTTCTAATCTATCCCATCATCCTTCAAAAACTAATGTCACATAATCTATTAATTAATTACTTGTATCAAGACTACACTTTTGCTAATATCAAGAGTTAAATCATATTGAATCCTGATTATTATTATTTATTTAATGTTTATCCTCTAAATTATTGTTTTATATTTGTTTTATCATAGTTCATAAGGAAATATCTACATTTACAACACAATAGGGGTCACGGATGCAAATTGTCTATGTAATTTATTGTTAATAAACATAGAAAAATAATGTATCATAACTTGACACTCATTTAATTCTTTGCACAATGAAAAATAATAGCATGGTGCACAATGCCTAATACTAGTAGTGGTAGTGGAAACATTTTTCCATGTCATTGCATAATTGTTTAGTGTTTTCTACTTCCAATTCCACCTTTTCCTTTATTGCAAATTTTTTTTCTCATGGATAAGATGATGATGTAGAAAATAAATATCACTATAGTTGTATGTTCTCTCTTCTCTTTGTGATAAGACTATATAGTTATCTAATGGGTATAAAATGAAAAATCTTTGCTCTTATTTGGCAATTTTAGAGTTTATAGTGGATAATGTTAGTTGACTTCAAAATGTGTGTATCTATATGTAGGCTAAAAAAAGTAAGATATCACTAATATAATTAAGGCTACATTTAAATTATAAATAAATTATACCTGGTTGCACAAGATCTAAGATGTGGTCAAAGTAAACTAATGATGCCATTTCATGATCCCCTAATGGTTGAAATGAATCTCTAGTCTCTGTAGGAATTAGGGGCCTACAATACCATTCATCGACCCATTCTTTTGACTCACATTCATTCCAATTAAATCCCATATATTCCAAACAAAAGCATGTCATATCCCTAGTATAAATAGTCCATGAACTAGAACTTGAGCTTTAAATAGAGTGGAAAACACTCGATCTAGGTATTATACTACAATATTTATACATTATCTTAGCTTTTTACTCCATTAACGAAAATAATCTTCACACATGAGGATATTTATCTAATCAATGAAAAATGTTTTAATTGCACCAAGTCACAATACTTTCAACATTGATCAAATTAACACCATCCTTGTGCTTTCTTTGTTCTTTTTTAAGGGCTCTTTTTACACATGCACCTTCACCATCTTGTTCCCCTTTGCCATGCCCAGCCTAAAAAAACTCTAAAAATTTTGAACCTTGTTCTTCCTATGTATCCTACTTAACAAGTAAAACATTTTCAAATTTTTAAACTATCCTACATAATTGCTAATCAAATGTAGTGTGTATCGAATACTATTTATCTTCCATTCATATTTCTATAAAATAACTCAAAATAACCTTGAAAAAACTCTGGAGAATTTTATCTACCATTGCTCATATAAAAATGGTACTCCCTCAAAATATTTATGTTGTTATTTGTGCCATTAGGTGCATGTTTGAATGTAATATGCACAAAAATACCAACTTGAGTTGAATTATAGTACTGTGATTGAACCTTTTTATATGATTGTAGTGTGTAGTTTTCAACAAAGTCCACAACTAAAATAATGGTGCCAACTAGAAAATTTTCCTTTCATACGTTGAATCAATTATCTAACCATTTTTTTTTGTATGTGTGTGTTGCATATTGGAAGATAATATTCTTATTTTATTCAAACGTGAAATCATATACAAATACTTGGGTTGTAATTGAATCACATCTTGATAACTCTTTTCCATCTTTTAAAACATACTTTATAGATTTTTACTTCTTAAAATCAACTAATTGCTTTCTAAATTCATGTGAAATTTATTCATGTATATATTTTATCAAATTTGACAAACCACCACAAGTGTTACATATTCCATCTAAACATTCTTTGGAAAAAAAATTGTCCCTTGGGTCTTTGATAGAAAAGACTTGGGAGTAACTCTCTTGATGTTTTAGGTGGGAAAGCCACCATACATTCCTACATAATCTCCTTAGTATGTAAAGTACAATGTATATGATGAAAAACATCAAAATGCATAGCAAATTCAACATGGATATTACAAAAACATGTTGTGCATGCTTGATTAATTTTAACATAGAAAGGCTTGCACATCTCAAATGACCTTTGATTAATTATCAATTTCCCATTAAAAGTTTCAATATTTTTTTTATAAAATTATGTTTGGGGTCATGTCTAAGAAATGTTTTGCATGTGGATCATATTTTTTTGAACATTTTGTTCTTTTAACATCTTTTACATTAGATGAGACCCTTGTGTTGTCATGCAAAAAAATTTCCATCAAATGTCTTATTCCTTCAACTAATAACTTATTTTTTCCTAGGATTCTAACACTAAATGCCCAATAATATGTGTGTGAAGGGTCATCAAGCCTTGTTATTCTTTTTATGGCATTTATTAGAGTTTTCCTATTCAAGTTCAAGGATGTACTTGTTTGACTAATAAATTTATCTTTAGATGCTAACTTAATCACTATAGATTCTGTTATTACTCATCTTGACACATTGTTATCTTTTTCTCAAGTTATATTGCCTATTGCAGTAAATATATTAAATAGATTATTTACTATTGCATTATTTTGTCCATCCATATTGCTTGTTCTTAAACCTAAATTATGCATCACAAGACACATTTTTTACATTTTCATTAATTGAAAAAATATTTGACATCATTTTGTATGGATTTTCTTCTCAAATGCATAGTCCCATACATGTTGAACATGATGTTGAAGGATATTTTTGGCATTTAAGCTTCCATAGGTTATATTATTTTCTCATCTATTTCAATAAAATACCTTGGTGTTCATCACAATAGCCTTGGAGGTGTGGGTCTAGGAGCAATATTGTATTAATTGGATGGCATTACCACTTCAACCATCTAAGGTATATTATAGTGTTGGATAGGTAAATTTGACCCTATAGGTGAAGTGAATTCCTCTTCATTAGGAGAGAGATGAATTAGTGTCATTAATTGATGTTGATGATCATCATGATCAAAAACTTCATTATGGATATTTAATCATATTATGTTTCCCTGAGTATTTCACCAATCAATACAAATTCATTATTTACATGTTCTACATTTTGAATTTCATCATTTAACAAATTTTGATTAAGTTCTATTATCTCATTTGAAGACATGTTTAAATTAAATTCCTTAGAATTAGGCATGTTATTTTCATTTGAAATATTACCTGGTGTGCAGGAAGTACCTTCAGCTTGCCCATAAGTTGTTATGGATGCTCTCCTATCTGCTTGTCTTTTTAATTATTTTCCTCTCTTCACTTTAATTTACTCATTTTTTAGCCTCTTAATTCATCTTTCATGATGACTAATAGAACCCATTACTTATCTTTAATGAAACATGTCTAAGTGTAGAATAAAATTTGAAGAATTTATAGTGATAGAGACAAATAATTTACATAGTTTCAATAATAAAAATGAGTTTGAATTTTTTTTAAAATGCAAAATGAATGAGTCAATTCCATGGACAAACAAACAAAATTAGTGAACCACAAAGGGTGTGGGTGTTTTTAAAAAGCACACATGCCCTTTATAGTAGATATAAATGGGCAAAAAACATAAATGAAGTTTTCATTGACTTCAAAATCATACGCCCTTTACATATTACAAAAAAATTATTTACTTCTTTCCCTCCATATGAGGCTCAGTTTTAGGCCTAGGGGGTCATAACCTAGCCTGAACCTTGTCATGAACAAACTCAATTGATTTTTTATAAACTTATATGTCTTTTCCATTTTTATCGACACATCTAATCAGTCAAATTTTATTATTATTTTTTTAAATTATATGTATTTTTAGAGGGGAAAACTTAGGTTTAAATATATAATTTTTTTAATATTAAACTATCATTTTTAATTATTACTTAATTTATACACTATGTATATGATTATGGACTATATACATATCGTTAAAAAAACCTTTATAAAATTTTGACCATTTATCAAAAGTTTATAAAACTTATAACTCAACAATTTACACATCATTAGCTATGTTTGAAAAAAATTATTTTGAAGAAGTTAATATCAAAAATTTATGTTCGTACACTTTGTAGAGAGGATTACAAAGCAAGTTAGTCAAGCATTACTCCATAAACAATGAAACATGCATAAAGAATTAACTAACCAAGCCTATCTATTCCTATGGGAATTACAAAGGATAGCAAGAAACAAATGAAAGAAAACAACACCATATTACCTTCCCAAATGGATTCACCATGACCATGTGGCTCAAAAATATGTTCTCCATTGTTCAAGCATCCTTGTATTTGTCAAAAATGGTGGTAATCTCCTCCAATGCCTCAAGAACACTCCACAAAACCTAGGCCCTTGATGTCGAATCACTAAACTAGCCTATCAATGAAGCTTTATAGAAACAATTTAGCATTATAACTTTGTAATGTTCAAGATTTGAAGATATTTGAGCATAATAACCTTGCACCAAAATAACTTATAAATAATTTTCATGGCCCCTCTATTTATATATTTTTGAGATTGGTCAGGATCAACCATGACCGTCCATCTCAAGATTGAGATGTGTGGACATGGATAATCTTAATATTTGGAATTAAATCCATAATTATCTTCATCATGACCTTGGAAGAAGGGGAATTGAAGAGGCATGGGAGGCATTAAATAGGCATGGGTGACCCATAATCTTGATATTTGTGGCATTTATGGCTTGATGGATGTCACCCCATAGATGATGTCACTAGGTAATGCTGACAATAAGAATCATATTTTAAAAAGAAATATTCAATAACTCTCATGGAAAATCCACTTAAGCTCTTGATTTGGATTAATTAGCCTTAAGCAAGGTTAATTAAAATTTGTGCAATTATTTGAAAATTGACCCTCAACTAATCAAAATGGTCAGAAAGTCATATTACTGGGTTGTAATTTGACTTGGGAAGAATTAGAAGGTGACACTAGATGCGTTGGAACCATATTCCCATTTAAGATGTTTCCAATAGTAAATAATAAAGGTACATGATGTGTACTAATGAATTTAGAAGAAAAGAGTGGTCTAGAGCATTAAATGGCAAAATGGTCATTTTGACTTGAAATGATCTGATCAAAGTTAGCTAGCGTATAAAATGCATTTCCCTATTTAGGGATACTTTGACCTAAAATGGAATTTGTAAATGAAAATTTTGAACCATTTAGGGCATTTTATGGATTTTGACCTAAAATGTGCATTTGAGTGCAATTCAAGTAAGATTGATAATTTCAACATAAATGGTGTTAGGAATTAGATGTCTGCATTTTGCCCCTATTTGAGAAGGTGTAATGAGACATTCAGGTGAAGCAAAATCTTTTCAAAGAAAAGAGTTGTCAAGAATAAATTGGAATAGACCCATGATGCCCCCTCAAAAGGACATACGAGGATGAAAGAGAAGGATGGACTCTTAAAAAGAGAGAGAAAGTGAGAGATTAAACCATGGAATAAATCACATCTAGATGAGTTAATGATTACACACATGATTACCATCAATGATCAATATATAATTAAGAGGATAATAGGCCCTAGAGATTGGGGAAATGGGAAAGATACAATCCATAAATGTAAGGGACACACTGTAAATGTACCCAGTTTGAGAGTACAAGCTATGTGCTTATGACATTGATCAATCCTAAGACAAGTTTCACACTAAAATATTGCCATCATGGGCTTTAATATGGAGAGCTTGGAATTAGAGGAAAAGGGAGAACATTCTACTTCAAGAAGGGAAACACCACTAGAATGAGGTATCTAAAGAGAATATAATAAGAAGTACTCCAGTAGAGCAGATTTGATTCGAATGGTTTTCAAATGTTGTGCCCCAACATGGGAAATTTTCAAGCAAAAAAGGCTCAAGGATATAACTGAAAAGATAGGTTAAAGTGAGTGGGTGAAAACACATATGCAATGGTGTAATGGCTTAGAAAGCCATATAAAACCAAGCATATGAGAATGCACAAAGTGATGAGAGAGATGAAAATAAGAATGGAGATAGCCGAGCTGACCTAAATAGAAATTAAGTGTTGCCTACATAGTTCTATGGACTCATGTTCCAACATGAACTTTAGGCTAATGTAGTTCACCCAAGTTAGGGAGAAAATGGAATGAGGAATGATGAAAATGACAAAGAATTGATTAGACTCATACTGTATGTAAAGGTTCCAATAAGATAGCTAAGCTAGTTAAAATAGCCCATGCTCGCAAATTAGTGAGAGAGAGGGGATAAAAGAAGAAAGCAACAAAATGCTTATACTAAAAAGATGTAACTATTCACCTGTCGAAAGCTGCACAAGATTGTCCTGGCTGAACTACTTTGTAAAACCACTATTGAAGATGTTCATAATGCTTATGAGACATAATTGAGATCATAATTGGTCAAGGGACAAAAAGTGTTCAAGCTTATAACATGTCCTAGACAAAACAAAGAATATGCCTCTTAAAGAGAGCAATCCAGAATGAGATGAAGAATGTGTTCAGAGTGCCAAGAGTTTAGAAGCCTTTATCATCAGGATTCATAAAAACTAGACTAGGGTAGTACAGAATGTGCTCAAGGTAAGATAAAAGGGTGGGATAAAATTATGATAACACAAGTTGCCCGCAAGTCAGGGGCCTTATAGATAATGGTTCAAATTTGTTCATGCATAGAATCTCTTAAGGTGTATGATGCTCATGGGCTCTAAAAGTTCTTCACCATTAGGTTTAGCCAATCGATATGCTCCTGATCCATAGTTCGCTATGACAATATATGGTCCTAACTAATAAAGCTGAAACTTGCCCTTTTTTTGGGTTCAACATCATGTTTTTCTAGTTCTCTTTCAAAATTAAGTCACCAATCTCAAATTCTCAAGGGAGAATGTGTTTGTTATAGCTTCTCTATAATCTAATCTGATAGGCCTTCAAGTTTTCTAGGGCATCCAAATGCTTACCATCAAGAAGTTCTAGTTATTACAAATGTGAGGTTCTATAGTCTTCATCATCTTCAATGTGCTTCAATGATATTCTTAATGATGGGATCTCAATATTGACCAGGATGATAGATTCAGTGCCAAAAATAAGGGAGTATGGAGTAGCTCCAGTTGGGGTTTGATGATTGGTTCTATAAGCCCAAAGGGTAGGAAAGAGTTTCAAGTGTCAATTATGGCTAACATTGTTGACAATCTTTTTAAAGATGGCTAGAATGGTTTTATTTGATGCCTCAGCTTATCTGTTACTTTACATGTTATATGGAGTGGATTTCTTGTGCTTGATCTTAAATTTTTCACAAAGAGCTTTCACATCTTAGTTTACAAAGGATCTACCATTATCAGATATAATACAAGCTGGGATGCCATATCAATAGATGATGTGGTAATGAATGAATTTATTTGTTTCCCAGTAACATAAGTGAGAGGAATGGCCTTAATTCATTTGGTAAAGTACTCAATTGTAATTAAAATGTGCTTATGGCCATCTGAAGATTTTGGGTTAATTTTACCAATGAGATCAAGACCCCATGTTAGGAATGGCCATGGTGTTGAGGTGCATGTATCAAGTTACCATACTACTGATAAGGAACACACTTTTTTACATAATTAAAAGCATCTATCTCCATTTTAGACCAATAATAGCATGTTCTAAGAAATTTCTTTACTAGGTCTACACCATTGGTATGGGCCCCACACATTCCTTCATGATCCTCCTTAAGTGCCAGCTTGAAGTCTCCCAAAGATAAACAATGTAGACGCATTCCATCATAGCCTTTTAGATAAAGCATGTTTCCAAGGAGGATATAATGTGTTAGGCAATACATTAAAAGTTTTTATTGGTTATTGGAAAGGTTGGCAAGAAAGACATGGCTATGAAAATAGTTATAAAAATCTTGGTACCATGGTAGCTCAGGTGAGAGATTAGGATCAACAATGGTGCATATCCTCTCTGAATTTGATAAAATATGTGCTAGATGAAGAATATTTTCAATCAAGAACTAATACTCTTTAGCACTATCAGTCATTTGAATCATGGAACCAATTGTTGCCATGGCATCGACAGACTTGTTGTTGACTCATGGAACTTGCTCAAAATGTAGAGATTTAAAAAGTCTTTTAAGGTTATCAACAATTTTTTTGTAAAGGACAAGCTTATCATCTTTTTTTTGATACTGATCATTTGTCTAGTTTATGATTAGCTATGAATATCCATCGAATTTTAAGCTTTGAATACCCCATTGTATGGCAAGACAAAGCCCTGCAACCAATGCCTCATATTCAGCCATATTGTTTTTACACTAAAATTATATATGGAAGGCTTTGAGGATCAAATTCCCTTGTGGTGTTATTAATAATATTCCATCTTTAGCTCCTTAGGATGTGAAGGATCCATCAAAATAGAGTGTCCACTATTTAGGCTCTTGTGATGTTTGTTCTATCATCATGATAGAATCATCTGGAAGGTCAAAGTTGAGAGGTTAAATCGCTGTAATAGGAGCTTTTGCAAGTTGGTATGTAAGAATCTGCCCTTTGATTACCTTCCGATTTTAGTATTCAATATCAAACTCATTGAGGATCATAATCCATTTAGCCGTGTGTCCTTGGAGAGCTGGTTCATATAAGAGGAACTTGAGAGGATCTACCTTGGCGATAACAAAACTTTTGTTATTTAGCATATAATGTTACAATTTCTGAGTGGCAAACACTATAGATAAACATGCCTTCTCAATAGGCATATAATTATGTTCATAGGCTACCAATGTGTGGCTTAAATAATAAACTGTGTGTTCTTTACCATGATCATCATGATGAGCCAAAAGTGCCCCTAGTGCATATTCTGTGGATGATATGTAAAGAAGCAGTGGCTTTCCTTGTGTTGGAGGTCATAATACCGGTGGATTGGCCAAGTATGTTTTAAGCTTTGAAAATTCTATCTGAAAATCTTCATCCCAATGAAATGTCACCCCTTTCTTTAAGAGATGGGTAAATGCGTGGCACTTATCTACCAGTTGAGAAAAGAACCTACTTATAGACTGGATCTTGCCTTATAGACCCTGTAACTATTTAAGATTGTTTGGTGGAGGTATTTCCATAATAGCGGTGACCTTCACAAGGTTGAATTCAATCCCTCATTGTGATACAATGAACCCTAGCAATTTTATTGATGTGACTCCAAAGACACATTTCTTAGGATTCAAGTGGACTTTATATGCATGAAGCCTCTCAAATATTCCTCATAGAATGTCAGGGTGTCCAGCTCTTGTTCTTGATTTTTCTATTATATCATCAACATACTCCTCGATAATGTCATGCTTCATATCATGGAAGATGATAGTCATTTCATGTTGATATGTGGCTCCAACATTCTTCAAATTGAATGACATGACTTGGTAATAGAATGTTCCCCATGGAATGGTGAACACGGTCTTATGCTAATCTTCTGTGGCTATCTTGATCTGATTGTAACTAAAAAATCCATCCGTTAAAGATAACATCTCATACCCAATAGTTGAGTCGACAATCATGTCAATTTTGGGTAGAGGAAAATCATCTTTGGGACATGCCTCATTGATATCACAAAAATTAATAAAAACACGTATGCCTAAGGTCTTTTAACTTACTGGCACTATGTTAGAAATCCATTCAGAGTAGTCCAGTGGTCTAATAAAATTGACTCTTAACAACTTCTCCAACTTGGCCTTAACTAAAAGGGTGATGTGTGGATGCATCTTTCTTAACTTTTACTTGACTGGTTTAGCATCAGGGTGAACAACTAAATGATGCACAACTAAATCTAGATCCAGACCTAGCATGTCAGAATATGCCCATGCAAAGATGTCTATATTATCCTTAAGAATGGATATAATATGTTCACATTCTACTTCAGTAAGGGAAGCTCCAAGATAAACATTTTTGGGATCCTCATGTGTTCCCAAATTCACTTCTACTATGCTCTCCATAAAGAGTGTGGATCCATCTTCTAGAATTATAGGCAATGTATGGTCGTGATCATGTTCTTTTGTTATATCTTCTTTTTGTTCCTCCCAAAGATCTAGATAATATGAAGAATCAGAATCTACCTTCTCAGGTAAAAGCCAATTAGAAAAGACATCTAGAAACTCAAGAGCAAGATGCTCAAATATTTGATGTTTTTCTAAAGAGATGCTTGTAATAGCTATGGAACTTGGGATAGCTGGACTTTCTATGTCCTGAGGGGATGAACAAACTTTCCCACCTGTGAGCACTTTAAACAAGTTTTCACTCAAGGGCTTGTCTTTTTCTTTATTTTTTCCCTGATCAATAAGTGCATCAAAGAGGTTTTCACTTGAAGATCTTGATGTTTGTTATTTATTATGACCAAGAAAGTTTGCCTGCTCTCCAAAGTAGGTAGAAGGATTCAATGAAAAATCAAAACCCTATTTGTGATCGCTAATGGGGAATGCATATCATATGCCCATGTATTCTGCAATTGATTCTTCATTTCGAAACTCATTGAGGCATATGACTAAATTTTGCTGATCCCAATTTATGAGTTCAAGATGGCACATGCATAGGTTACAATGAGGGTTTGATTTAGGATGGGAAGCACCAATGGTAAAGATATAATGTCTTACTTCAATATGGGAGGCACCACTTGGATGGGTTTTTGGTTCAGGATGGGAAGTTCCAATAGGTGTTATGGTTAATATGACATTTAAATCAAATAATTCTGAATCAACAAGCTCATCAAAAAGGCTATGATGGGATGTTACATCATAGCTAGGAGTCTCATTACCATTCACTTTGGAAGAATCACTACCAAATGTTGAGGTCATCCTCTGGTGGTTTAAATCTGAGACCATGATTCCCATTGATAACTCTAGCTGATAAGGGCTCTAAAATTCCTTATGCCTAGGGGCCAAGGCCTTTCCCTATATAGTCAAGATGATCCATTATCTTGTTAGGGATAGTATAATTTGGATTTTGAAAACAATCCACAAGGCCCTCAGAATATAACCAATCTCCCTCGATAAAAGCCTCTCAATCTTTCTTTGGTGCAATTGTAGGTACAAAAACCACATGAGGTTTTGGTTGCTTCTTTTTTGGTTGCCAAATCTGATCAGGTCTATTAGGAGTCTTGGAAGTTTTAGGCTTACCAAATAGTTTGGTGCATTTTGGTAATTTTACAATATGGAAAACATCCTTCAAATGATACGTGCAAATGCCTGTGACTTTAATAATCACCTGCTTGGCCAAATCTATGAGAAATGGATTAGTTGAGGTGGAGGCCAGATCACCAGGGTCTATATAATTAGATGGATAAGAAATGATGGTTTTTTTCTTCTTTGTAATGAATTCAAAACCTGGGCAATAGTTATAATTTCAAAACTTTAGTTCGAGATGTTACTTCAAGGATCTAAGGATGACCAAGAAGTATGTTATAAGGAAGCTCAATATCCATAATATAGAATAATGTGTGATGAGAAATATCCCCAACCATGATTGGCAACCAAATTGTACTAGATGACTCCCTCTCAGTGTTGTCATAAGCCTTGATTGTGATAGTCTTTAGCTGAATGTCTTTGTCCACGTAACCCAATTGTCACACCAATTTAAGAGATATGATGTTCAGTCCTGAACCATTATCTATAAGAACCTGTTGATCTTATGATCTGTAATGATTATCTCAATGAATAGTGGGTTATTGTGGTTTGGGCTAAGGGTGGACATGTCCTTTTGATCAAACATGATTTGTCAAAATGAAGACGAATGTCTAATTAAGTTCTGGAATTGATCAAGGTTTATATCATTAGGCACAATAGACACTTGTAAATGTTTGTTAAAAATGGTTCTATGGACATCAAATGTCTGTAAGAGTTATAATATGGAAATTTACATAGGGGTTTTATCTAATTGGTCTATTAGAGTATAAGGCCTTTTAATTTTTGATTGAACTAGTTTAGTATTTGTTGGAATAATATTCAGCTTTGGAACCATTTTCACAATGTTTTCATTAGGTTTATGTAAAGAAGTGGTTGAAGGGCCCTAGATGGTAACTCGTGGGAATCTAGTTATGACTGCATAGCCTAGATGTGGTAAGGAGTCATTATAATTAGAAAGATGAGGCAAAGGGCCTTGAATGGTGATTCATGGGTGATTAATGGTATTGCTATAATTTTGGGTCAATGAGGAGCCTCTAGAAGAATGGTACTATTATTCAAGATTAGTAACCCATGTAAATGGAGTAGTAACATGATGTGCAAACTCGACATGGTATTACTAGGGGGAGAGGGTACTGACCCTATAATGATGGGTCTCATGTTACGAGGAACATGAGATCAACCATGTGATGTCATACTAACAATGGTAATGTGGGTTTTCAAAAATGCATCCCATAATGTTATTATAGTCATATGACACATTGTTATAAGCCACATTATTAGTGTTGGGATCATGATCTCGATTATGCTCATTAGGATTTGGACCCTGTTGTTGGTTTTGATTCTACCTCTATCCTTGATTTTGACCATTTTGATTATTTCTTGGTGGTGGAGGATCATGTCAAAGAAAGAGGTCTTTGTAAATTCCTATATCTTGATTTGTCTCTTGATTAGGGGCCAACTGAATTTCTAGCTCATCACTTTCAATAAAGTCCTCAATAATATGTCACAATTGAATGCAATGATATACACCGTGACCAATAACATGATGAAAGTTACACCATTTGTTCTCTTTGTACCAGTCTAGTTTTGGTTGATCTTGAGGAAATGGCCTTAATACTAGCCATATAATTAAGTTAGCTACAATAAGCTTTTGTAATATTACTTCAATAGATTCTCCTAACTTGATAAAGACTCTAAAATTATTAAGAAATTTCCTTTATGGAGGTTGTCTTTGCAAAGTAGGTAGCGAATTTGAGGGAGTTAATTGTACATTTGGAGGAGGCATGGTCTGTACCATTTGTACATGTTTTGTTTCTATCACCCCATTTCTGACTATGTTCTTATTTTTTTGAAAGCCATTAGACTTATCCTGTATAACTATTTGAGGAGCCAGTGATTTAGTTTGATTAGATGTTTGTCCTTGTGCAAAGATTTTAATAAGGCCCCTAGCAATAAGAGCCTTCTCAATCTGCACTCCTTTGTCAATAATTTCTTCAAATGAGTTAGCACAAGCTAATCATAGATTATGCATAACTTCAGGATGAAAATTTTGTGCAAAGATATTAGCTAACTATTTATCTGGTAAATTATGTTGAAAACAACCTACCAATGCTCTCCACCTTTGTAGATACATAACAAAACTTTCACCATCACGTTGTTTAGCTTTGCATAAGTCAACAATGATTAATTCATGTTCTATGTTATATTAGAAATGGTTAATGAACTTTTTTGATAAGTCATTCTAATCTGCAACTGATCCCTTAGTAGTTTAAGTATCCAATCAAGAGTTTGTCCTACTAAACTTCATAGAAATAGTCATAATAAGTACTCGCTATTATAAGTAACCTCTTTACATAAGATGAAGAATCCTTGTATGTGTTCATGTGGATCTTCTTTCCCTTTGTATTTTTCAAATTTAGGTGCCTCAAAGTGAGGTGGAAAGGGGTTTTGGAGAATAGATAAGTCAAATGCATATTGGCATATCTCATCAAATTTATACTTTTTGACTCTATTGTTCGTCTCTAATCTTTAGATAATTTCCTTCATAGAATTCCATTTTTGCATGTTTAGTGCATTTATGGATTGGATAATATATGTTTGGGTTGGAATGTGCCCTTGGTTCTATTGCTGTTAGGGTGGAATGTGTCCCTAATTTTGTTGTTGTTGGGGTAGAATGTGCCCCTGGTTCTATTGTTATTGGGGTGGAATGTGCCCCTAGTTTTGTTGCTATTGGGGTGTAATGTGCCCCTGGTTTTATTAATATTGGGGTGGAATGTGCCTCTAGTTTTGTTTTTGTTGGGGTGGAATGTGCCCCTAGTTTTATATGGATCTATAGGGAGCGTATACCTTTTGATCCATGATTTGGTTCTAATTTGTTGCTTGAGTTGAGAACATACGCCATTAATTCTTGGATTGTAAAACATTCTCTGAATTTGGCTATTTTGCATTTTGTTGATTTTGGAAATGTCTATGTTTATTTACCAATCTTTGGTTTGTTTGAGGGATTTCCTCAAGTTGAACTTAATGTTTGGGATTCTGAGTTTGTAAAGTAACAAAAGGTTATTGATGATTGAAGAATGTATGTTTCACGTCAAATAGAACATCTTGTAAGGTCTCTTGTGACTTCAAATGTTTGTTTAGATTACCTTGATCCACTATGGTAATGTTGTCATCCAATATTTATTGTGTATTGTCCATCAGATCTTCATATTATTTTGAAGCCTTATTGTGAATTGAAGTGGTAACTAGGGAGTCAGTTAAGTCTATGATAAGTTGATCTGCATATCATTGACTTATTATCTTGATCTTAGCTAAAAGATCTAGATTTGTGGGTTTTGACTCTGATCATATTTTATTTCCTTTGTTAGAAGAAGAATGTATGTCTATTTATGCAAAATCTCTCTTTCCGTCATTATTCTCCTTCTCTAACCAAGGTATGCAATTGTTCATTAGCAAAGTCAGAAGGTAGTCTAGCACCTGATTCTATCAATCTAAGAATGACTTCATCTTGATCTCTTGGGGTTGATATTCATTGTAATCATCTTTAAATCCTAATGTTGTGGGAATATCATCAAAAATAATAGGGTTATATTGACCATCATAAAATTGCTCATCCTCATAACTAAGGCCATAAGGGGCTCCACTAAGCGTGAACTTTTGAGTTATGTCTAAAAAGAGCTGATCTGTGTGTTTGACTAACTTTGGACCAATGTTTACTAACCAATCAAAGTATGCTTTGGCTTTCTTTTTAAACAAATAACCAAGGTACCAATGATACTATAAGGGAGGGTGGTTTGAAACCATGCATAATTTAGAAGATTTGGTTCATGAAATTACTCAACCTTTGGTAAAGTTGAAATCATATAAATCAAAAGAGAGTAAGGTAACTCAAATACCCAAGGTGAAAACTAGTACACCAAAACCTAGATCTTTGTGATACACCCACACTACAAAATCTAGTTTCAACTTTGACAAGTTGACCTTAGAAATTTAGAAGAAATCTCTCTAGATTATGAAGAAGACAAAATGAACTAAGCAACTTAAGATGTAAAGACATACATGAATCATTAAGTATAAAGCTAGGACCAAATGTACAACACAATGTTGCCACATGATTCTATTAGGATAAAATATGTTCTAAGACCCAAAGCATGAGTGATACACAAGATGACTTGAGTCCACCAAGATGATAATGTTATTTTGAGTCTTAATAAATGACCTTCAATCCGAATAGAAAATTGAACCCAAGTTAAAAACAAGCTTAGTGCATAAATGGTGAACCCACTTTGACGCACCAACCCTTAGAACTCAAAAAGGTCCAATTTCAAATGTGGATTATAAATGAAGGATTTAAACAAATTGGGTAAAATTTATAGACTCAATTGGGATACATGACTGCATCAATGTGGATGTCATGACACAAAGTTTTTGATAACAAATTGAATAAGGAAAAGATGAATTTTCCATTTGGACAACGTAACGTCTCCCTTGCTTAAGAAAATTGAGGACAATGTGTTTTGGTTAAGTTCATTAAGTTAACAAGTAGTTTTAGACACAAATTAAGAACAAGTAAGCTAATAAAAAAATACAAACATCTTAAGTATAAACTGATAAGGTATGGCAAAGTGGGGTTAACTAAAATATCAAGTTTTAAACGTTCTAGGGGAATCAATTACACAATGACTTTCATGGCAAACAATGCAAAAGAAAAGCACAGATTTTGGGTCTGTATCACTTTGCTTGTTGCAAAAAGGTCTAATCCTTTATGAAACCACTACATCCTATTGTTCACTCAGTGTAGTACGATGTCGAAAGTGCCACTATGTCCCATGTGCAACTCTAAAAAGAGTCAAATGAAGTCAATGCCAAGAAATGAAACCTTGGGTCAATGCTTCCCCAAAGAACTTGCGGGAGGTGATGAAGTCCCCCTCACTAGACAAGTTGCCTTAAAACAAAAAAAACATGAAAATAGAAAACTTTAGGGTCATTTTCAAGATCACCTAACTTTAGCGAGTTTTTGGGGAGTGTTTTAGGTGACATTCTTTCTAAGCCTTGGACTAGACTATTTGTAATAGGAATGGTGCTTTCGATTCCAAGGGTTACCTATAGGGGAAAAATAGAAGATAATACACATAAAATTCCTCTTTTTTCCAAACAATATTAATCTAATCAACTATTTCAAACAGGAATTAACAAGTGTGTTCAATTTTAGACCCAAATAAAATGTTTGGTGGTATTCATTTGACCCCTTGGTATTAGTTGTAACTTTGAAAACTAATGCTAAAAACACTTATTTAAGCACCAAAATAATGTTCCTAATTAATTTTAAAGCATTCAAAATATGTTCTAAAACATGATTTATCAAAATTGAAATCTGCTAGTTACCTGTCTACCCTTAAGGTATCACCCCAAAAGCAAATATGTTAGATTAGAAATATTTTAAATGGATTTTCCAAATTTTGTAAAAAATATATAAAAAATTAAGCTAAAATAATTCCAAATTCTTAAAATTTATGAGAAAACATGTGATTTAAAAAAAAAAAATCATCCAAAATGGAGTTCGTATGACCCCAAACCAAGCATTTTAAAATAGCTCTCAGGTTTGTGTTTTTAAGAAAACACAGTGACTAACATCGGTTATATAGAACCGATGTCAAAAATATGTAATCGAGACCTAACCGATGTTAGTTCTACTAACTGATGTTGGTTGATCTAAGTAATTGATGTCAGTATTTCCTATCGACATCAGTTATTATGTAAACTCGTGATAACAAAAAATGGTAAAATAAAGTTAGAAAACTAATTTATAGGAATTTTAAATGCTCAAATAAGTTTTTTAAGGTTGTAAAAGGATATCCTTTAGGTATGAGATGCATCTTGTCCCACCAGGTGTGCTAAGATGTAGAGAGGATTACAAATCAAGTTAGTCAAGCATTAATCCATAAATAATGAAATATGGATAAAAAACCAACAAACTAAGCCTATCTATTCCTATGAGAATTACAAAGGATAACAAGAAATAAATGAAAGAAATCAACACCATATTACCTTACCAAATGGATTCACCATGCCCATGTGGCTCAAAAACATGTTTTCCCTTGATCAAACATCCTTGTCTTTGTCAACAATGGTGGTAAGCTCCTCCAATGCCTCAAGAACACTCCACAAAACCTAAGCTCTTGATGTGGAATCACTAAACTAGCCTATCAATGAAGCTTTTTAGAAATAATTTAGCATTATAACTTTGAAATGTTCAATCTTTAAAGATATTTGAGCATAATAACCTTGCACTAAAATAGCTTAGAAATGATGTTCATGGCCTCTTTATTTATAGATTTTTGAGATTGGTCATGATCAACTATGACCGTCCATCTCAAGATTGAGATGTGTGGCTATGGATAATCTTAATATTTGGAATTAAATCCATAATTATCTTCCTCATGACCTTGGAAGAAGGGGCATTGAAGAGGCATGGGAGGCATTAACTAGGCATGGGTGATCCATAATCCTGATATTTGTGGCATTTATGGCTTGATGGATGCCACTCCATGGATGATGTCACTAGGTGATAAAAATAATAAGAATCAATTTTAAAAAATCGGTATGCAACAACTCTCATGGAAAATCCACTTAAGCTCTTGATTTGGATTAATTAGCCTTAAGAAAGGTTAATAAACATTTATGCAATTATTTGAAAATTGACCCTCAACTAATCAAAATGGTCAGAAAGTCATATTATTGGGTTGTAATTTGACTTGGGAAGAATTAAAAGGTGATGCTAGATGTGTTTGAACTGTATTCTCATTTAGGATGTTTCCAACAACAAATAACAAAGGTACATGATGTGTACTAATGAATTTAGAAGAAAAGAGTGATCCAGAGCACTAAATGGTGAAATGGTCATTTTGACTCAAAATGATCTAATCAAAGTTAGCTGGCTCATAAAATGCATTGCCCTATTTAGGGATACTTTGACCTAAAATGACATTTGTAAATGACAAGTTCAAACCATTTAAGATGTTTTATGGATTTTGACCTAAAATGTGCATTTGAGTGAAATTTTAGTAAGATTAACAATTTCAACACAAATGGTGTTATGAATTGGATGTCTACACACTTACAGTTTCAATTTTGTAGTTGTCTTGACTTGTAAAATTATTTAGAATATATATATATATATATATATATATATATATATATATATTAAGAAATTAATAAAAAAATATTCGATATTTCATCTATCCATATATGAAATTTCATATAATTCATTCATTTATGCAAAAAAGTGTGTTCATACACATGCAATCTCCTTATCTTTTTACAAAAAATGACCAAGCTATCATCATAAATGCATCTATTTCACACACTTTTATCATTTGGGTATTGAAAAAACAAAAAAAGAAACTACAATCAAAATGACACAATTTATATACTTATGCCATTATTAAATTATTTTTCCAAGTGTCTCTATCTTTCTCTCCAAGTTCAACTATTGTTATTTTCATGAAAAAGTGTCGCTTTAAGTCTCCACTTTTGTTCCCCATTATATTTCATCTACCCTAATGTGAATTTGGGTTGTAAAAGCACATAAATGTCATTCTCATATTTTTATTCACTAGTAAAGCATTTTTTATCCCTCAATTATCATTCGATAACTTTAAAGACCCATGAAAACTATTCATCCAATCTTCAAGATATTTAGTGTTATATTATCAATTAGGCTTCCCAATTTACCATCATACATATATAGGGTCTCATAATCTATGGCTAACTATTTTATCATCTTAAACAAACTATCATCATTTTTACATACCATTGTTTCATCTATTTTGGACAGTGTCAACAATAGTCAAACTCTATCAGTTACTGGTAGTGTTTGCCTTCACTAAGAGTGTCCAAGGTTATTCAAACAAATATTATCAAATTAAAAACCTTCCCATGGGACAACCTACATGTTTTGCATGTCAGTTATGGATGGAAATCACCTAAAGAGTTTTATATATAAACACATTAATATATAAAAGAGTTGTCACAACATCATACATAGATTGAGTTATTCCATCCTTTAATTGAAGGAGACATAATTTTTTTACACATTGACCTCTTTATTAATTTATAAAATATGTAATATAAATCAAATATTTTTCCATAGTATTATCAATACTTTCATTAACTAAAATTGAGTAAAATGGACTATATAAAATATTATATTTTAATTTTTGCCAATATACCTCCTTCACATCTTGTAGAAACTCTCTTCTAGATGTGGTATTTGTATATGTGGAATATTCATAACTTAGAGGCATGTGTGGAGTGCCTTTATACATGTTCAAGTTATAAATTAGGTCATAGAGTTCTAAATGTAAATCATGTGTGGCAACAAAAACCATATTTTCAATCACTAATATAATTATCTCCTTCTCAACATCTACTATAATTTATACATGTTTGATAATTAGATTACTACTTCATTTTACTTCCTCCCTCAAAAATTTGTAAAACAAATTTATGAGACTTTGATTCTACATGGGTTTTTTAAACGACAAACTTAACAGGTGGTATTCCCATCTTTAGCGAATGGAGTTTATCTCTTATATTTTAGACACCAAGAAGACTTTATCCTTTCAACATAATTGTAGCATTTTACAACACATGCCCAAGGAAATACTATTTTTCACTTAGACTTGAATGTTCTTTTTCATTTATTTGATTCTTATTCCTCTTCTTGATTTTATTTTCCATTTGATTTGTAGTTTTCTTAATATAGATGAATATCAAAGTCTTCATTTATGGAATGACATTGTTGATTAGAATCTTGATGGATACCATATGCATCAACAAGTGATAGTTATCTTTTATCCTTATTAGGACAACCAATGGAAGCCATTTTATCACCTTTTATACCTATTCAATGAAAAATTAAAATAAATATGAAATTATAATTTTTAGCAAGACATTAAAAAAAGAGTGTATGTCTTGATCGGATATGGTATTAGAGTAATATAAATCAAAATTTATTCAACATAATCATACTTATTTACATGATTCATAAATATTTTTATAGATTTATGAAGGTTGGTTGTGAAAATAAAATAACGGGTTTTAACTAACCCAAACAAGTAAAATAAAGCTAAACAAAACAAGTACCAAACTAATACAAAATTAAGAATTATACATGTGAATCAAAAAAGACCCAACAAACTCCCCCTTGATCCAAAGGGGTGTAGACGATGAAATAACTAGAGAAATGACTCTGAATTCATCAAAGAAACTCTGATGCAACTTCAAATGGTGTACTTTACCTCCTGATACTGATCAAAACTAATGTCACTCCATAAAGAAACCCACACTGCAAGTTATGGCATAAAAGGATGATGAACATGATTAAATCTTGCTTATCCCTCATGATCATAATACCACACTAAAATAGAACATGATCAAACCCTATCCAAATACATCAATCTGCATAAGGCTCAACCAATAAAGCCCATCCAAGTGACCAACCTGTATCATGTATGACACATCTCCCTGATGTCTAATAAATATTGATAACCTTTACTTAACACTGTTGGTGCTAGTAACCCCTATCAACTTTTATTATCATCAATGACTAATCTAAGACCTACCAATGCTATATATTCTCCCCCTATCAGGTGAGATGTGTGAAGCTATGAAATGGGAGAAATAAAATCAAATAATCATGTCTACTCCGTGTCATGAAGATCAAGGATAGAAAGCCAAAACTAGAAGAAATAAGTAAGAACACAAGCCAAAACTAGAATAAATAAGTAAGAACACAAGCCAAAAAAATGATGCTACAATAGATCCTAGTATTGATTCTAGTAGCTCACACAAGATAGGTGAATCATTGATCGCTCAAAATAGGTTATCAAGTTCATTGGGATAATATAACTTGGCCATATAAATGCCTCATAATTAGGGGAAGTGTTAGAATAACCTGAATAGCTGGAGTAACCAAAAGATCTACAAATAGAATGATCTATATAATTTGTTTCAACTCTATTTTTATATGGAGAGCAGGGTCATCAAGAAGGACATACATTTGTAAGATGTCCAATACCACCACATTTGAAACATCCAAGATCTTTCTTGTGTTGATGAGATTCAAAAGAAGTTGAATCACTAGAAGAACCACTATAATGAGAAGAGTGCATATGGTGATGTTTGTGTTTTGAATATCTTGGAGAGTTCCAGTGAGAATGATGTAGAGACCATGTAGAATGACATGGAGAATGTCTCAGAGAGTGTTTCAAAGAATTATTTTGAAACTACCACATGGTGTTGATCTATGTGATATGACCTGGCCTTTATTTAATGAACTTATTTGATAGGTGTACTATTTTTATCTACAAACTATTTCTCATGCTGAGTCAACAACTCACAAATGGAATCAAATGTTGTGCCATTTAGCTTATCACTAAGCTATAACTTTTTGACAAAGATGGTATATCTAGAACTAAGACCATTCAAAGTTATATATATATGATCATGTCATTATCAATCTTACTGCCTATAGTAAAATACTCTTGTTTCATAGTTTTCATGTAGGAGAGATGTTCTGATGCATCTTCTTTAGTACTAAGCTTGTTATTAAGCAATTGAATTAAGGGATCAAAATTTTTATAGGTAGGTTGTTTGTCATAATTATTTTTTTATGATTTCTAAGCTTTCCATGCATAGGTTTTAAAAGATTCAATGTGAATAATCACTTGTGTAGAGCATGGCAATTTTACTAAAGGAAGGGCATGATTATCTTGTTTTTGATACTCAAGCAACTTTGAAGCTTCAGTGGGTGGTATAGTGTTTTTCTCCATTATATTGTTAAGGTGTGGAGCCTAAAAGCTTCACCAAAGAGCGCATTACCAAAGTTGTAGGTTTACACAGTCACCGGCGTCGGTCAAGAGTGACCGACGTCGATCAGGAGCAGTTGAAGAGATGCCGGCGTCGACAGGGATCGGCTGACGTCGGTCACAGGCAAGCAGGTAGGAACCGACATCGGTTACCTGTGCATATAGAAAGCTATTTCTGAGGATAGAACCGAATGTTTTCATGATGAGATTAAGTTGTAGTCTTAATTCTGCGTCTCTATTATTAGCAAGACTATTTTTAGAGCCCTTGTTCAAGAGGCTTAACTGTTGGTTGTAAGTGCATGCTCAAGTTTCCTAATTCTATATGTAGGATTAGATTTTCTTAGCTTATTGTAGTAGTTCATTGTGTTGAATGTTGAAGAACAGTATATAATTGTATAGGTGAATCATTCCAGGTTGTTGGAGTTGATTGTACTTGAGAGAGAGAGCTCTTGAGGGAAAGAGATCTAGAGAGAGATCTGTACATCTGAGAGAGGTGTGGAAGAAAGAAGTTTCTTCAATTGTATTCCTTCTGTAAAGAGTTTAATACAAGTTTTCAAGGTGGTTTCTTGTATCTCTTGTTCTTTGCTATTTATCATTCTAGTTACTTATATATCTGATTTAATTCCGTGATTTATTGCTTTCATAAGTGTAATCAAATTATTGGTTGATCCCCAACAAGTGGTATCAGAGCTCAGGTTCACTAACAGATGGTTCAGATCTGTGTAGTGTGTATTGATTACAGGTTGCTCACAGGGGTTTCTTGCTAGCCTCTGTGGCTGCAATATACTCTGCTTCTGTAGTTGACAAGGCAACAACCTTCTGCAACTTTGATATTTAGCTAACCGCCATTCCACCTATAGTGAAAACATACCCTGTGGTGCTTCTCCTGCCATCCAAATCACCTGCCATATCTGAATCTACATAACCATATAGAGAAGTATCTGAACCTCCATATCACAAATGTCTACTACTGGTTCCTCTCAGATATCTAAGGATCTACTGAACTACTTTCCAGTGTTCCTTTCCTGGATTGGCCATATACTTACGTACAACTCCCACTGCTTGGGCAATATCCAGTCTAGTACACACCATTGCATACATTAAACTCCCTACTGCGGAAGAATATGGAACTTTACTCATGTACTCTACCTCATCATGTGAATTAGGACATTGTTCTTTACTCAACTTAAAATGTCCAGCCAAAGGTGTGCTTACCGGTTTTGCATCCTGCATGTTGAACCGTTTCAACACCTTGTTCACATAATCCTCTTGAGACAAAATCAACATGTGATTTTTCTTGTCTCTCTTAATAATCATGCCAAGGATTTTCTTTGCTGCTCCCAAATCCTTCATGGCAAACGTTTGAGCTAATTTTACCTTAAGCTCAGAAATATCCTGCATGTGTGATCCTGCAACTAGCATATCATCTACATACAACAACAGAATAATATATCTACCATTATCCAATCTCTTAAAATACACACAATGGTCAGATTGACACCTACTGTAGCCATGCTCAGTCATAAACCTATCAAATCTCAAATACCACTGTCTAGGAGCTTGCTTGAGGCCATACAAGCTTTTCTTCAATCTGCACACTAACTTCTCCTTACCCTTGACCTCAAATCCTTCCGACTGTTCCATGTATATTTCCTCATCCAAATCTCCATGAAGAAATGTTGTCTTAACATCTAGCTGCTCAAGATGCAAATCCTCAATAGCAACTAAAGATAGTACAGTCCGTATAGAAGTCATTTTAACAACAGGAGAAAAAATCTCACCAAAGTCAATACCTGGATTTTGTGCAAATCCTTTCACTACCAACCTGGCCTTATATCTCATCTGTCCATTCTCACCTTCCTTCAACCTATAGGTCCATCTGTTCTTCAGTGTCCTCTTACCAGCTAGTAACTCAACTAAATCCCATGTTTGGTTCTCTCTCAAGGACTCCATTTCCTCAACCATGCCACGCTCCCACTGACTCTTGGACTCCACCTGTATTGCTTCTTGAAAACTCTCTAGTTCTCCACCATAAGTTGGAAATAAATAGAATAATGAAGGGGAATATTGAATTGGAGGCTTACTTACCCTTTCTGACCTCCTGATGGGCATCTGAGATGCGTTCACAACACGCTGTCTGCCTAAATTCTCTGACAGTGACCGATCTCGGTCACCTGCAGACCTGTTACTGGCCGACGCCGGTTCTTCTTGACCGACGTCGGTGCCTATCCTGTCGACGTCGGTCTCTGTATGACCGACATTGGTTTCTGTCTTGCCGACGTCGGTTCCTTTACTTCCAATGTCGATCTCTGTGTTTTCCTGCAAGTGATTATTTTTTTTCCCGCGAGCTCATTTTGGACTGTCACCTCATCCAATTCTCCATTGCTCTGCCCAGATTGATTCAGCTTCTTCAGCGGATCACTATACATCACTTTTTCATTGAAAACAACATCACGGCTCCTAATTATCTTGTTATCCAAAATATGAAACCAAAATCATCTGAGCCATAGCCAATAAATGTGCACCTCATAGACTTAGCATCCAGCTTCTTTCTATTTTTCTTATCAACATTTACAAAGGCTTCAGAACCAAAAACTTTGAGATATGAGAGATCTACCTTTTTACCTGTCCATGCCTCTTCTGGAATTCCACCATCCAGAGCTGTAGAGGGTCCTCTATTAATCAGGTACACTACAGTGTCAACAGCTTCTGCCCAAAACTCTAAGGGCAAACCAGCATGCAATCTCATACACCTTGCACGCTCCATTATTATTTTGTTCATCCTTTCAGCAATTCCATTCTACTGAGGTGTCCTTGGAACCGTCCTTTGCCTGCAAATTCCATGCATATAACAATAATCTCTGAACTTATAGCTGTAGAACTCACCACCATTGTCAGATCTCAGGCACTTCAATCTTTTGCCTGTTTCATTCTCAACCATAGCTTTCCAAATCTTAAAAGTCTCAAATACATCAGATTTCTTCTTAATACAATAGATCCATACCTTTCTTGTACCATCATCTATGAACGAAACATAGTAATGTGATCCTCCAATAGAAGTAACTTGAGCCGGTCCCCACACGTCTGTGTGAACAAGCTGCAACTTATGCCTCTTCTTTGTTGACCCAGTCTTAAGAAAACTCACCCTCTTTTGTTTTCCAAACACACAATGCTCACAAAATTCTAGATCTATGCTTTTCAAATCTGAAAGCTTACCTTTAGACTTAAGAATTGACATCCCCTTCTCACTCATGTGGCCAAGCCTTGAGTGCCAAAATTTAGCATCCACATCTGAAGTAGATAATACAGAAGGAGAAATATTAGTAACACAATTACATAAATAGAGAGTACCAACTCTCTTACCTCTGGCCATTACAAGTGCACCCTTGGTCACCTTCCAAGATTCAGCTGTGAGAGTTACTGTACAACCCTCATCCCCTAACTTTCCTGCAGAAATCAAATTCCTCTTCAAGCTAGGAACATGCATAACATCTCTCAACACCCATGTGTTGCCATTCTGCATTTTCAGCTGCACTTTACCTTTGCCAATAATTTTACAAGGCTCATCATCCCCTAAATACACTATTCCAAAATCTCCATGGATATAGTCACTAAAATATTCTCTATTAGGGGTAGCATGAAAAGATACACCAGAATCTAACACCCAAGATTCTATATTATTATGCAAAGAGAATATTAAAGCATCTTGTGCAATACCTACAACCTTTGCTTCTTCCTTTCCTTCGTGCTGATTGTCCTCCTTAGGCTTTGACCAGCAATCTTTGCTTATGTGCCCCATCTTTCCACAATTCCAGCATTGTGGCTTCCTGCCATTTCTAGATTTGGATCTACCTCTCACCTTTGACTTAGACCTTGATATCCTCTTGCTCTTCTCTTTTTTCCTTCCTCTGCTCTCAAAACTTAAAGCGTTCCCTAATGTTTCCTTTGTGCTTTTCCTACGAATTTCCTCATTCAAGATAACACTAACAACATCCTCTCTTAAAATATTTGAGGCAGATGCAGTATTAGAAACTGCCATTACCAAGCTATGCCAGATTTCAGGCAAAGAACATACTATTAAAAGAGCTTTTATTTCATCATCAAACACAATATTGACTGATCTTAATTGATTAACAATTCCATGGAAATCATTCAGGTGATTAGATACAGATCCACCTTCCTGCATATGCAAATTAAATAACTGCTTCATAAGATATACCTTATTGGAAGCAGAGGGTTTTTCATACAAATTTTCTAAAGTAGTCATCAACTCTATCGTTGTCTTTGCCTGTGATAAATTAGATATCACAGTAGATGCTAGACTCAGTCTTAGAGACCCCAGAGCCTTTCTATCAAGAACTTCCCATTCTTCATCATCCATGTCTTTGGGCTTCTTTCCAATCCCACCTAACGGTAAGTATAGATCTTTCTGATACAGATAGTCCTCTATCTGCATTCTCCAATGTTGATAATTTTTTCAATTAAACTTCTCCATTCTCAGTTTACTTTCTTCTGCCATTGCTTCTCCCACTCAAACAAAAATCCCTGCAAAAACCCCTGTGAGCAACCTGTAATCAATACACACTACACAGATCTTAACCACCTGTTAGTGAACCTGAGCTCTGATACCACTTGTTGGATATCAAGCTCAAAAACCTGCAACCAAGCTCTGATACCACTGTCTAGGAGCTTGCTTGAGGCCATACAAGCTTTTCTTCAATCTGCACACTAACTTCTCCTTACCCTTGACCTCAAATCCTTCTCGCTGTTCCATGTATATTTCCTCATCCAAATCTCCATGAAGAAACGCTGTCTTAACATCTAGCTGCTCAAGATGCAAATCCTCAATAGCAACTAAAGACAGTACAGTCCGTATAGAAGTCATTTTAACAATAGGAGAAAAAATCTCACCAAAGTCAATACCTGGCTTTTGTGCAAATCCTTTCACTACCAACCTGGCCTTATATCTCATCTGTCCATTTTGGTACACAAATAATTAAAAATGAGTGCATTTTACATGTTCATGCTCCATTCCTTGTTATTTTTAGGCATTAATCAGTCGATTTCATATATCAAACTTACAATTTTAGCCATGGTGCTAAAAAATTAACAAGTTGAGAAAGGGGATGCTATTAGGGTTTTGCCTTTACCCAAAAAATAGCTTATGAATACAAGGATTATGGGACTTGTAAAAAAATGTAATAATGACACCTTATATCTCCTTTTACATCCCTATTTCTCCATTACAAGCATGTTAAGACTTTAACAACATATTTCAAAGAGATTTATTTTCTTTTGAAAAAGAAAGTTCAACCAAAAGAAAGAGTTAAACCTTGGATCAACACTTTCCCAAGGACTTCACAAAATAACTTCCACCAATAATTCCACAAGCATTTCAAAGATAAAAATGAAATATTTGCTATTTGAAGTGTTTTTGTCTAGTTTTTCAAAAATAAAAACATATATGCATGTAAATATAAGTTATTGTGTTTTCTTTGTAATTGCCACCCACTAGAGCTTCAAAAATACTTGAGTATTAAAAACAAGATAAGCATGCCCTTGATTTATTAAAATGGTCATGTTCTACATAGGTGATTATTGACATTGAAGCTTTTAAAACTGGTGCATGGAAAGTGTTGATCAAATTTGACTTTTAGGTTAAATTGGGGCACCCCTAGGTAAAAAATTGGTTTTTTGATGTTTTAGGGGTCTAATACATATTTCATAAGGTGTTTTATAGGTTAATTAATGTCATTTAATGTTATACCAACCTTGGTCCTTAGTCCTTTTAGTCATTTTAATTATTTTGAGTCATTTTGAGGTCAAAAAAGGGGCATTTAATGAGTTGTACAGATTTATTGGGAAGTGTGAAGGCTTAAAAATGTTGTCACATGCCATGTGTCCTCACATGTCTTAATAAACTATTGGTAATTGAAAGTGTCTGGTGATTCAAAAGAAATATCAAATTTTTTTGGAAAAAAGGTGAGTTTGGTACTTGTACAACCCATAGGGAAGTGTGCCACATGTGATAACATCATGGTATGTCTATTCAGCTTCCCCAAGCTCAGTTCCATGTTTTAAATGCTCTAAAAGTTCCATTTTGGCCCAAAATTGTTCTACTCCTTTTTCACCCTTCTTTGCAGACAAAAGCAATCTTCAAGTTTGTACTTGGGACAGACAATAGAGGAGGTTTCAGATCAAACACCTTGGGGAGGTTAAATTAAACTTAGAGACCTTCATTTACATATAAATATTTTTAATAATGGTGTCTTGTGCTTCATGAACCATCCTCATGAAGTTGACTATACTTTTCTACCTGTTGTTTCATGCACCCTATAGGTTTTGCTTTGATTTGGGAATTTATGTATAATCTAATTGCCAATTGGTCATATTGGTTACATATGATTTTGAATTCATCCTCAACTACTATACATGCTTGGTTTCAAACTTCATGATATTTTGATGAGTCAAGTAGCTCAAAGTTGTAAGAGGATACACCTTTTTGAGTTACAAGAAATTTTCACCATTTTCAAATCTTCCTACTTGTTCATGGTTTCAGAGGGTTGTGATAAGTATATCACCATTTCTCAATTCCATATAAACTCCTATGTTTGGTCTTATAAATCCATACTTTGATCAAATACCCAGTCTTGTCACACTCACAGTCAACTTACTATTTGCTCTTAGTCTTAGTCATGATGCTTGAGCTCTAATCACATTTGTAAGGGATTATATTAGACTAAAAATGTGTTTGGCATGTTCTTGTTATATGAATAGTTGGTTGGATCCTTCTAAATAACACAAAAGTCTATGATAGTAATCATGTATAACATTTATAGTTAGCCATTAATATGCATATATAGGAACTTCATGAGATGATTTCATGATAAAACAAGAGCTTTAGTGGTGTTTTAAAGTTATTTGATTTTTAAGGAATGAATTTGATTTTTATAAGATGGATAATCAACTTTTGAAGGCCAATTACAATGCTCACTGTCCATAATTGCAGTTTATTGCCTGCACATTAGAATATGCACATATAGGGGATCTAACAAAGAGTAAACGAACCATTTTGAAGTGTTAAGATTGATGATAGAACTCTTTTTGAGGTCCTAGTGTTAAAGAAACTCCATTTTATACCTATTTTCAAGGTTAAATCATAAATGGAGGTTGCAAACCATGCTAAAAGTTCAAATGATAGTGTTCAGACCTTCTTTCCCAAAGAGATGAAAATAAAGTTCTTAGGTGTTTTGATGACATTTTGTAACAAGGTTATAAGGATTGTTGATTCATCCTAATGTGTTTTATTTGAATCCTCTTTCATGGACAAGAGTTATACAAATTTTTAAGGGCAGAGGGTCAGTGGAAGATAGTTATTGGGAACCTTAAACTTGTCAATTTATGCACTGAAAATAGGCAGTATTCATCTACATGCTTTGAACTACAAAGTGACCTTAGTACTTAAAGGAGTAAACAATGAAAAATTCAATGTTTACAAGAACTTATGGAGTTAAATATATCCCATTTATCATATAGGCCATCAAGAGAGGTTGATTAGTGAGTTTTCAAGGTCTAATATGTACCTACAATTTGTACAAACAACTAAACACCCACCTACAACTGACAGTGATTTAGTTGGTGACTTGTCTAAGTTTTTCCATGGAAAATTCATGGTATATATCACTCAAGGAACTATGAGGTGGTATTATAAATTTAATATGACCTCATATCAAGGTATATAACTCTAAAAAAATGGTTTGCACCTATAAACAAGGTGTAAAGGGCTTCAACACAATCATTTACCTTGACTGGCCTTATGAGCATTTCAACCTCTAAAGTGATGATCTAACTAATATTGGTGAGTGAAAAAGTTAAAAAAAATATTAAAATATATTATAAGTTTATAAGAGGACCCAATAAGTTAGTAAGTACCACCTTCAAATATCCCTTCATCTAAAAACTTGCACCTATAACCACTTTAGGTGACTGTGAGAAATAGTGAACAAAAGGGACTGTGTTCGAAGAGGTTTAGCATAAAAAAGTTATTAAATGTATCCAATAATAATCCAAGTGAATCAAAGGAACTCTTAATGGGTATGTATACTTTTATTTCAAGCTTAAACATGTAAATAAAACCTACATGAGTCACTTTTGAAGAACACAGTAACACACAATCAACTACCAATGACTAGTTTTGAAGGTATTCCAACTGCAAGGTGGGAGATGGGTAGGAGAATGAATTAGAGGAATTTTTAGAGATTCAAGGAGTGATAAAAAAAATAATACTAGGGGATTAAGTGTACAAACATACCTATAGGTACCTTTTATAATAGGAAACACAGGGATAACACAGTCAAGAAACCATACTCAGTCTTGATTGGTCAAGGTCTTAAAAAGGGATATGTGAAAGTTATAGGTGATGTGAGAACATAAATAAAATTAATTATGGTCATAATAATCTCATGAAACTCTCAAAAATGGATATTTAATAGATAATGGTTCTAAACAAACGTTGCACAGTCCGTAAAAAGAAACCCTACATATAGTCTGCTTTACAAAGTCTATTTTGTTTTTTTCATGTTTCTGAAGGATCTATCCTTGGAACCAAGGGATGATATTTTATTTAGGAAATCAATAATACTTTAATAATTCCTTAGAATACTCATTTTTCTTGAGAACATAGGGGAAGTACCCCCTATTTTGTCTCAGATAGGTACTTTCCCTTGTGCATAGGCTAGCAAGTTTGAAGAAGGGAGGTGATAAGGTGAACCTGAAGTTGTTTATAACTTATGGAGAGGTATTTATAGTTTTAAAAAATAAATAAAATCATGATATACCAATATTAAAGAGATAAACTAAATGGGATGCTCTAAACCTCTAAAGTTGTAGTCATGACTCTTGGGCAAGGTTTTGGCCTAGAGCTCAAACAATAGGTCAATTTCACTTTTAGCCCTAGGAATGATTTATAACTTGTTTTAACATGTTTATGGGATGAATACATAGGTTTATGAGCCATTTTAATTAAAATAATATTAATAGGATGATCTACAACATAAAAGGTGTAGGCAAGCCTATGGAACAAGGTTAGGCCAAGGCCAAATGGGGGGTCATTCACCATTTTAGCATGAGATGTGAATTAAAACTCATTTAGGAATGTTTTTAGGGTGAATTAAAAAGTTTTTGTGATTTTAGAGTGAAAATAAATCCAAATAAATCCATTTTTGGACCTTAAGACAACTTAGGCATGTAGGAAAAGAGAAAAAGAGCTTGATAGGTCAAGTTTTGATACTCATATATTCTTGGAGGTTGTGTATGGATGCTAAAGAAGTTTAGAGGTATTATCAGGGTCCTTTAACATCATCCTTGTGGAATTTTTTTTCAATTTTGATGTCAAATATATGTGAGCAAAGCTTAAGAGTCAAAACATGCCTAAAACCCTTACAAATCCTCAGTCAAGACTAGTTTGGAGAAATGGAGTTTGATAGCAAATCAAATGGCATAATTTGTATATAATAGTGATTGTAACTTTTATATGACTCTTCCAATATCCATAAAATATATTTTAATGAGAAACTAAAGTCAAAGTTGAGGACAAGTGTGCAGGGTGCATGAAGGAGGAGTTTTTTTGACTGCAGATGATGATGGATCACTTCCAGATGGTTCTAGATGACCAAGCCTGCAACTAATGCTTGGAGAGGCATTCTTGAAACCCTTATCCTTCATTAAAATCATTGTAAATATTCATAATTATTTATGATATGTTCAAGAATATCAAATCATGAAGGCAATTTTTCTGAGCCAGCTAAGAGGATTTTATGCCACTTTGTAAGAGTTTGATGACTTAGATAAACACTTGTACTTCCTAAAATTGCATGGTTCATCCCATATCCTATTATCATTCACAATTAACTGATTTTATCATCTTTACAAGTCTACTTATGACCCTTTAGCTTCTCTCTTCTTATCTCTCTCTCAAGTTCTATAAGAATTAGCCATTTTGGCTATTATAACTTATGCTCCACCTGAGTGTGGCAAATCCCTACTCATTTTCATACCATTTGATTAATAATAATACTAATGTTTTACCTCTTCATGACTATTCTTAGTGTGTTTTAATTGAATGTTGGATCTTTCTTAGTGAAGACTATGGATTCCTTATCATGTTGTCTCATTCTTGCATCCTATTTGCAGTTGGAAAGCTTCTTCTTGCAGGGCATGTGAAGTGTTATAGGAAATGTCAAGGATTGAGTGAGTTAGTATTTTCATTAGTTCCATTAAAGTCCTATTTTCTATTCCTCTTTTATAGTCCTCCTTGCTTTGCACATTCATCCATAAGCTCACAATGTAACATTGCTTTGAGAAGATGTAGATTCAAGGAGTGTATATTCAGTTTGTCTCATGATTTCATGTGTAACATGTAGATGGTTGGAAGTCATAAATCTATTCAGTGTATCACATCCCTTAGAATAGTTTGCTTTCAGTTATCTCTCTCCATTTTACCCCCAAAGTTTAGGTGTAGTTGCAATTCAAAGTGGTACATCAAGGGAGGTATCCCTATCTAGAGATTCACCTCATCCTTAGGCTACCCACAATCCTAGAGGTGTTTCCATTATGCAACTTGGATGAGGAGAGATTAGGAATCTTATAAAATGGTGAATATATAAGTGACAATATAAATCTTGGAAATTTTTAAAATTTATATATTATAAACAACCTACCTATAAAAAGATTAATCTCTTAAAGTGGTTGCTTAATACTAAGCTTAGTACTAAAGAAGATGCATTTGAATATCTCTCCAACATAAAAACTCTAAAGTAATATTGTTTTACTACAGGAAGTAAGATTGATGATGACATGCTCATATCCATAAATTTTAATGGTCTTAGTTTTTCATAGACCAACTTTGTTAAAATGTTACAACTTATTGGTAAGCTCAGTGACACAACATTCGATTCCATTTATGAGTTATCGACTCAACATGAGAGATAATTTGAAAATAATTACTCTAAACCTATCAAATAGTCTCAATATATAAATTATAGGTCACATAAAAAATATAATCACCATGTACAAAGGTATTTTTAAAAGCATTCTTTGAAACACTTTCCTAGACATTCTCCACATCATTCTAGATAGTCTCCACAACATTTTCACTAGCACTCTCCAGGATATTCAAAACATAAACATCACCATAGGCACACTTATCATTATAGTGGTTCTTATAGTTATTCCTATTCTATCGGATATTTTTGGCATAGGAAAGAGCTAAGATGTTTCAAATATGGTGGTATTGGACATCTTGTAGATGTATGTCCTTGTCAATGACCCCGATTGCCACATAAAAAGAGAGTTGAAATAAATTATATTGATCATTATAATGGTATATATTCTATTTAATCTATATATTTAGGTTATTCTCATATTTCCTCTAATCAAGAGGAATCTATATGTCTAAGTTCTATAGTCCTGAAGGACTTGACAACCTATTTTAAGTGATCAATGATTCGCCTATCTTTTGCTAGCTACTAGGCTCAAGACCAGGATATATTATAGTATCATTTATTTATATTATGGTATTAATTATTTCTTATAATTTTAGAATTATATCCTTTATATTAATGATATGGAGTAGTCATGATTATTTGATTTTATTTCTCTCCTTGCATAGCTTCTCATCTCTCACCTAATAGGGGGAGGATATATTGCATTGGTAAGTATTTGATCAATCATTGGTGATAGTACGAGTTGATAGGGGTTAATAACATAAAAAATGTTGATAATATATCCTAAATATTTTTTAGACATTAGGGAGATGTGCCATACACAATATAAATTGTTCACTTCGATGAGATTTTGGGTGGAGGCTTATGTGGATCAATGTAGATGAACAGGATTTAATGATGTAAGAACATCACTTCTAAGGTGATTTTGTCTTTAATTTTTGTTTATTTATCCAAAATTTGGATTGAATATGGTTTAAGAGGTCTTTTTATTCCTCAACCATCCTTATATTTTAAATTGATAGGTTATATTTGGTTTTTAGCTAGTTAAATTTTCAAATTTCTAGTTTCCTGCCAAACTTAGTTTTTAAAAATTTGAATTATTTGCTTTGAGTTAGCACTGCAGGGGTGAATTAAGGAAATTTTTAAGTTTTAAACATGTTGTAAATGTATTATAAGGACCCATTGAATCGATGTTAAGTGTCCAAGGTCTCTAATGTATGGAAAACTCACCTTGTTCATGTTCATATCTCTTAACTTACTCTTTAATGACCGTTGGAAGGTCCCCAAAGACATTTAGAGTAATTATGAAACATAAAAAGGGGCATATTTTAGTGTGTAGTCATTTTTGAGCATTTGGAAGACTCAAGTTTCCAAAAAAATCAAGAAAAGACTCCTAGTTTAGGAGATTTGTGAACACATACCCTATTTTCTGGGGTTATGCATTGAATGATGACTGTGTAACTTGATTTGTGAATAAAATAATGATGGAAGCATGCTTAAAATAATCCTAATATTTTGGTAATATTATATATTATTCCTAAAAGGTTTCTTGTACATTTTTATTTCTTGGATTCATGTCATTTTGTATCAAATCTAATACAGTCATATAAAAGATAGCCATTATTGCACAGTCAAACATAATCCTTGTTAGAAAAGTGGATCAAAGGAGTTAAGAAGATTATCTGATGGTTGGATAAGGTTTAAGGTGTTTTTTGAGAGCCTAAAAAACTTTTAAAGTTGTTAAAAAGACTGTACATAAGTCAAAAACCATTTATTATCCCTCTCGGGTCAGTGTGGAAGGAAAAAACCCTAAGTTAGGGTTTGGAAAGCAAAAAAGATATTATAGAGAGTTATAACCCATAATATAATCTAAAATTTTGTGATATTGTTGTTTTCAAGGTGAATTAATAGAATAAAGTGGTTTTAGACTTGTATGGTGAAGTACAGTATGGTTATAGAGCCCTGTGTTGAACTAGCTCAAAAGGAGACCTAATTGGAGAGGTCTATTGCTAGAAAAGGGGTCTAGAAAGAGTGTTTGGCCAAGAAAATTAGTAGGGAGGTGTAAATTAATACTAAGTATATATAATGATAATTATTTTTTGGTAATAAATCTCCATTCTTTTCTATAAACAAGAAAACCAAAAAAAGGCTACTAAATGGGCCTTAAGGTCTAGTGAGGTATGTTCTAGAGGTAGAGTTGAAACGTTTTCATAAGTTAATTTGCATAATTTTGGTATTAGAGCCAAGAAAAGACACATGGAATAAAATGGAAGAAAGTATATTCTTTTAAAGAAAGAGAATCCAACATTTGTTTGACAAATTGTTTGAGAGAGTCAAGGTACCACCAAGGAGGAATGCAGTATGTGAGAGAGCAACAACTATATAAATGAGAGATGCCATCTTGTAGGAGTTAAGGAACCTCAGAGTCAAATTTGATGTCAGACTCATAATATTTGAGGTTAACCAGTGAAGGGGATTAGTCATAGGTGATTTCTGTGACCAAGAGAAAGAGGAACCACAAGCACTAGAATTGGAAGATGAAGGAGAGAGAGAGACTAAGGAACGGGAGTTTGAGAGATTGATGAGGGTGGTGAAAGGGTAAGGATATAATATAAAATTATATCTTATAATATATGAAGGTAGCCTTAGTGGAGAAGAATCCTTGATTAGATAGGAGAGTTGGATAAGTATTTTGACTTTGAGGATGTTCCAGAAGAGCAACGGTGAAGTTTGCTAGAACCAAGTTGAAGGGCCATGCATCCCTATGGTGGGATTACGTCCAAGATGAGAAAAGGAAGAAATGAAAGGCTAAGATCAAGTCTTGGGATAAGATGGTTACAAACTTGAAGAGCAAATTCTTGCCTAGTGAATACATCACCAATTTTCATAGAAAACTCCAAAACTTGAAACAAAAAGAGATGGGGGTAAGAGAGCACACTGAAGAGTTCTATAAACTAAGAATTAGATCAAGTCATATGGAATATGATAATGACAAGGTGGCAAGGTATCTCAATAACTTAGGATACAGCTTACAAGATGAGTTAATTCTTGCTAGTCTAAAAATACTTGAAGAATGGTACCAGTTGGCATTGAAGGCTAAAGACAAATTCAATAGGAAGTAAAACCAACAAAATAGAGGTAGAGGTAGAAGTTTTAGAGGTAGGGGATAGAAAGGATGTAGAGGATACCCATAAAAAGCAACCAAGGGGAGTCTAATACCTCACATGAACATCCCTCTAGTTTAATAAGAGGATTTAGAGGTAGGAGGCCTTATTACAGAGGTGGATATGCACCAAGGGGTAGAGGATCAGGTGGATTTGTAGGAAGATATTTCAAATGTAATAAGTTTGATAGACATAGATCATGGGAGTGCCTAGAGGATCATCCTGTAGGGAGTTCAGGAAATGATGGAAGAAACCATATTGCATAAGGAGTTGAGGAGGAGTGTGTTTGCTCTGCATCACTTATGGAAGAGCTTGAAGTTGGAGAATCGTTACTAATGAGGAGGCTGATATTAAAGCCACCCAAGGAGAAGGAGCCATCATAAAGGAAGACTCTTTTTAGGACTTCTTTAAAATGCCAAGGTAAATTTTGTAAAATGGTCATAAATTTAGGAAGTATGGATAATCTAGTTTCTATTGAAATGGTTAGTAAACTTGGATTGAAGAAGTTGTCTCACCCCACACCATACAAGGTCTCATGGTTGAACAAAGGTCAGCAAGTCTTGGTAAGTGAGCAAAGTTGGGTGGAATAACAAGTTAGAAGGTATAAGGACAAGGTCCTTTATGATGTCATCCCTATGGATGTTTTCCATGTGCTTCTTGGGAAGCCTTGGAAATATGATAGGCAAAACACTCATGATGAAAAAAGGAATGTGTACACCTTGGTCAAAGATGGAGTTAGTCATGCCTTGCTGCCCATGAAGGATGAGGAGAATGAACAACAAGTTGGATCAAATGTGATGTTGGTAAGTAGTAAAGAGTTTTCAAGTGCCATGAATGAAGAAGAATTGGGATTTACATTGGTAGTCAAGCCTAGAATTGTTATGATAGCCACAAATATCAATGAGCTACCTCAATTAATCCAAGACATATTGGAGGTGTATGCATAAATAGTTATTGATGAGCTACCAGGCACATTGCCACCTATAAGTAATATCACTCATCATATAGAATTTGTGCCTACAATAAGCTTACCTAACAAGGAAACCTATAAGATGACCCTTTAAGAAAATGCAAAGATCAATAAATAAGTGAAAAAAATACTAGACAAAAAATTGATAAAAGAAAGTCTTAGTGCTTGTGCAGTACCTATATTGTTGGTGCCTAAGAAGTAAGGTGAGTGGAGAATGTGTACTAATTCTAGGGCAATAAATAAGACCACTATTAGATATAGGTTTCCACTTTATAGGATGGAGGATTTCATGGATTCTTGAGTGATGCAAGCTATTTTTCTAAAATTTATCTTAAAAGTGGGTACTATCAAATTAGGATCAGACAAGGAGATGAGTGGAAAACTGCTTTCAAAACAAATGAAGGCTTTTATGAATGGCTAGTTATGCCATTTAGTTTGACCAATGTACCAAGTACCTTCATGAGGATGATGAATGAAGTCCTCAAGTCTTTTATATGCAAGTTTTTAGTGGTGTCTTTGGATGACATACTTATCTACAACCATAGCAAAGAGGAACATATTCACCATTTGGATGTAGTCATGAGGAGGTTGTAAGAAGAAAGGTTGTTGATTAACCTTAAGAAGTGTGAATTTGTGAAGTCATAGCTATTATACCTTGGAATTTTCAACTCTCAAAGCATGCTAAAGATAGATAAGAACAAGGTGAAGGCAATTATGGAGTGGCCAACACCTAGGACAACAGGAGAGGTAAGAAGATTTCATGGTCTTGCAAGTTTTTATAGGAAGTTCATTAGGAATTTTAGTGGGATATGTGCTCTCATCATAAACAACATTAAGGGAGACAAGAAGAGGTTTGTATGGAGTGAGAAATCTAAGAAAAGTTTCTAATAATTGAAACAAAAGATAACTGGACAACCAATACTAACATTTCTAGACTTCAATAAGATGTTTCAAATAGAATGTGATGCAAGTGGAGTAGCAATAGGGGCTGTACTAATCCAAGAAGGTAGACCTATAATAAATATCAATGAAAATTTGAATGAAGCCAAAAATAAGTACTCATCTTATGACTTGGAGTTCTATGTAGTAGTACAAACATTAAAGAAGTGAAGGCATTATCTCATGCCAAAGGAGTTCATTATCTATACAGATAATCATGTACTTTAGTTTATCTCTAATTAGCTCAAATTGAACCAAAGACACATGAAGTGGGTGGAATATATGTAAAATTTTAATTTCACTATTAAGCATAAGAAAGGATAAAGTAACAAGGTTGCAGATGCCTTGAGTATGAGAGTCTTATTGGTGCATGAGATACAACTAGAAAGTGGTTAAATTGTATCTATTAAGGACATGGGTGAAGATGATGATGACTTTAAGGAAGCATACCATGCTTGCAAGTACCCAACTACACTCAACAAGGAGCCATGGTTGGATTTTGTCTGATAAGATGGACTCTTGTTCAAAAGGGTGTAACTATGTGTGCCAAGAAGTTCAATAAGGGAGAATATAATCCAAAAAATGAATAGTCAGAGTATGGTAGACCACTTTGGGCTTGATAAGACATTGGAACAACTCACTAGGCACTACTGTTAGCCTAAGATGCAAGTAGAAGTGAGGATGCATGTTGAAAGATACAAAATTTATTAGTTGGCTAAAGGTAAAATCACTAATGCAAGTTTGTATCAACCCCTACTAGTTCTAAATAGGCCTTGGGTATCCATAAGCATGGATTTTGTTATGGGACTGCCCATGACACAAAGGGGTTTTGACTCAATCTATGTAGTTATGGACATACATTCTAAAATAACACATTTCATTCCATTTAGAACTACTAATGATGCCACCCATGTGGAAAATTTGTTTTTCAAATAGGTAGTAAGGCTTCATGGACTGCCCATGAACATTATATCTGATAGAGACACCAAGTTCCTTAGTCATTTTTGGAGAACATTATGGATAAATCTAATCACAAACTTGAGTTTCATTTCAAATTACCACCCTCAGATAGATTTTCAAATTAAGGTCAATAAAATTCTAGGTAACCTATTAAGGTGCTTATCTAAGGACCATCCCAAGCAATGGGATCTTGTGTTGCCTCAAGCAGAGTTTGCCTACAATGACTCTAACAACAGGAGCATTTGCATGAGTCCTTTTCAAGTAATATATGATATGCAACCTATAGGAGTGTTTTAACTTAGAAACATCAATCATATGGACAAGAGGAGTGTTGAAGGTGAAGATTTTGCATTGGCAATGAAGGAGGTACATGAATAGGTAAGGAAGCATCTAGAGGCTAGTGTGGAAAAGTACAAGAAATAAGAAAATGTAAGTAGAAGGGAGGTGAGTTTTCAGATTGGAGACTTGATTTTGTCTCATATCAAGAAGGAGAGGTATTTGATAGCTGAGTAAAATAAGTTGAAGATGAAGAAGATTGGTCCTTACGGGGTACTTAAGAAGTTTGCAAATAGTGCCTATGTGTTGGAGTTTCCTAGTGGGGTAGGCATATCACAAATATTAAATGTTTCAGACCTATACCCTTATAAAGGAGTATAATATGAAAACATAATAAAGGGAACAAATACAACAAGCCCATATTGGGCAACATAGTTGACTAAATCCAAGTTAGAAGAGTTAGAGTGCATACTAGACAAACAAGGGATCAAATAGACTAGAGCCAAGAAATACTTCAAGTATGTGGTCAATAGGAAACACTAATAATTGGAATATACTATGTGGATGACTGAAAATTACATAACAATGCATGTGAGTACTCTGGAAACACTCATGGATAACAGTCCCTAAGTTCATTTCTCTTTCCCTGGGTGTATGATGCAGGAGCATCACTTATAGGGTGATTTTGTCTTCAATTTTGGTTTATTTCTCAAAATTTTGTCTTAAATATGGTTTAATATGTTTTGTGATGCCTGAAATATCCTTATATTTCAAATTGATAGGTTAGATTTGGTTCTAGCTAGTTAAATTTTCAAATTTGTAGTTTCTTGCCAAAATTCAGTTTTCTAAAATTTGAATTGTTTGGTTTGAATTAGCACTATAGGGGTGAATGAATGAACTTTATAAGTTTTAAAAATGTTGTAAATGTATTATAATGACCCCTTTAATCCATGTCAAGGGTCTGAGTTCTCTAATGTATGGAAAACTCACCTTGTTCATGTTCATATCTCTTAACTTGCTCCTTAACATGCTCTTTAATGACTATTAAGAGGTCCCCAAAGATAGATAAAGTAGTTATGAAACATAAAAATGGGGATATTTTGGTGTGTAGTAATTTTAAAATATTTTTAAGACTTAATTTCCCAATAAAATCAATAAAAGACTCCTGGTTTAGGAGATTTGCTCACACAGACCCTATTTTTTGGGCTTTTGGATTGAATGATGACTGTGTAACTTGTTTTGTGAATAAAATGATGATGGAATCACATTTAAAATAATATTAATATTTTTTTAAGATTAAATATTATTCCTAAAATATTTATTGTACATTTTCCTTTCTTGGATTCATGCAATTTTATATCAAACCTAATACAATCCTAAATAAGATAACCATTCGTGCATAGTCAAATAGAATCTTTGTTTGAAAGTGGAGCAAAGGAGGTAATAAGATTATATAATGGTTGGATAAGGTGTAAGTGGTTTTTTTAGAGCCTAAAAAACTTTTATAGTGGTTAAAAAGACCCTACATAAGTCAAAAACCATATATTATCCCTCTTGGGTTTGTGTGGAAAGAAGAAACCATGAGTTAGGGCTTGGAAAGCAAAAAGTTAGTATAGAGAGTTCTAACTAGTCAAATAATCTAAAATTTTGTAATATTGTTATTTTCAAGGTGCACTAATAGAATAAAGTTTTTTTATACCTATATGGCCAAGTATAGTATGGTTATAGATCCCTGTGTTGAACTAGTTCACAAGGAGACCTAATTGGAGAGGTTTATTTCCAGAAAAAGGGTCTAGAAAGAGTGTTTGACCAAGAAAATTGGTAGGGAGGTGTAACTCAATACTGGGTATCTTGAATGATCATTAATTTTTGGTAATAAATCTCCATTCTTCTGTATAAATAAGAAAACAAAAAAAAAAGGTTACTAAATAGGCCTTAAGGTCTAGTGAGGTGTGTTCTAGAGGCAGAGTTGAGACTTTTTGATAAGTTGCTCTGCATCATTTGATTATGTTCTAATGTAGTGAAATATGATGATCATAGAGGATGAAATATATTTGATTATGTTCATCATCCTTTTATGCCATAACTCACAAGGTGGGCTTCTTTATAGAACAATACTAGTTTTGATTAGTATCAGGGGGTACAATACATCAGTTGCAATTACATCAAAGTTTCTTTGATGAATTCAGAGTCTTTACTTTAGTTATTTGATATTATATACACATTTAGATCAATGGGAAGTTTATTGGGTCTTTTATGATTCATGAGTATATTAACCTAGTTTGTTATTAGTTTGATACTTGTTTTGTTTAGTTTTCTTTTACTTGTTTAGGTTAGTTAAAACCCATTATTTGTTGGTTGTCACAACCAACCTTCATAAAGATATAAAAATCTTTATGAATCATGTAAATAAATATGATTACATTGAATAAATTTTGATTTTTATTCCTCTAATATTAGATCTGACCAAGACATACACTCTATTTTGAATGTCTCATGGAAAATTATAATTTCTTATTTATTTTAATTTTTTCATTAAACAGGTATAAAAGGTGAGAAAATGGATTCCATAGGTCATCCTAATAAGGATAAAAGATAACCACCACTTGTTGATGCATTTAGTATCCATTAAGATTCTAATCAATAATGTCATTCCCAAAATGAAGACTTTGATATTCATCAACATGAAGAAGACTATGAATCAAATGGAGAAGAAATTTGAGAAGAGGAATAAGAATCAAATAAATGAAAAAGAACATTCAAATATAAATGGAAAATAATTTTTCCATGGTCTTGTGTTGTAAAATACTAGAATTACATTGAAAAGATAGAGTGTTCTTAGTGTGTAAAATATAAGAGAGAAACTCCATTCACTAAAGATGGGAGTACCACTCTTCAATTTAGTGGTCTAAAAACCCATGCAGAATCGAAGCCTCATAAATTTGATTTACAAATTTTTGAAGGAGGAATAAAATGAAGTAGTATTCCAATTACCAAACATGTATAACTAATGATAAATGTTGAGGAGAGAATTATATTAGTGATTGAAAATATGTATTTTGTTGCCACACATGATCCATGTTTAGAACTACATAAGCCAATTTATAACTTGAACATGTATAAAGGCACTCCACACATGCCTCTAACATATGAATACTCTACATATATAAATACCACATCTAAAAGAGAGTTTCTACAAGCTCCGACATAGGTATATTGGCAAAAATTAAAATATGAGATTTTTTATAGTCCATTTTACTCAATTTCAGTTAATGAAAGTATTGATAATATTATGGAATAATATTTGATAGTTTATATTACATATTTTACAAATTTCGAAAGAGGTCAATGTGTAAAAAATTTGTATGCCTCCTTCAATTAAAGGAGGTAGTAACTCAATCTATGTATGATGTCATGATAACTCTTTTAACAAAGATAGATTTATCTTCGATGAAGTTAGCTAGATTGGATTTAATGGGGCATCTACCATGATGGGTATCCATGAAGGTTTATGTAGTAAGTTTAGTAAATATTCTTCTTAGTTATTATATATTTATTGCATAGGTCATAGAGAAGGATTAGCAATAAATGATGTTTCATCTTATTTTTCAAAGCTACAATTTTTCTATAATTCTGAAAATAAAGTTTTTTAATGGCTTGGGGAATCTAATAAAAGACATAGAGAGTTAAGAGATATAATGGATTAATTTAAAAATTTTAGGTTAAAGGTGTTACAAATTCATCAAATTAGGTGGCTCTCTAGAGGAAAGGTCATGGAAAGTGTTACATCCTGATTCCTCATCAGGCAAACTTGCTAGATTATCCATGGATATCTGTAACTAACAATTCAGATTTGGTTATATTTTTGACTAAGCTTGAGATTCATGCTATTATGGTATAGTAGAATGTTTCTTAGTTAGATGATGACATATGATTGCGTACTGTGAGTTAGATAATGTATGTGTTTACATTTTCAATTAATGTATTGTTTCAATTATATTATTGCTTTATGTTTATCATGTGATATGATATAATTACCTACGTGTTATGAGGTGGATGCAGGTGAATTCATCCCTCGAGCGTGCCAAAAGAGAGCATCATCAGAGAGGATGATGTAGATGTAGATGTTGAAGGTCTACAGAGAAACTAACTGGTACTCTGCACACACCACAAATAACTAACATATGTTAGATGCATTGTGAAATGATTAGCGTAACGTGCTTTGGATGTTGCTTGAATTTAGATAGTCATTTACATAAGATTTTATAGTAAAGTGTAATATTTTTCTAGAGTGTGTTTTGTGTGATTTGCATAATTAAATTTAATTTGAGACTATAAGTTTCGTGAAATTATTATTAAACCTTTTGACATCTAAGATGCTTAATTAATTAGCGAATGGTTATCAAATATTACAATTAGTAATAAATTAGTGAGATATTATAATTTATATTTTAAAAGGAAAACGTAAAAATAAATAATAATAATAATAATAATAATAATAAAAAATTGGAGATTATCTATTTGGAAAAGTAATAAATCAAGGGAATAAAAGTAATAAAAACAAAAAGATTTTCATAAGAACAAAAAACAAGAAAAACTCTTAAAGAAAAAGGAAGGGAAAATTATGAAAATTATGGAATAAAACCCATAAAATGGAATTAAAAGAAAATTCAGAAATTCAAAAATCTAAAAAAAAAAAAAAAGAGAGAGATCTGTTTTAAAAATAAGTGCTATGCCTATCTTTAAAAAAGAGAAAATTAGGAAAGAAGGGCGCATTTTGACAAGGAAAAGAGAGCTGGGAAAAAAGAAGAGAATGACAAGGAGCAAAGAAGGAGAGCGATCTCGAGAGGAAGCAAAGATCATCAATAGACTGTTAGGTAGGTGCTTTTGCCAAAATGAAAGTGTTAATTTTCGTGCTAATATATATATATATATATATATATATATATATATATATATATATATATATATATATATATATATATATATATATAACTTCAACTATTAGCACGAAAATAAAGAAACTAAAGCATATATGTGTTAAAACTAAAGCATATAAGTAGAATCATACGATGCCAAACCATATAAATAGATAGTTGGAGTTGTCTTTAATGGAAATTGTTGTTTCTATACAATGCCAAACCATATATGTTTTAAAACTAAAGCATATAAGTAGAATCATAGAGGTTGTAAATTATTATAATATTAAAGGCCTGCATTAGTACTCAGTATTCTGGAAATAGTATCTAGAATTAAATAACATAAGTAGCTTGATATTATATGAGAAATCATTCTATATTATACCCATTACTTATTCCACCTCTGTACTATTCTAAGACACATATGGAATCATTATTTTATGCAACTCAGAGATTTGGTAAATGTAGAATGTTAAATTAGTATAGAAAGGGGTTGAGCCATATAATTCATGGTATACAGACTTGCAACATGCTTGATGTAACAAAACATTAGGTGTTGACTTGACAATAGACCAAGCTGTAAGGTAGAATAAAGATTTGTAATTTTCAAGAAATAGCTATGGTAGGGCATCGACCCAGGGCAACATGTGCATTCTGTAGAGAGGCATTGAACCTCTCATTATTGGTATTTGCTGTAATTTATAAATGAACTTTGATATCTATCTTCCTTAAGGTATCACTGTAGATAATAACTATGAACAATATTTGTGAAACCAATATCGGATAAAGAACAGATGTGGACACTTCTTGAGTCATTTAATTCATGATCTCATGTCAGAGGTAAATGAATGTATTTGACATTCCAAACATTAGGTTGAATTATGTGTTGGGTTTGTAGATTGATTTTTAGGACTGTGACTAAATTTTACAAGGAAAACATAATATGATTTTACATTTTGTCACTATAAATTATCTTAAGGAATATAGAAGAGGATTAGGTAAGGTGGATAGACCTCAATCAACTATTTACAAACCTTAGAAACTTTTTATAAATCAAGAAATCAAATTTAGAAAACTCTCAACATTTACACTTTTGATTTCTAGCACTAGGGTACAAATGGTAAAATGACTATATCTCGTTAAATATTTAATGATTTCTTTTGAAAATTGGACAGTAAGGATGTTTTAATGTTAGGAATCTAATGAATCCAGTTTGAGCTCAATTGGTTGGATATAAAGGGAGATATATTTAAATATAGTCAAACAAAAAGACGAATTTAAACCTAATTTTGTACATTTCATTTTATTTTATTAGTACTATATTCATTGATAATAATTATGAACCATTTGAAATTAGTCTTCCAATTTATTGGCTTAGAATTCTCTTTCAAGGGAGTGTATGTAGCTGTTCATACCTTTATAAGTTATTCAATCATGGTGCTTTGGATAATGAAGTATTTGAGTTATCTTAGGGATTAGATAATGGAGTATTTGTTATCACGTATATATAATATAAGTATAGTAACATATGATTGTAATCCCTATATAGAACACTTTGAGAGTGTAGCAATAGTGTGGGCATATTATTTGTTTGAGACCTAAGATAGGCTATAATAATTAAGTAATGTATAAAATGCTATGAGAAATCCATTTCATGTATATTTCGTAATATATTATAGAGTATTCGTCTTTGGTATGTTTGCATATGACACCGAGCTGTGAGTCTTCGACACATACATTAGAATAGGAATTCCAAATCTATGATATTAAGCTATGGTATTAAGAGTATTTGGGGAGTTAATATAGTTAAATGCCACTTAATTATAATAAAATAAGATGTATAATAATGTTGTATGAACATATGGGGATAGGATATATAGATATTCTATATATACATATATATGTATACTGGTATAGTATAATGATAGATGTGGATCGGTGATTTTGATGCATATACATAATATTAGAATAAGTGGGTATGAGTCATAATATAGAACATATATCCATGAGCTAGACAAATTGAATCATAAAAAAATAATTTGGTTTGACCACATGAGAGATTCCCATTTAAATCATATAATAGATACTAGTATGGATTTTCCTATGTTATTATGTGTTGAGTCTTATTTTTCTATATCAACATCTAGATTTAAGTTTATGGTATAAGTACATAATGAAAAGGGATGTGTTGAGCCATAAGCCTAATCTCATAGCTAGAAGTATGACTTTATTTAGTCATCAAGTATCCGAGGAAGCAAAACTATAATCATATTTAAAATGGTATTTTAGGAAACATAACAAGATGTTTAAATGATGGGTTTTATGAGTTCTTTGTTTCTCTATGAATTATTGAATAACTATTAACTATATGTGCATTTTAGTATTGAAAATCTTGTGTATGGTACATATTACAAGAGTGTTAATATGTATAAATGTTTGGTTATATTTATCATATAAAGGTGCATTGTGATGCATGCTTGCAAGTTATGTTTCTTGAATACTAGTATGCATTTTAACTTAGAGTATATCTGGGTGGTATAACCATGTACTTTCTTAATAGCTATTATGTATGCACATCACTTGATTTTTGAAATTGTAAGTTTGAATTATGTATTATTATGTAGTTGGGAACCTATGATAGTATGGGATATCATAGGGTATTATGATATAAAATTATGTTGTACTCGGATGTTACATACTAAAATTATTATGCCTAAACTCATATACATTTAACTGATTTACTGTATACATGTTGGTTATTACTATGGATAGCATGTTTTGTAACAACCGGTAAGATTTATTATATGCATGTATGCAATCTATGCGAGTTTAACGAATGATGTGTTGGTATGTTATTATGTTTCATGAGAACTATAACTTGCATCATTATAGATGGTTACTTGTATAAATGCTTATGTTTACATGATTTTAAGACTATTTTATATGACTATTTTTGGGAAAAACCAGTAGTTATATCTTATAATACTATACTGTGATAATATGGATTATCATAGGTTTAGTATGTTTGGAAACAAATTATGGTACTTAAAATCTACAGTTATGTGTATTTACTTAGGTGGTATAGACTGTAGTCATTATTTATAGTATGGGATAGAAATTAATGTAAGATTTATTTATGCATTTGACGAAATAAATGTATGCTTGGTTACTCTTGTGTATAACATATTATATGATGTAATTGCTAGTAGGATGTAAATTAAATGAATCTTATTGTTGAATTATATTTAACCAATCTGCATTGCTAATATGGAGTAAGGAGTGAGATGGACTTCATTGGCTTACTAGTATCATAATGATAGATGAAGGCAGTTCGATCAAGTGGTGTGGATGAAATTGATTGATCTAGATCGTTATCATTTATTATTTGTAAAACATTGAGCCAAAGTATGTTTAGTGAGACATTATCATTTCATGAGTATATTTCACATGTTTGTGTGATATCTTGTGATAGTAAAAATTTCTATGATACACTGTATGTTTAGTTTAGAATCATACAACACATGGGTACTTGTTAGTCTCTCTAGATTCCTACACCATCACTATCTACTCATCTGTGAAGGGATGGCCTTTTCCTGATGGGAGAATGTGTGGGGGATCATTGGTTCATGGTTGGTGTGGAAAATCACTCGGATGATGTTCTCCATCCCTAAAATACTACTACTATTGAGATGACACTTGAGATTGCTACAGATACTAGAGAGTTTGAGAAACTCATGCTCCAGGGAGCCAGGTATCTAAATTATGTACATTATATTAGATTGTATATTATTATTGAGTATTTTCATGAAGAATTATAGTTGCCTATTATTGTATTTTAATAGAAGTAGTTACATAGTTTTATTAGCCATGGTTGAGTTTTTGTATTACCTTTTATATTCATTTTATGTAGCATTCTCATGACATTAGAGATCTATGATATAAGATGTAATGTGTACTTACTGTCACCATTTTAGTATATATGTGATCTCTATTTATATTCTCAAGGTGTAATCAATTTATGGTAAATATGTTTAATTAGAAAAAAAATCCATGTATTTCTATGTGTAACCCAGTGGGGTTGTTACAGAAAGGCTTGTCAAAATCATGCTTACTTTGTTGAAAGGATGAAAGCTATAAGAGAAAAAAATGTATGAGTTGGAAAGATATTTTCAAGTACAATTTTGCATCCATTTACTTGTAGATGTGCTTATTTATTTAAATAATTTTAATAAAAAATTCCAAGAGGATCTTGTTGACATTACTTGCATTGGCACTACTTCAGATGTTACCATTGACATGTTTTGGAGGAGATTTAAAAGAGACATATTTGGGTCAAGTACACTACATATATCATCTTTTTAAATTAGAGTATAAGGAGGAAATCTTGATTTTGTAGATGGAATAAGTATGATACATGTACATGCATTGATATTTGAGAGTTTGCCTAACTCACATAGATTAAGGACATTAGATCTTTGCATTGTATGGAGAAAAAGTTTTATAGTGAAGGTTATTAATTATCTAGATACAAGGTTCACATATCTACCTGTATTTAATGTTTCTAAGTTTTCTAATCCTTATAATTATTATAAGGAGACAGATGATAGAGACCATCAAACACATATATGTTTAACATGTTTATGAGAAAAAATTAGTGTTAGAAACTTGCCTATTGTGGATATTGTTAAATGTTTAGGTGAGATGGATGAAATTGTTTGAATTATTTATAAATTGTACCCAAAAAAATATATGCTTAGATCATGAGATCTTTTTGGGGATGCAATTGAATGGTTTGAAGGGTTTTCATGTTTGATGCTATCATGGCAAGCTATTCTTGTTATTCCAACAAACATGACAATATATGAAAGAGGTTTTTTAAAATTAATTAGGATAAAGAGTGATGATAGATATAAATTTTTTTTGAACAAAATTAGATATGTTAATGTTTATCTCCCTTTGTGTACCTCATGCTCTAAATGAGGTAGATTAGAATTCTATTTATAATGCATGGAAGCATATAAAATCTCAAAATACTCTTCTATTGTACCAATAGATCCATATCTTCCTCACACACATGATGGTATTCTTAAATGGAAATATGCTCACATGAACTTCATTGATTTCCTTTTTGATGTATTTGTCTTTTATTTGGGTTATTCATGTTGTTAGAAGGGATTCAAACAGTAAATTTTATCATTTTTGTGAAGTGTACTTTTTTATATTTTTATTTATAGAGGTAATGTGTCAAGAGGTTATCATGCCACTAAATGGAATATCAAAGCTTATCAATTATTACCTCATGACTTTATTTTACACATTCTTGTTCAACTCTTAGTTAAATATGTATGTCTCAAAAATATCTTAAATTGAACTACCTTTTATATTCTAATAATTTTGTGCTTGGACATGAAAGAGGAGGGAATCATTAATCAATGCATTTTTGAAGAATCACATGGCTACATGGGAATTTGTAATTTTACTAGTTTTGGCATTTCCTGAGTCGATTCTTCAATCATAAAAAAAATTATTAGCAGACTACAATTTTTCAAGTTTAGAAAATCTAATATTGTCCCAATCTGAAGAAATAATAGGAAATAACACTAACATATTATGCATCACTTTATGATTATGTAAATTTCATAGTAACAACTACTTTACATGTGTTGCAAATTAACATTGAGATTTTTTTTTTTTTACCTTTTTAAATAGTTATTTCTGAATTGTATATCCATTGACTATTTTTTAGGCAAGCCATATAATTCAAGGTTGGAAGTTAACTTTCAATCCTCAAAAAAACCACCACCACAAATAAAATTTAATAATTCCATCTTCGATATTGAACAAGATTTAAGTAGTTTCAGTTCATTTTAAAATCTTTTGAAACATTATGCAAGAAGATTTGTCTCTTCTTAAAATTTAATGAAAGGAAAACATGCGTTCATTGATAATAATACTTAATATTTTTTGTATATCCATTATATGGCTAATATCTAGACACCGACATATATTATTTGATCTTGTATAAACAATAAATGTAAAGTATGAAGATTCCTTGTTGTATGGTTTTGGTGATTTTCTCAACAGGTAGGTTTGTTACCATATTATGTTTTTCTATGTGGTAGGTTGTTATCTGTTGCTGATAGTTTGTTATTTATAAATTGTTCACAGTTGGATGTTTGGTGTCTTTTGAGCAATAACTATTTTATCTTTTGGTTTTGGTTGTATAAGGTTTAGGGGTCCTTTCAACATCCTTGTTTTTACCCTTATAAAAAAAGTCTTGGGAATGTTGAACATGGGGTCATTCCCATGCACATTTAAATATGGGAAAATGCATTTAGTTTGTTTATTTTGATTAAAAAAACATTAACATTAAATATATTTGTAAAATAATTGTATGAGGAGGATAAAACACTTATTTTATTAATATAACAATGCTCAATATCTTTAGTTTTGTGTGTTAATATGAAGAATCAAAATAAAAATCCTCAATTTTAATTCATTTTCTCCTATCCTCTTATCACTACTCCACACGGGTTTGTATCTTAGACAAAAACTAAGTAGATGCAAAGAGGACATAAAAAGAGCTGGATGTCACACAAAGCATTGAGTTTAAACATATCTTAATAAAAATAACTTATTTACTTTAATTTCTAGCGCTCATCTATGCATTTTTTTCCCTTTTCATTAATGATTAGAAAGTGGGTGGAGCTAGGATAGTTTTTGCATGCGAATCAAGATTCTCATATGGATGGAAATACTTGATGAAATGGTAGGTCAGATAGTTGTGGTTATTTTGATGGCAATATGTAATTTTAATAGTTTTTATATTTTATTTAACATAATTTTTAGTGATGCATGTACTTAGTTTACTATTGTCATTTGAAATGAAACTATTTCTTGTAACTTTTCATCATGGAAGGGTTGGATGAATAAATATCCAACTTTAAATTAATACCAATCCTTCAAATTTGATCATTATGTAAAACATGCATGTTATAGATAAAATCATAATGGGTATATGGGGATTCTCAGATGGTAGTTAATAAGGTTTAGATATTTATCAAACAAAGGAAGAAATGTTAATCCCATACAAAGAAATGGTAAAATGATTACAGACACTCTATGATTATTTTTTGATATAGAGCATACCTCCGAAATATAATTGACATGTTGATGCCATGGCTAACACAACTTCTATGATTCCCATCAACATCAATGTTGATCATGCAATTTTTATTATCATATAACTACAACATTCATAGTATTTATAGCATAAGTAGAGGCTCTCAAGGTCCTGGAAATTACTCATAGTGTACTAAACACAGAGTGGTACAATGCTATATATAAATTTTTATACAAAGATTCTATCCTGAAAAATGCTACACACAATGATAAATGCCAACTACAATGTGAAGTAATGTGTTATGTTCTAATTGTAGGATATTTATTGAAAATATCATTGTAGGGAAACCTAATTCAATGTTTTAGCCATGACAAGGTTAAAATTTCCTTATTGGAAGTACATGACAATGTGTGCAGAGGTCATTTCAGCGAAAAAAACAATTTCTTGAAAACTCTTGAGACAAGGGTATTATTACCCTATAATAGAAAAATAATGCTAAGAGCATGATAAATAAATCCCAAATTTTTAGAAACATAATAATTTAAATCATTCCTGATCAAATTAATTACAACCTATTATTTTACCATGGCCATTCTCCCTTTAGGGCTTCGATTTGATCGACAAGATAAATCTAAAATCTTCAGAGGGCCACAAAATTATTCTTACAACTATGGAGTACTGCAAAAAATGGGTAGAGACCATACCATTATCATTGAATACAAGTGAAGATATATGTAAATTCTTAATGATGAATATAATTTCATGAGTTGGGATACCATCCACCATTATCATAGATAATGAATCCTCATTCAACAATAAAATAGTCAAGATATTATGTGCTAAATATAATATCCATCATACGTTATCTACATTATATTATCCACATGGAAATAGACAAGCATAATCAACAAATAAAACACTTGCAAAGATATTAAGCAAAATAGTCACCAAGCATGGTGAAGACTGAAATAATCAGATTATTTGTGCACATTAGGCATATCAAATAAGTTTTCGTACACCAATTAATACTACACCTTACTCTTTTATTTATAGAATATAATAATTTTTACCCTTAGATCTTGAGATACCATATTTGGGTGTCTCTTTGAAATATATTAGCAAGGATAATGAATATAAAAAAAATGATTCAATGAATTAGAAACACTAGAAAACAAATACATACAAACTATTGAACATCTTAAAGTCTACCAAGATCATATCAAGAGAGTATATAGTAAGAAAGTGCACAACCATGAATTTCAAGTTAGATAATTAGTATTAAAAGAGAATCATAAGAACATTAATACAAATAAGGAGAACAAAGGCAAATTCAAGCCTAATTGGCTGAGCTCATTTGTGATTGCAAAGAATGTAGGTACATGAACCTATCATTTAGATGCACTACAAAGGAAACCTATGAGAAGCCCTATGAACATCACACAGTTGTGTCAATATTACACTTAATCTTAAATGTTCTAAAAATACCAAAAAAATAAAAAAAAGTTAAGAAAACACAAAAACATTTAAAATATTTAAAAAATCAATAATGGGAATGACATGATTACTAGATTACACAATTTACATGTGTTATTTATCACATGTTTGGTAGATGGCATATTATTTCCATACACATTTGCGTTTCATGACATATGAGTGTGATGAAAGACATATAGGTTACACATGGACATACATATGTTGGAGTTTCCTCTGCCTAATGGTCATGCCAATATTAAGGGATTCCATAGGTTTCACTATTATAAATTATATATTTGTATGACCTTTCTACCATGTTGAGTTTCTTATATTACTTACACATGTCTTGATAGTTACTCATATTTTACACAATGTTACATAGATATGCTAATATACTATGATGTGAAATTGATACATATGTGTGGTGTAGATTAGTTTATTTTTTTTATGCTCCATTAATATTATTACTCTCTTACATCATAGGCTAGTTTGCGCTAGTTTGTTGTATATGGCCCTTTGGTCTTGAGTGCCACATTTTCATGTCCCTTACATGTGGCCCTTGCCTTTGTTGTATGTGGCCTTTGAACTTATATGTGACACTTAAAATTGAGTTTGTTTTGATTTTTGAGCTTATTGACATTGAGTGGGGCCATGATCCATATCGTGCATTTTTTTACATAATCTTATTTAGTTATACTACGATTATGTGCTTCATTGATGCATTTATATATACATGACACTTATATGACTTGCATTACATATGTTACATACATGCCTTATTTTTCATATGCATTACTATGATGTCATAATATAAAAATGTTCACATGATTATAAATGATGTTATCTCTACACATGACATGGTACATCACTCATCTCAAAATGGGAGCATTAAATTGGGCTTGTCATAGAGACACAAGCCTCCATAAATATAAAAATATATGAAAGTTCAAATTACATATGTTAATTATGTTTTAGATATTAGCTGCTTTAGTCACATGGAAAATATTAACACATTAATGAAGATTATAGGGGCACATGCACTCACTATACAAAGACCTTAGTACAAATCCATACACATTTGTTTTAAACCTGCTTAATATCTTGATTATCAATTTCAAAAATAATTTATATCCTACACAAACATATATATATATATATATATATATATATATATATATATATATATACTTTTAGTTTAGTCTATCTATACACATGTTAATTTTTCTTAATTCAGTTAGTATCGCTAGTCAATATTGACATGATTTGGTCATAATTGACTCTCTCCCAGTAATGAATATTTTTTAAAATCAAACTTTTCCTTAGGGATGACCAATCTATCTAGTGTGTCAAAAAGTCATGATAAATTACCAAAATGAGATCATATATATATAAATCAAGACCTTACTTGAAAAGGACATGGAAATTATTTGCTACTCATTGTAATCATGCAACTTTGGTCATGAATACTTAATAATGTCAATTTTGGTTGACTTTTACTTTAATTTTATGAAGATTGCACTCAAGTAAATTTTTTATCAATTTTATGAGGCAAATGTGGTAATATATAAAATTTCCTTATTGGTTTTTATGATAAAACAAGATTGTTGGAAGGTTGAGAAATATCATTAAATATGATATTTGCATCATTTTTAGCATATGTTAGCTTAGTTTCATAAAATGGTTTGATTTCAAACTTCAGTGTGGAAGTTGAAGTAGATGTAGCTACATATTTGATTTTATTCAAATCAAGAATTTTGAATTCTATTTATCTTATTGTATGACAAATTTATTCAAATGATCTAAATTTCTTGAAAATTATTAATGCATGCAAAGGTGAAAGTAAACTTTGAAGATATCTTATAATTCATTATCTACTAAGGTGTTAACCATTTTTACAAATATGTTATTGTCATCAATTACATATTCATTGATACGCTCATTATTTCATCTACTTAATTTTAGAAATTTGTGCATAAGAAAGTTTTTCACCAATGTTAATAGTGAAATTCTTGAGAAATTGATCTATCAATGGGTTAAATGTCTTTAAGGATTCAATAGGTAGATCATAAAACCAATGCAATGCATAATATTTTAGGCTTATTTAAAATAATTTGGCTAGAAACTTATCATCAAAATCATATTCCAAACATGCTTCAACGAATCATCATCTTCTCCAATACTTCAACGAATCATCATCTTCAAACGAAGTTTCAAAATCAATGTTGGTTTCACACCTACATGTGTATTTCTCTCTTATTTTTCTTTTCAATTTTCAAATTTCAATATTTTTCAAATTTCAAATGAACAAAATGAATACTTCATGAATTATTGCAGGGTTGGTCAAGTTAAAGTGTCTTGCACAAGTGAAGTATCTACTCAAAGTCAAAGTGTGTTTTACACACTAATGTATCTTTTATTTTAATATTGTAATTTCATGTTTAGACTAAGGGGGGATGTATTCACTAAACTTAGGGAATGAATACTTGACCATTTTAATTTTGACCCACTTTTAAATTTAATTGACTTGAACACTTAATTTTGACCTATTTCACCACATCACTTTATCTTAACTACATATATGTATCTATCCATTCTAATTAGATATATTATGCCTATAGAAATATTATTAATCAATAAAAACCTCTTTAAGAATATGTATGGATATTTAATATTTTATTTTTCAAAAGTTACCCTCCAGGACATAATCGACTAGTCTGGGTCAATGGTGGCACTTGGTCTTGACCCCTATGGGTCGATCCTTTCCTTCACCTTAGTAATGACTAATTTTCACATTTAAACCCTCCCTTAGAGGTTGGTATATATTTTTAGGAAAGTTAGTGTAATTTTTTTCCCTTTTATATTGCTATAAAGGCACATCTAAGTCACCTATTTTATCATTTGATAATTTCACTTTGAGGCACACTTACACTATTGCACATTGAGAAAATCTTCCCTATACTTCTATAATATAATTTTAATCATTTTAATCAAACCTTATCCAAATGAATATACTATTTTATGCAAGTTAAAGCAAATCATTATCAAGTATTCAAGCAATATGTATATGCATACATGTAGCAAAAGGAGCACAATTGCATTAAGCACTCTAAGTGGGAGGATTAAATGAAATTGATTTTCCTCTTCAAAGTATTGGATACATAGGTAGTGATCAATAATTATGGGGGTTATTGGGGTTATCTCAACCCATTATACCCCCCCTTTCTGTTTGTAGGTTTTCAATTATTAAAATCTCTATTAGGGTTTCAACTTTGAATAAGTTTTTTCATGTTTATTTATAAACATTAAAAGGTCAAATTTATGCACATGAGAATGTTTTAAGTAGACAAAAGATGATGCCCTAATTTATTTAATTTTCCATAAAATATAGAATTAAATGGTAGAGGATAGTGGTGGCAGTTGATCCTTTCTCCTCCCAATAAATCTTGACCTTGACCTCTGCCAACTCCTATTTTAGTTTCACATGTATAGTCAAATATGCTTGCCCAGTTCCATCTATCTTACAATCATACACAATTAGCATGCAAACAAAAAACAACTAAGTCTCATAATTCTTCTTATGTTGTTCATAGTTATTCATCTTTAATTCATCTGTGCTTCATCTAATTCAATAATTTGTTTCTATTCTACTAGTTGCAAGCTATTTTATAATATTTGTTATCTTTATATTCATTTTATCTTAGAGTTAATACCCCAATTGATTATAATTTTTGATAAAACACACATTTATACACTATTACATGTTGAGAAAATCTACCCTGTTATTCCCAAGTTGTAAATATATCACTAAGAGTAGTCATAATCCAAATCTGAAGCATTCTAAATCTAAGTAAAAATAAGTAGCTTAAAGTATCAAAGTCAAATCATTACATACATATATAGAGTGAAGGAACACAATTGAATAATCACATTAGGTGGTAAAACTACATGTGGCTTGATTTCCCTCCTTGGAGTATCAGATACATACATAATGATCAATCATCAAATGAAGGTGAGTGGGGTCAATCATCCCATTACATTCCCTTCCATTTGTAAGTTTATATCCCTCACAAGCACACCTAGGGTTTTAAGGTAAAGGATAATTAATTCTAGAGTTGCACACATCATCAGGGTTTAGAATCACACATATAGAGATTTAAGAGACATATTAAGGTGAACATATAGTCACAATCCCTCATTTATATATAGGTCAATACTAACCAACACATGTTAGTATCAAAAGGGAATATTGACCTAGATCTAATGAAATTGACCCTACACAGACAAAAACATAGTTCATGAACTAGACAAATCATAGATCCACTTAAATATGATTTCCACCTCTAGAATATAGTCATAGTAAAAAAATTAACTATAAAATATAAGTACTCATCCCTTTGTTATACTTGTTATATTTGACACGTGCCACTTGTCAAATCATTGTAATGATTTTCTATATTTTACATTTAAGTGTATGCTTGAATTTAATATCTTAATATTTGAATTACATTTCAAGTTTATATCTTGTTAGGTTTTTTATAATTAAATTAGAGTAAAACATGTAGTTATCACTATCTTGAGGAGGGATAAAAGGAGTCACGTACTAAAGCATGCCAAACAATGCCCAAATAAAGAATTGACCACCTTAGAAAAATTATGAGGAATTTTGGGAAATAAAAAATAGGTTTTTGATAAATATCAATAGATAAAAAAACCTAAAATATTTTTCAAAAATAGGTATGTCATTTGCATGCTAGACAAAATTTACTAAAAATATAAAAACCCTAATTCTAAAAAAATTCATATAGAATTTTATGGGAACAAAAATAGGTTTTTGATCTAATAAATATGACTAAGAACAATATTTTAGAATTTCAAAAATAGAGTTTTTTTGAATAAGATATTAGCTAAACATTTATGGGGACAAGCCAAAATCCTAATACAAGATTAAATATGAAACCCTAAGACAAAAGATAAAGTTTTTGGATTTTCATAGAGGTATACGGGAAATCATAAATTATATATCAAACCCTAAAACTTAAATTTTAAACCCTAATAAGGATTGATGAAACCCTAAGGGAAACCTAATGTTTTAGTGTGCCCCAAAGAGTGATTAGGTTCACAAATATTTTTGACTTATTTTGAATTTAATGATCAAAAGAAGTTAAAACTTAGAATATATAGAATGTATACAATATGTCATAAATTACACAGACATTAATGTAAAAGGCATATTGAGATTGAGCTTACTAGTTATAAGGAAGACAAGAGGATGGGGTACTTGGCTTGTTTATGTTATGTTCTAGTTTGTGTCTATGCACATTCATAAAAATGCCCTGAAATAGATATGTGGTTTCTCAAATTAGAAGAATGACTGTCATTATTTGCCTAAATAGATCTAGTAATGTTTCATGTCTATGGATACCAAATATGTTTGTTATCTATTGGAAATGTCTTCTATGTTTTTTCTGGTATGTTCTACCATAAAATAATTTGTCTACATATAAAGATATATTTTGTGTAACTTTTAATGTTTATTCATGTGCGTATATTCAGATTTATCTTCCTTCACCTTGAAACCCTAGATCCTCTTTTGACACTTGGATTGGCTTATAAAAAGGGGTTAGAGGGATGGGTTGGATATTTCTATCCACCCCTCATTATATAGTTGGACATTTCCTACATTCTAATACTCTGAAGAGTGCTTAATTTGCATGTAGTTATCCCACCTATGTAGATGTGTGCTCAATAGTGACCCACTAGTATGTATGCAACCTCTTTGGCTTTTGAAACTTGACAATATGAAACTTTGACCTTTATTTATGTGTTTAGAATTGACATAGTGGTTGTTCCTTTAAGATTTTTTTAGATTTTGATGCTTCAAGGAAGTGCTTCAAGGATGTACAAATGTATTTCTTAATGTTCAAGTGCAATGCTAAATAAGTGCTAGATTGGAATAGTCTTAAGCTATTGATGTGTTTATATATACAAATCTTTAGGTGATTTCCATCTATAACTGACATGAAAAACATGTGGAGTGGCCCATTAGAAGGTTTTAAATTTGGGAAATAGTTGTTTGAATAACCTTGGACACTCTTAGTGAAAGAAAACACTACGGTAACTAATAGTGTTTGACTATTATTGACATTATCCAAAATAGAGGAAACTATGGTATGGATAAATGGTGATAGTCTAATTAAGATAATAAAATAGTTAGTCACAGATTATGAGACCCTATATATGTGTGATGACAAATTGGGAAGCTAATTAATAATATAACACTAAATATGTTTAAGATTGGATGAATAAGTTTTAATGGGTCTTTAAAGTTATCAAATGATAATTGAGGGATAAAAAAATTCTTTACTAGTGATTCAAAATATGAGAATAACATTTATGTGCTTGTAGAACCCAAATTTACATTAGGGTAGATTCAGGATAATGGGGGATAAAAGAAGGACTTAAAGCGACACTTTTTTCTTCTTCTAAAAATAACAATAGTTGAAATTGGAGAGTAAGTTATAGACACTTGGAAAAAGAATTTGACAATGATGTAGGAATATGGATTGTGTTATTTTGAATATAGTTTCTAAACACATAGTTTTTTCAATACCTAGATGATGAAAGTGTGAAAAATAGATGCATTTATGATTATAGATTGATCCTATTTTATAAAATGATAAGGAGATTGCATGTGTACAAAGACACTTTTTTTGAGTAACTGAATGAATTGTTATATGAAATTTCATATATGAATAAATGAAATATCAAATATTGTTGAGAATACATACATATACATATACATATACATATACATACACACACACACACATGTATATATATATACATATACATATATATATGTATATATATATATATATATATATATATACACACACACACATATATATATATATATATATATACATATATATATATATATATATATATATATATATATATATATATATATATATATATATACATACACACACACACACACACACACACACACATATATATACACACACATATACATATATATACATATACATATACATATATACATATATATATATATATATGTATACATATATATCTATACATATATATATATATATATATATGTATATGTATATATATATATATATATATATATATATATATATATATATATATATATACATATACATATATATACATATATATATATATATATATATATATATATATATATATATATACATATATATATATATATACATATATACATAGATACATACACACACACACACACACACACACACACACACACACACACACACACACATATATATATATATATATATAATTTTACAAGTCAAGATAACTACAAAATTAAAACTACAAGTGTACGAATACAACTTTTTGACCTTAACTTGTTTAAAATCATTTTTTTAAAAACATAGCTAATGATATGTAGATTGTTGATATATAAGTTTTATAAACTTTTGATAAATGGTCAAAAATTTATAAATGTATCTGTAACAATATGCATATAGTCCACAATGAGATATGTGATATAGAAATTAAGTAATAATTACAAATGATAGTTCAACATTGAAAAAGTATATATATTAAAAAATTAGCTTTTCTTCTCTATAGATCCATATATATATATATTTAAAATAATAAAATCTAACTGATTAGATGTGTCGACAAAGACTGAAAAGACACATAAATTTATAAAATTTAATTAGTCTGGTTCATGACAGAGTTTAGGCTAGGTTCAGACTCCCCATGCCTAAAACTAAGCCTATTTTGGAGAGAAAGCAATAAATAAAAATTTGTAAATTTGTAAAGGGTGTATGCCCTTTTGGAATCAACAAAAAGTTCATTTATGTTTTTTCCCATTTATATCTATCACAAAGGGCACATGTGCTTTTTAAAAGCACACACACCCTATGGTTCATGAATTTTATTTATTTATCCATGTAATTGACTCATTCATTTTGCATTTTACAAAATTTAGACTCATTTTTACTACTAAAACTATGTAAATCCACAAATTCTTCTTTCGCTTTGTCTCAATCACTATAAATTATTCAAAATTTATTCTACTCTTAGACTTGTTTCAATAAAGATAAGTAATTGGGTCGGGTAGTCATTGCAAAAGATGAATTAAGGAGCTAAAAAATGAGGAAATTGAAGTGAAGAGGGAAAAATAAAGAAAAAAACAAGCAGACAGGAGAGCATCCATAAGAGCTTCTGGGCAAGTTGAAGGTACTTCCTCCCCACCAGGTAATATGTCAAATGAAAATAACATGTCTAATTTGATGGAATTTAATTTAGATATGTCTTCAAATAAGATAAGAGAACTTAGTCAATCTTTGTTGAATGATGAAATTTAAAATGTAAAACATGTAAATAATGAATTTGCATTGATTGATGAAACATATGGAGAAACATAATATGTTGAAACATCCATCCATAATGAAGTTTTTGAGCATGATGATAATCAACATCAATTAATGACACCAATTCAACTCTCTCCTAATGAAGAGGACTTCACTTCTCTTGTAGGGTCTAAGTACCTAGCCAACATTATAATATACCTTATATGGTTGAAGTGGTAACACCATCTAATTTAATACAAAATATTGCTCCTAGACCCACAAATAAAAAGATAATGCGATGAACACCAAGGTATTTGGTTGAAATATATGAGAAAATACTATAACCTATGGAAGGTAAAATGTCAAAAACATTAATTCAACATCATGCTCAATGTGTACGAAACTATGTATTTGAGGATAAAAGCCATATAAAATGATGTCATTTAGTTTTTTAATTAATTAAAATACAAAAAATGTGCCATGTGATGCATAATTTAGGGTTAAGAACAAGCAATATATAGGGAAGATATAATGCAATAGTAAAAAATCTATTTAATGTATTTAATGCAATAGGCAGTAGAACTAAAAAAAAAGATAACAATTTGGAAAGATAAGTAACAACAAAATCTATAATGAGTAAGTCAACATCTAAAGATTTATTTCTTAGAAAGATAAGCACATCATATATATTGGATAGGAAAACTCTAATGAATGCCATAAAAATAAAAACAAGGCATGATGACCCTTCATATACATATTGTTGGGTGTTTAGTGGTACACTCCTATGAAGAGATAAGTTATTCATTGAAGGAAAAAGACATTTGATTGAAATTTTTTGGCATGACAACACATGGGTATCATATAATCTAAAAGTATAACATCCCCATTGGGATCTAATTAGAAATATGTGATTTTAAAAAAAATTTAATCAATGTATTTTTTAATTAGATTACACCATGAGAATCTAATTAGTGATCCAGATAAAACACTGTAAGTATGATAACTATAAAATAAGCACATGACATGTGTACATCTATCCCTCACTAATCACTATTATCATATGAATCAAAACATAACTGAATATAGAAAGTAATTATATATGTCCAACCATGACTGGTACAAGCTTACAACCACTACTATCAATATACAATAAATAAATAATTACATTTCATAAAAAATAATCTCTTAATAATAATAAATCTAATACAATATACAAGATACAAGATACAAGGCTCCATGGAGCATGAGTTCTTGAACTTCAGTATTTATGTTAATCTCAAGTGTTGTCTCCAAAGAAGTATTATTATGGGGAGGAAAGCATCATCTGAGGACTTTTCCACATCAACCACAGACCATCAATCCCTTGCACAATACCTCATCAGGGAATGGCCCTCCCTTCATGGATGAGTAGATAGTGATGATGTGGGAATCCGAAGAGACAAGCTAGTACCAGTGTGCTATATGATTTCTAAGAACATGCAGTGTACCATAAAGAAATCAGTTCTAACATGATATCGCACAAACATGTAAATCATACACATGAAATGAAAATGTCTAACTAACATTACTTTGTCCAAAGTTTTCAATAGTTATTGATCTCTATGATCAGTCAAATTCATTCACACCACTTGATCATATTACCTTTATCTGACATTGGTGATGCTAACAAGCTAGTGAAGTCTGTTTCATTACTTATTCAGTACTAGTAATTTGAGATTTAGTTAACATAAATATAACCAACAGATTCATATACTTTACTTTCTACTAAAAAACATAAAACATGTTAAACACATGAATAACAGAAATGCATACATTTAGTCCATCAAATGTAATAATGAATTCCACTATATTATTTGTCAAACAAATAAGAAGCATAACCAATACAATTTATACCAACCGGGTATAATATATATTTTGATTGCATACTTATAATTTTTTAAAGTAGATTCAATATAGTACATTCCATGATAAGCATTAATATCATATTCCATCATTTTATGTACCTGCTACTCACTTTCAAATAGACAATCATAAATAAGAAAATTATAATTGTCAAGACAACATAGTCTTTCATTTAAACATCTTGTTATATCTTATGGAGGTTGTGTGCATATTTAGATAGTGTCCTACCCTTTAGGAATCTATGACTTAGTTTTATCAATCAATATAACTATAGACACACTTCATAATGTACTAATATATGTTATATTTATATATGCACTTGTAAATATTTATATACCCATAGTATGTACTGTACACAAGTTCTTAATAATAATGAAATACTATATGTAAATTCCAATAGTAATTTATAATTAGAAACAATGATTTCATAAGGTTTCAACAATCCTTTAATAGAACATATTAATGATCATTTATGAGATATTAATATTCTTGGAATATCAATGAACATAGTATTGTAGCTAATAGACTATTTATATCTGTATTCTGCTCTTCTTAAATCAAATCACCATCTAGTTGTAGATTACCATACGTATTTTATTTAAGATCAACTCCATCGAATTGTTTTATCAAAAATCTTATACTTAAAATAAATCACCAACCTCTACAAGAGTTTGACTCCATGGATAGATAACTCTTATCATACGTGGACCAATAATGTTAGTTTATTAAGTTTTAATTATGGCAGTTGGCTACCTAGGATATGATAATAACCCAAGAGGTCCCTGGGTGGTATCCCAACTAATACCTATACCAAAGCCATACATATATGGGTACAAGGAGCTTCAGGACAGTACCTAGTAGCGTAGCTTAATGTTTAAACATACACAAATAGTTTAATATGATTCTTAGTAGTTTTATTCGAACAATGAGCATGACATTCTTTTCCTGAAGCCAAGCCATATATGATAGAAGCAAATCTATAATAATAGGAGATAGACCACAAAAATGACCATGTTCCCAATTTATGGCCTAAACTCAAGCAAAGATTTGTGACATGTGCCTCCTACTTCTCAAGTTCTTCTATAAAAAGAACTTACTTTAGTTGAATGGGCTACTTCAAGTTACAAATAAACCAAGGTGCCCATAATTCATTTGATGTTTTTGAGTGATTAAGGTGGTAAACCAGGGGCCAAACCCTATACAATCAAACAAGGACAGGAAGGTTGGCAAACAAAAGATGCCAACACCGAACCAACGGCACAGTCGAGAAATAAAGTCAGAAGCAAAACAAAACACTGGAAAGACCAGAGTCAAAAAGGATGAAACTACATAACTATAGAATTAACAAGATCCTTAAGATACTCATTGTTCGCATTGTCAGCATTTCATGGATTACCCACCGCTTACATGATCCGCAATGGCCTTCTCCACATGGACCGCCTTCGAAAGCTATCTTTGTCATCAATGTGCATCATTCATGCTCTGTCATCTCCTTCTGAATGATCTCTCTAATGTTTGGGGGTATATGAGCCCCTTGTCACCATACCCTCCATCCTGAGAATTGCTGACCAAGGTTGGCACAAGCATCAGTGACCCTGTTACTTTCTCTGTAGGTGTGGGTAATCTCAACTTTGGAAAACTTTTGTAAAATAAATTGGATGTCCATAATGATGTCTTTTAGATGGATACCAACGTTAGATGCTTTATTAACAACATCTGTGATCAACTTAGAATCTCCCTGAATATTCAAATTTCTAATTCCTAGGGATATAGCTAACTTTAATCCCCAAAGTAAGGCCATAACTTCAGCATAGTTATTGCTCTGGCAACCCATGCCACCAGCATAGACATCAGACATCTCTCCTTTTTCATTTATTATTATTCCTCCTCCACTTGCTTTACCACTCAACTTGGATGCCCCATCAAAATTGAGTTTCATCCAATTGGGTTTAGGTGGTATCCATTTAGTATGAAGTCTTTTAAGAATTTTGGAATTATCATGCCTAGGGATAAGGTTTAAAACCTTCCATTTGGCAACAAATTGACTTTCAAATTTAGATAGGGGTTTCTCCACAATACTAATATGAGCTGTTGTAACACTTTCCAAGATGGTCCTAGCAAAGGAGTTAAACACCTGAGCAACATTTCTAGCAGTGTCCCTAAAAATTATGTGATTTCGCTCTTTTCATAAAGTCTAGCTCAAGCATGGTAGAGCTTGCTTCCATAGTTCCTTAATCCAGGGATGTGTGAAGGTTGAGTTCCAGCTGAGAATTACTTCTTTAAGGTTAGAATTTCAAACCCATTCAATGCCAAAGTTGTTAAGTATTTTGCCCCATAAATCTTGGGTAAACTCACAGTGTATGAATAGGTGTGAAACTGATTCCTCTCTAGTACCACACAAAAAACATTTGTTGACCAAAGTAAACTCCCTCTTTTGAAGGTTGTCCTGAGTAAGGATTTTGTTATGAGCAGCAACCCACAAAAACAAGTTAATCTTTGGAATGAGTTTATGATTCCAAACCTTTTTCCATACCTCCTTATTCTGAGCTTCAGATGTAAGCAGATGATAGGTAGATTTGACAGAGAACAATCCATTCTTATCCAACCACCAGTATTGTTCATCCTCCTGAGGGAAGAGTGGGATTCTGATCTCCTGAACATATTGCTAGATCTCCTGAATTCTTGGGATAAGCTCAGGCCTATGCACACAACAATCCAAAAGGGTTTTCCAGCTCCTTATCCCATTGTTATTTTCCATATAATCACTAACCCTATCACCAAAGAACTGAGTAGTTAGGCCTATAATTTCTCCATAGTTTCCTTGGGAGATGAGAGGCTTATCTCTTAACCAATTATCCTCCCAGAATTTAATTTGTTGGCCATTTCCAAGCTTCCACCTAATTCCCTATTTGAGAAGACTTCTAATTTTTAGCATTTTATTCCATATCACAGACCCCTGGGGTAATCCCGCCTGTTGAAGAAAGTTGGAATCATCAATGCTATGCATGTATTTGGCATACATTATTTCCACCCACTCACTATTGTTGTGAATCAAATTCCAACTAACTTTTAAGAGGAGGGCTTTATTCATTTTCCTGATGGATCTTATATTAAGTCCACCATGAGATTTTGGGAGACACACTTTTTCCCATTTGACTAAAGACATTCTCTGTTTGTCTTCCACTCCCATCCATAAAAATTTCCTTTGGATTTGTTCTATCTTTTCAACAAAATAAGTAGGAATTTTAAAAAGAGACATGAAGTAAGTAAGAATACCTTGCAAGGATGTCCAAAGAAGTTGCAGCTTACCCGCACTACTGAGTAGTTTCCCCTTCCAACCAAGAAGTTTCCTCTATGTACGTTCCACAATGCCATTCCAAAAACCTGAAGATACCTCTTTGACCAAGAGTGGGAGACCTAGGTAGGTAGTTGGTAGGCTAGCCTCAGCACAATCTAAGATATCAATGATTATATGTCTAAGTTCATTGGGAGTGTTGAAGAAGTACACATTACTTTTCTGGAAATTTATTCTTTGTCCCGAGTCTCTGGCATAATCATTAAGTATATTCTTCCATCTTCTAGGTTCGATCACCGATGAGATACCAAATAAGATGGTATCATCCACAAACTGTTGTATAACCATAAGATGAAGGGAAGAGGCAGGTTTGATGCCTACTAGCTTTTTTGAAACTATATCAGCTTGTATGTATCTTCCCAGTGCCTCAGCCATAATCATGAATAGGTATGGGGAGAGAGGGTCTCCCTAATGAATTCCTCTCAAGGAGGAGAAAAACCCTCTAGGAACACCATTAACCAGCACTGAGAATTTATCAGAAGAGACCGCATTCCATAATAATCAAGATAATTTATCATTAAACCCAAATTTTCTAATCACTTGGAATAGAAAAGTCCATGAGACTCTATCATAAGCTTTGTATATATCAAGCTTGAGGGCCATCCCAGGGATTTTGCTCTTATCCATGGAGTGGATAGTCTCATGTGTGGTGATCACAACATTAAGAATCTATCTTCCCGAGATGAAACCTTTTTGAACAGGAGAAATAATTTTGTCAAGCAAGGGTTGAATTCTCAAAACCAGTAGTTTAGTACATATCTTATACACAGTGTTGCATAAGCTAATGGGTCTGAAATCAGAAAGGTGTAAAGGTTGATATTTTTTAGGAACAAGTACAATGAAGGTATTATTGACTTGTTTCAAAAGTTTTCCAGATCTGAAAAAATCATGAACTACAGTCATGAGGTCCACTCCAACAATCTCCCAATATTCCTGAAAGAATATAGGAGGAAAGCCATCAGAACTCTGGGCTTTAAAAGTGCCCACGGAGAATAAAATAGCATGTGATCATCGTAGATAGAAAGTTTTTATGAGTTTAGAACAAATTCATTTTAGGAGTGAAAGTAACTTTAATAAATGGAAAATAAATTGAGTCATGGTAGATTACAGAGAATTTATTCTCAACATAAGGCAAATCACACCAATCGAGATACTTGAGTAAGACATACATGAAGCTACTAATTTCAATTCCTTTACAATATGAACCATTTGGTACTCCAAATATGCTATGCCATCATTCATACCAACATTGGTATCAACTATTTTCCCATCTTTATGATCAACCCTACAAAGTCACTTTTCCCAAACCACTGCATCTCTTCTTTCTTTGTGAACTAAAACTTCTTGCTACCACCTCCTTTTCCCAACAATGTTCCCAACAAGTTTTTTGATGAAGCCCATCTATGTCCAAGTGATCCAAACTCTCCTTTAATATGTGACATGGCTTTCCTTCTATGCCTTTTTCATAATATACCCACTAAACCTCTTCCAAAATAATTTTACTTAAAATATTTCCTTTCTCAAAAATGACCACCTCTTAAAATCGGTTAAAGAAAATAAGATTGGTAGAGCATCATCATGTTTATTACCTATCCATTTCTTTCAAAGATTTTTGTAACAATATGATTGATGTTTGGTACCCTGTCTTATTTCCTTGGTACAAGGTTTTTTTCTAATGTCTCCAGTTAAATAGCCCTAGTCTCAGAGTTCATTATTTTAGTCTCAACCAAAAATAAGATAATAGACAACTATAACCATTAAAATAGGTATATAGTCTCAGAGTAATAACCAACTATGTATTTTGATATCATTGTTTACCAACTAATCGATATAGTAGATAATATACATTACACATAGGTATATTGGATCAATATCAACTAATAATATGTAGCATATTGATATAAAAGAATATATTTTGGATATAGTGGATCGATATCAACTAATAATATATAGGTAGATCGATATAGTAGCTAATATATATTTTGATATGTACAACACTATATATCGATTAGCTGGTATTAGAGTTATTCTAGGTAGATAATATACAATGATGTATAAAATATGTATAACCATTAAAATTAATATATATAGCTCATTACACTTTATATATAGACCATTGGTTTTATATCTTCTATATCATTAGTTAGAACCACACCTCTATCTGATATGCCATCTGATCTAATCAATTATAAGGATCACTAGTTTTATATTTATTATGTATAACTAATTAGAAAATCAACGTATTAATTATATAAGGCATATATACATACAATGATATATATGTCTAACTTAGCACTTTTTAACATAGAATCTCAGTTAAACTTTGAGAGTATCATGCAAGTATTAATTCTCTATTAAAATTCTGCAATATAAGTCAAAGGCTAGGTAATACGGACTTATGACAATTTGACTTACACATAGAATTTTAATAACACCACCTACCTGTCAAAAGCATCAGAATGACATGATCTGGACAAAGTTACGCCTTTTGCCCCACTTTCTCTCTCTCTCTCTTCCCATTCTTTTTTCTTTTTTCTAGATTTATATTTTCTAATTTGGCCTGAGCATGCTTTAAATTTTATTTTATGAAGCTTTTCATATTATTATTTTCTAATCACTTATTAATAATTTTATTTTATAATAGATAATCATTTAGTTTAGATAATTAATCATAATGACTTAATAACGACATGACTAATAAAAAGTCATTAACATTCTTTTATCCAAAAATGGTAAATCATGTTACGTTGACTATCTATGTCTTTTCAATAGTAATTGACATTCTTGAAGTATCATAAAGATAACTAACATCATTACTAAGACATGCTGGTTAGTTTACACATGGTAGTACCAAACACTATTCACGCAAATTTGTATTTTGAAAACATTAATAATCATGAACACATTAGCATGACATAAATACAATCACACAAGATTAATTCACCTAAGCATGAATCAGAGTTAACACACACATACAATTATCTTAATATAGATAACATAAAAAATGCACTAATGCTAACTATTCAAATTATGCATATAATAAGTGCTATTTAATGTGATGTGTGCATGGATTTTAGCCATTCCTCTATCATCCCCCAACACCTCCATCTACGTCACTTTCTCTAATGATGCTCTCTTTTTGTCATGCTCTGAGGGATGAATCTCTCCTACATCCAACTCATGACAAGAAGGTAATTAGTCTATACCATCATGACATATATCATAAAATAATGCCAAAATAATAAATCAACATGATCATAATGTAAAGAATATATAATATAATTAAACTCATGGCAACCTGATCATGAAATCAAAGCACTATTTAACTGTCCCATAAGAACATATAAATCATAACTTAGTTAATAATAATCAAATCAAATTATCAAACATAAATATCCATAGATAATCAAGTAAATTTACTTAGCGAGAAATCAAAATGTAACAAAAAGATGTTAAAATAAGAAAATGTTCAAAAAACCATGATCTACATGTAAAACATTTCTTGGACATGACCCAAACATAATTTTTATAAAAAAATTATTGAAAAATTTAATGGGCAATTGATAATTAGCCAAAGGTCATTTGATATGTGTAAGACTTTCTATGTTAAAATCAATCAAGCATGCACATCATGTTGTTGTAGGATCCATGTTGAATTCGCTATGCATTTTGATGTTTTTCATCATATACAATATACTTTACATATTGATGAGATTATGTAGGAATGTATGGTGGCTTCCCCACCTAAAACATCAAGAGAGTTAATCCCAAGTCTTTTATTTTAAAGACTTGAGGGATATATATATTTTTTCCAAAGAATGTTTAGATGGAATGTGTAACACTTGGGGTGGTTTGTCAAATTTTAGAAGCTATATACATGAATTTGGAAAGTAACTAGTTGATTTTAAGAAGTATAAATCTTTAAAATATGTTTTACAAGATGGAAAAGAGTTATCAAGATGTGAGTTGGTTATGACCTAAGTATCTGTATATGATTTCATGTCTGAAATGAAAAATAATATTATCTACTAATATGCAAGATAAACACAAAAAAAAAATAGTTAGATAATAAATTCAAGGTATGCAAGGACAACTTCTTAGTTGGCACCATTGTTTTAGTTGTGAACTTTGCTGAAAACTACACACTACAACCACATAACAAGGTTCAATCACAGTATTATAGTTCAATTCAAGTTGGTATTTTCATGCATATTACATACACCTGATAACACATACGACAAAAAAACATTTTGAGGGAGCACTGCTTTTATATGAGCAATGATAAATCACATTCTCTAAAGTTTATCCAAGGTTATTCTGAGTGATTTTATAGAAATATGAATGCAAGAGAAATAATGTTTGATACACACTACATTTGGTCAAATAATTGTTCATGATAATTTAAGAATTATCAAGTATTTTATTGGTTAAGCAAGATGCATAGGAAGATAATGATGAGGGAAAAAATTGTTAATTATCTCATTGTGTAGAGGCAAAATGAAAAACCACGACTATCATCGATAGAAAAAACCTAATTTATCCCACTAGATCTATGGTGGTTACTAAAACTTAGATTCGTAGATACTGTTGCTTGAATATTTTATCGATCATTGTACTGATAAACAAAATAGGTCTGATCAGCCAAAGTAGGAAGATTAGTCATCTAAATGTGTAGTTTTACCACATCAGAAAGACACTGATCTCTCCTCTCATCAAGGGGAGGTTCCCTATAGGTATGCTATATATATATATATATATATATATATATATATATATATATATATATATATATATATATATATATATAGAAAATAATACTCATGGGTAGGACAAACCATCCATCTCTCTTTCTTCAGAGATGATGTGCACGGATCAAAGGAAAAACTCAGGGGAAATGATAGACAGTACTCCTCTTCTTTCAGAAGTACTATTCAACAAACCACAAGAATACTCTTGGCAGTAACAACAAAATGTAGCAAAGGATGTAATAACCAGAAAATTGAGATGCAGCACAAAGTCTTCACCTGGATTGCTCAAGAGTAAGATACAAAGGACAATGAGGGGACAAAGTTGCCGCAAGGTCCTTTACACAGAAATGAAAAGAAAACACACTAAAGGAAATTATGGGGGCACAAAGTCTCTCCATAGTTGACTCTTTAGGACACCTTCTTGACTGCTGTCACTAATTCTGCTTGTTGAATTAAAGGAACAGAAGATATATTGAAGAAAAAGACATAAGAATAATTTCCTCAATAACAAAGTTATTATAGCACAAAGTATGAAAAACCACTTGCTTTCTTATTCCAGTAACAAAATATGATTGACAGTTTGAGCTCAAAGTCTCAGGAATGCATTACAATTTTGGCAGAGTTTCATTCTAAATGTCAAAAAAGAGATGCTTATTACAGTAGAAGAAAGTCCCTTATATAGCCTCTTCAAGAAGGACTTGGGAACAATCAATACATCATTTTACGTCGGAATCTATTAAGAAGACATGCTGGAACTTAGGGGCGCTTTTCCCATTTGATTTTATCAATGCAAGGAAATAAGTCGCGCTTATTGAAAGTTTGTAACTTTCAATGTTCCACCTGGCGATCTGATCTTATCTTCATCATTCCTCCTTGTCTGGCTAATTGAATCAGGTCCTGGATTTAATTTACTAAACTGTTCTTTCTCCGCTTTCTGCTGGTCTTGGCTTTGAGATCTGTGATTGTATTTTGGTCTGTATGTTTAAAAGATCAATGGCTAACTCATTGACTTGAATTTGATGTTTTTGGGTGCATCATTCCTTTGTCTTCTTTCAACTTTCTGCTTGGTATTTTTCCAGATTGGACTTACCCTTTCGAGCCTTGAGAAATGACCCATTTTGAGTCGGAATAGCCTCTCACAAGGATATCTGTCCTTCGGGCAGTCTTTAAATGGCCTTTCGAGCTTCTTCGAGTGACCCTTCGGATATTCCCCAGGCTTTTCTTTAGCTTCTTCCCATGGACATTTTCCTTGGGGAACCAATTTTAAATGTCTTAAACAAATCTGAAAGAATTACCTTTCGACTTCTTTGAAAATGACCCTTCCGAAGGGTGCTTTTATCGTTTAAGTGTCCTCCACAAGGGCACTTGTCCTTCGGGAAGATTCCTTTTGCTTTGAACTGTCCCTTTAAACTTTCCTTTGAACCATGTCTTTGAACTAAGACATTGAACCAACCGTTGAACCAAGTTTTGGTTCAACAGTTCAAACAAAGCTTTGAACCGCTTGATTGAACCTGCCTACGAACCATTTGACATTGAACCAAAAGATGAACCAAATGTTGAACCTGCTGCTAATGCTTGCCGATGGAAATTTCTATTTGAACCAAGGCGATGAACCAATTCCAAAAATGACCAATTGTTAGAAACCAATTCTTTTGATTGAACACACCTGTAGAAGGCGTGAAGCCCGTTGAACTTGTAGAAATGAGCTTGTTTGCAGTCTGTAGATTTCTAAAAAGCTTGAAAAATGAGGAATTTGAATGCTCAATACAAAATATGGAAAGGGAAGAGATAATTTTGGTCTGTAGGACCAAAATCATTCAAATGTTGTCCCAAAAATAGCTGATATTTTTGGGGAACAACAGCTGGCTCCAGTTGGGGAACTTCTGTCAATTACAAAATGAATTGAAAGGAGTAGAATCCAGAATCTCCAGTGTCTTCATGTGTATCATTGGGTTACAGAGTCATGCTACCCATAAGTGAAAGGCTTTAAAAAAGGAAACAAACGAAACAAAATAGAATTAAAAATTGTACAAATATACATATATACATATGCAATGATCTGATACTTCAAGAATTGAAGTGTTTCAGATGCTGCCTGATGCAGGAGCATCCTCACACTAGGAATGTATTTGTCATATGTTTTTTTTTTTGAGTTTAGTATGTCTAGGTGTATTAAGTGAGTTTCCTCCACTTTCTGGGTTTTAAAAGTTTTAAATTTGGCTAAATATTCCTTAAGCCTAAAAAATCTAGTCTGTTGGGCGAATTGTTAAGCAGTTTGAGTTTTCCTATGCAAGGAGATTTGTTTTATTCATTTTAGGGAGGTTGTTGTCAGTGTCTAAGTTGAGAAATATGTTTGGCAGGAGGATTTTCGTGAAAAATAGGGGATGTACATTGAAAAAGGAGGAAGGGGGCGTGAGGAAGGATCTGCTATGCGCAGACAAAGATAAAATGTATATCTTTTGGCCATATTAATAAAAATATGTATTCTTTTGTTTGAAAAAGGCTATATGCTATTTAAATCGATTATGAGATTATGTAAAAATTGGTTGACTGTTTGCTATTGAATCGACTATTTTGTTATTGATTACACAAAGATTTGAACATAAAACCAAACAAATGTCTGGTCTATGCACCTGCAAAAAGCTTCTTGCTGGGTTGCACATTCTTGCTGGGTCATAGTTTCCTATTGGGTCGCATATTTTTGCTGGTCATTGTAAAATTTGGGTTGTTGTGAATTCAAACGATGGTGCATTCAAATTCTCCATTTCTCAAAGTTTTTCCAGATTCTATGGACTCTGTAGGTTCATAACTACAGACTCTGTAGGGTCATTTTTATGATTTTGTGTTGATGAATATCAGTCTGAGGACAACGCATCTGATGAAAATCTGGGTCATTGTGAAGTCAAACGATGGTGCATTTCAATTCAAGTCATTTCAATATATATGTTATTCTAGGCCATTCAAATGTTCAAGTCGTAGTAGAGATAGGTGATGGTGCTGACCAAGGAGGACCGACCAGTTATCAAGATAATTACTTGATCTCCTATATAGAGATTTCTAATAGGGATAGAGAGGAAGCCCAAATTGCCTAGAGACTTCAAGGGTAACTGTCCTGAGTGTAAACAAATCCAGGTGACATTATTTTTGTTTGAAATACATATATGATTTAATTTTATTTACAGAGAAGTCAGATATATATATTCTGTATTCCATGTCTTGAAGTTTTGAGGTCTAGACCATTAGCAACCACAAAATGCTATTATAGATTAGAGTTTAGCCCTGTTGGATAGGCGTTATTTCATCATTTGGTATCAGAGCTCAAGGGATTGTGCACAATCTAAAGATCCAAGAGAAGAAGAACGTGACTTGTGAAGAAGAAGCAAGATGGCCATGAGAATTAGGAACAGAGGTAGAGCTAGAGGAAGGAGACCTGGAGGATAGGTTGCACTGGCAAAAGAGATTAGGAACCTGACAGCTAGGCTACAAGACCTAGAGATGGCTCAAATAAGAGGCACTGACATGGGTGAAGTCAGTGATAGAGAAGAGGAGCCACCAGAAGATGAATTGGTGGTGGAAGAAGAAACAACTGAAGATAGGTTGATTAGAGCCATTATGAAGGTGAACACAAATCCAAAAATGGAGGTTCTAATGTATGAAGGTAATTTGAATGTGGAAGAATTAATTGATTGAATTAACACATTAGACAAATATTTTGAGTATGAAGGAATTGAAGAAGATGATAAGAAATTCAGGTATGCCATGACAAGGCTAAAGAGCCACGCATCCCTGTGGTGGGATGGAGTGCAAGAAGAAAGAAGAAGGAAAGGGAAGCCAAAGATCATAAGCTGGGATAGAATGGTAGCAAAAATGAAAGGTAAGTTTATGCCTAAAGATTATCAAGCAAATCTTTTTAAGCAATTACAAAATTTGAAGCAAAAAGAGATGTCTATAAAAGAATACACTGAAGAATTTTATAGGTTGACTATAAGATCAAGCCATATTGAGGATGACACAGAGAATGTAGCTAGATACACTAATAGGTTAAAATTTTCCATTCAAGATGAGATTAGTCTTCTCATTCCTAAGATAGTGGGGGAGGCATATCAATTTGCCTTGAAAGCTGAAGAGAAGATTGCAAGGAAACAAACATCCTTCTCAAGAGGAAGGGGCAGATCCATCAAAGGTAGAGGATTTCAAGGAGGTAGAAGACAGCTGCAAACATCTCAATAAGAAGCCAACAGCTCACAAAGTTCAAGAGGTAGCTATACACCAAGAGGAAGAAGGCCATACCAAGGATATCAAAGAGGAAGAGGAAGATTCATGGGCAAATGCTTTAAGAGCAACAAGTATGCAGGACACAGGGCATATGAGTGTCCAGAGAACCCTTCTACCAGCCATGAGAGGGGTGTACATGTGACTCAAGGTGAAGAAAAAAATGAAGAAGTTGCAACAACTTATGAAGATACCCCAGAAGAAGGTGAGTCTCTTTTAATGAAAAGAATCTTGTTAAAGCCAAATAAAGAAGTTGTAAAACCACCTCAAAGGAAAACTTTATTTAGAACCACATGTAAAAGTAAGGGGAAATGCTGTAAGGTCATCATAGATAGCGAAAGTACTGACAATCTTGTGTCAACTGAGATGGTGGAGAAACTAGGCTTGAAGAAGGAGGTACATCCTACACCTTATCAAGTCTCTTGGCTACAAAAAGGACACAAACTCCTGGTAAGTGAACAACGTAAAGTAGATATTTAGATAGGAACATATAAGGATCAGATTTTATGTGATGTCATGCCCATGGATGTATGTCATATCTTGCTTGGAAGGCCTTGGCAATTTGACAGGAAGGCCATGCATGATGGAAGGCATAATACATATATGTTTGAAAAGGATGGGATCAAACATACACTCACACCATTGAAAGAAGAGGCTGCTGCTATTGTAGGATAGAATTCTAAAGTATTGATAGTGAGTGGTAAAGAGTTTCTACATCAAATGAAGAAAGAAAAGGTAAACTTTGCTGTGATTGGTAAGCCAAGGAGTGTAGTTACTAGTACTAAGTGGATTGATTTGCCTTTAGAGATTCAAGATATGTTGAATGAGTACATTGACATTGTGGTAGATGATTTACCTAATGAGTTACCACCATTGAGAAGCATTAGCCATCACATAGACTTGATTCTAGGAGCAAATCTTCCAAACAAGGCTGCCTATAGGTTGACACCAAAGGAAAATGAAGAGATCAAGCACCAAGTTCAAGAATTGTTAGATAAAGGATTGGTAAGAGAGAGTTTAAGTCCTTGTGCTATCCCCACCGTGTTGAGTCCTAAGAAGGATGGGAGTTGGAGAATGTGTACAGATTCCAGAGCAATCAACAAGATTACTATCAGGTATAGATTTCCATTGCCTAGAATTGGTGATTTACTTGATTGTTTAAGTGGAGCTACATATTTATATAAGATAGACTTGAAAAGTGGTTACCATCAGATTAGGATAAGAGAAGGGGATGAATGGAAAACAGCCTTCAAGACCAATGATGGACTCTATGAGTGGTTAGTTATGCCATTTGGACTAACCAATGCACCAAGCACCTTCATGAGGTTGATGAATGAAGTGCTGAAGGAGTTCAATGGTAAGTTTGTGATAGTATATTTGGATGATATTTTGGTGTTTAATCAAACTAAGGAAGATCATTTGAAACATTTGAGGATGGTATTGAGTAAGCTACATGAGGAGAAATTGCTAATCAATGTTAAAAAGTGCAGTTTTCTGAAAACAGAGTTGATATGTTTGGGGTTTGTGATTTCAAAAGAAGGATTGAAGATGGATAAGGAAAATATTAAGGCTATACTTGAGTGGCCTACACCTAGGAGCACATATGAGGTAAGAAGCTTTCATGGTTTGGCTAGCTTCTATAGGAAATTCATAAGAAATTTTAGTGGAATTGTTGCTCCAATGATAGATACAATCAAAGGTGATAAAAGAAGTTTTTTTTGGACTGAGGCTGCTGATAAGAGTTTCAGATTATTGAAAAAGAAGGTAACTGAAGAACCAATCTTAACCTTACCTGATTTCAATAAGCTTTTTCAAGTAGAATGTGATGCTAGTAGAACTACAATAGGCGTTGTTTTAAGCCAAGATGGGAAGCCTATAGCATACTTTAGTGAGAAATTAAGCGATGCTAAGAAGAAGTATTTAGCCTATGATCAAGAATTCTATGCTCTTGTACAAGCTTTGAAGAAATGGAGGCACTATCTTTTGCCTAAAGAATTTGTTTTGTTCACTGACAATTATGCTTTACAGTTCATTAGCAATCAAAATAAGTTGAATCAAAAGCATGTCAAATGGATTGAATTTTTACAAAGCTTCACATTCACTATTAAGCATAAGAAAGGACAATCTAACAAGGTTGCAGATGCTCTAAGTAGGAGAAATCTGATCATGCAGGAATCTCAAGTAAGTATTTTGGGATTTGAAGATTTGAAGGAGCTATATAAGGAAGATCCAGACTTCAAGGAACCATATGAAGCTTGCATGAATCCAGTGGGGGTTGATAGAAGTCCTTGGATAGATTTCATGGTCTAAGAGGGTATGCTATTCAGAGGTAGCTAGATTTTCATTCCCAAGAGTTCCATGAGAGAGAATTTGTTGAAGGAAAAACATAGTGGCAGCTTATCAGGACATTTTGGGTAGAATAAGACATTAGCACAATTGAGTGCTCATTACTATTGGCCAAGTATGGGTACTGAAGTCAAGAAATTTGTTGAAAGATGTAAAACATGCTAATATGCCAAGGGAATTAGTCAAAACATAGGTTTGTACCAGCGACTACCCATTCCAAATAGGCCTTGGGATTCAATAAGCATGGATTTTGTACTTGGTTTGCCAAGAACTCAAAAAGGCCATGATTCCATATTTGTTGTGGTAGATAGGTTTTCAAAGATGGCTCATTTTATTCCGTGTTCAAAAACAAGTAATGCTACTCACATAGCTAATCTATTCTTTCAAGATGTTGTTAGATTGCATGGATTGCCTAGAAGCATTGTTTCTGACAGGGATACCAAATTTGTTGGACACTTTTGGAGAACCTTATGGAATAAATTGGGTACACAATTGAGTTTCAATTCAACCTACCACCCCCAAACTGATGGCCAAATAGAGGTTGTCAATAGGAACTTAGGCAACATCTTGAGAAGCTTGGTAAGTATGCATCCAAAACAATGGGATCTTGCACTTGCACAAGCTGAATTTACCTATAATGATTCTCCTAACAGAAGTACAGGATTGAGTCCATTTCAAATTATGTATGGAATGCATCCAAGAGGTGTGTATGAGTTAAGAAATATAAGTAGCATGGAAACAAGGAGTGCTGATGCAGAAGAATTTGCCAATGCCATGCAAAATTTGCATGAACAGGTAAAGAAGAAACTTGAAGAAAACACTATCAAGTACAAGCTAAGGGCAGATCAAAAGAAAAGAGAGGTTAGTTTCAGTATTGGAGACTTTGTTCTTGCTCATCTCAGAAAAGAGAGGTTCCCAAAAAGGGAATACAACAAGCTAAAGGTAAAGAAAATAGGACCATGCACGGTAATAAGAAAGTTTTCAAATAATGCATATGAAATAGAATTGCCAAAAGGAATTGGAATTTCTCCAATCTTTAATGTTGCAAATCTATATCCATACAAAGATGAAGGACAACCAGCCAAAGAAACTAAAACAGGGGTAGATGAAGTTATCCAATGGGAGTAGCAACTACCAAAGGAAGTGCCAAAGGAGATTGAGAGTATTTTAGACAAAAAAATGGTTAAAAAGTCAAGGGGAAAAGAATATTTCCAGTATCTAACTAAGTGGAAGAATCTACCAACTGAAGATGCAACATGGTTGACTGCAAATGACATCCTTAAGCTAGGCACAAGCGTAGAAGAATTGCTGAAGAAAAACAAGTGAAGAATACTTCTTCTGCTCCTTGGAAGAATGGTGTAGGAGCATCCTCACACTAGGAATGTATTTGTCATATGTTTTTTTTGTTGAGTTTAGTATGTATAGGTGTATTAAGTGAGTTTCCTCCATTTTCTGGGTTTTAAAAGTTTTAAATTTGGCTAAATATTCCTTAAGCCTGAAAAATCTAGTTTGTTGGGCGAATTATTAAGTAGTTTGAGTTTTCCTATGCAAGGAGATATGTTGTATTCATTTTAGGGAGGTTGTTGTCAGTGTCTAAGTTGAGAAATATGTTTGGTAGGAGGATTTTCATGAAAAATAGGGGATGTACATTGAAAAAGGAGGAAGGGGGCGTGAAGAAGGAGCTGCTGTGCGCAGACAAAGATAAAATGTATATCTTCTGGCCATATTAATAAAAATATGTATTCTTTTGTTTGAAAAATGCTATATGCTATTTAAATCAATTCTGAGATTATGTAAAAATTGATTGACTATTTGCTGCTGAATCAACTATTTTGTTATTGATTACACAAAGATTTGAACATAAAACCAAACAAATGTCTGGTCTATGCACCTGCGAAAAGCTTCTTGCTGGGTTGCACATTCTTGCTGGGTCATAGTTTCCTATTGGGTCGTACATTTTTGCTGGTCATTGTAAAATCTGGGTCATTGTGAAGTCAAACGACGGTGCATTCAAATTCTCCATTTCTCAAAGTTTTTCCAGATTCTACGGACTCTGCAGGTTCATAACTACGGACTCTGTAGGGTCATTTTTATGATTTTGTGTTGATGAATATCAGTCTAAGGACAACGCATCTGATGAAAATTTGGGTCGTTGTGAAGTCAAATGATGGTGCATTTCAATTCAGGTCATTTCAATATATATGTTATGCTAGGCCGTTCAAATGTTCAAGTCGTAGTAGAGACAGGTGATGGTGCTGACCAAGGAGGACCGACCAGTTATCAAGATAATTACTTGATCTCCTATACAGAGATTTCTAACAGGGATAGAGAGGAAGCCCAAATTGCCTAGAGACTTCAAGGGTAACTGTCCTGAGCGTAAACAAATCTAGGTGACATTGTTTTTGTTTGAAATACATATATGATTTAATTCTATTTATAGAGAAGTCAGATATATATATTTTGTATTCCATGTCTTAGAGTTTTGAGGTCTGGACCATTAGCAACCACAAAATGTTGTTATAGATTAGAGTTTAGCCCTGTTGGATAGGCGTTGTTTCATCACTGCCCATTATGGGGCATAGAAAAGAGTGTGCCATCTTTATAATTTAGTATAAATCTCTTTTCACCAATGTGCTGATGAATTATAAATGGGCCTATCCAAAGGGAGTCATATATTTCTATGCATCCCCTTTGGTTCTCTTCTTTTGTCCCACAACAGGACTTGATCTCCAATCTGGAAATCACAATTTTTGGCCTTCTGATCAAAGAGTTTCTTTATTAGAGTTTGATGAGCAACAATTCTGTCCACCACCATAGTTCTCTATTCTTCCAGCTGAGTCAGGTACATGATTATTTTGTCAAGAGAACTCTCATATGTCTGATCTTCAATGGCTTTCATCAATTTCAAGGCTGATAACTCTAAGGTGATTGGTATCTCAACATTAATATCATAAAGAAGTTGAAAAAGAGACATACCAATTGCCCTCTTTGGTGTGATCCTGTCTATCCACAGAGCATCAACCAATGCTTTATGCCATGTCCTTTGATTATCATCTGCTAGCTTTTTGATAATAGTTACCAAATTCTTAGTGTTGGACTTAGCTTGTCCATTCTCTTGTGGAAAATAATCAGAAGAATGAGAGTGCAATTCCATAATGAAAATAGAATTGTGTAATCTCTTGAGAGGTGAAACAAGCTGCATTATCAGTAACAATTTTGAGTGGAACTCCAAACTTGGAAATGATATTTTTTTTGAGGAAGTTGCATACAACTTCTGAAGTAGCATGCTTAGTTGGGATTGATTCTACCCACTTGGTGAAATAATCAGTTGGTATAAGGACATAATCATGTCCAGCACCTGAAAATGGGTTTATTGTCCCAATAAAATCAAGTCTCCATTGATGGAAAGGTTCCTCTATGATTATTGGCTTGAGAGGTAGGGCAGCCAACTTGGGTCTTCCAATAAATTGCTAACAGAGTTCACATTTTCTCACCCACTTATGTGCATCTTGGAAAAGAGTTGGCCAGTAATACCTAGCTCACATAATCTTGTGAGCAGTCACAGATGCTGAAAAATGTCCTCCATAGGCCAGATTATAGAAATATTTCAAAATCTGGGTTTGCTGCTCCTTGTCTACACAGTGAAGGAATACTCCATCTATGCTTCTCTTGTATAGGCTATTATCCCAAAGGATAAAATTGGCAGCTTTCAACCTGATAGTCCTCCTTTCTTTCTAAGACAAATGAGCAGGACATTCACCATAAGTTAGAATAGGCAATACCTGAGTACCATTCATTGGTAGTGGAGACAAAAAGCACTGTTGGAGTATTTTCCACTTCAGCGTCTTCATGCTGTGTATCATCTGGCTTATTATCAACCATCAATTGGCATAGGCCTTTACCTCTGACCAACTTTGTCAGCTTGATATCCAAATCAAATTCTTGGATATTTGAAATCCAATTACCTTTTTTCGTGCCAAACTCTTGCTGAGTTAATATAGACTTGACTGTAGTATCAGGTACTAGGGCAGTAGTATGTGAATTCAAAATATAGAAGCGAAAATGTTTGACTATTTTTACCAATGCATAGGTGTGCTTCTCTATATTTGAATATTTTATCTCATGAGTTTTGAGAGGGCAACTCATAAAAGAGATGGGGGATTCCGTACCTTCTTTGTCCTATTGAACAAGAATTGCTGAAAGAGTATGCTCAGATGCATAGCTGTATATGATGAAATCTTTGTGGTCATCTGGACAAACCAAGGTAGGGGCATGAGCAATGATAGTCTTGATATTTTGAAATGCTGATTTACCTTCTTTAGTCTAGCTGAAGACAGTCTTTCCTTTCATCATGTTCACAATATGTCTAGTCTTCTCAACAAATTCGGGGATAAATCTCCATAAAAAAATCACCTTTTCAAAGAAAGAATGAATAACATTTTTATTTGTAGGCAGATTAAGCTCTTGAATAGACTTGACTCTGTCTGAGTCAATCTTAATGCATTCTTTGGACACAATGTGTCCAAGGAGTTTCCCCTTTGTTACTCTAAAAATAGACTTTTTAAGATTTAAGGAAATACCATTATGGCGGAAACGCTCTAGCACTTGTTGTAGGTGGCGTACATGATCAGATCGATGCTTTGAAAAGACTGTCAAATCATTAAGGTATACCACTATGAAGCTACCAATCTCATCTTTGAAAGCTAGATTCATAGCTCTCTGAAAAGTAGCACCAGCATTTATTAGACCAAAAGGCATTCTCTTATATGCAAATTTACCCCAAGGTGTAGTGAATGTAGTCTTATATTGGTCTGTTTCACCAACTTCAACCTGATTATAACCTGAAAAACCATCCAACATTGATAACATCTCTGCACCTGTCATTGTTTGAAGCACTTGATCCATAATTGGTAAAGGATAATTATCCTTCATAGATGCTTGATTCAGATTTTTAAAATCTACACAAATGCAAATTTCACCATTCTTCTTCCTTATAGGCACTATGTTTGCAATCCATGTAGAATGATGGATTGGAAAAATGATTCTAGCATTTAACATCTTTTATATCTCAGACATAATAGTACTTGACATTTTTAGATTATACTGTCTCAATTTTTGCTTGTATGGCATTGAGTCGACCTTGAGAGGAATGTTATGGCGGATTTCATCTGGTCTGAGAGACTTCAAGTCTTCATAAGAAAATGCTAAAACATCCATGTATTGACAGAGTAAAGAATTGAACTTGAATCTTTTTTTAGGGGTGTAGTACTTACCAATATTGATCATCTTGAGATTTTCTTCAGTAGACAGATTCACTTGATCGAATCTTTCAGAGAAATTCGAGTCTGTTTGCTATTGTTTAATGAATCTATCATGTTTGTCAAACAACTTTTCAAGAGAAACCAGGCCTTTGGAAATTTTGTTTTCTCTCAGCTGCAATAATTCTTCATTTATATCTAAGCTGAATTCAGACACAGATTCAATCTTCTGAAGTTCATTGCCTTCAAAACATAGCTGTTCAAAATTATCTTTTCATTCCAAGAAGGCAATGATTTGATGATCATCATTGAACACTTGCCAATGATCAGCATTGTTAGGAATAGTTGGCTTATAAACCAGCTCAATGGTATACCTGTCTTTTTTGAAATCTGAATGAGGAACTAAGAGAGTTCTTGAAATAGCAAGTGCATCAGCGTTGTCATTAGATTCTCTAGGTATAGCAGAAATGTTGAAAGCATCAAAACTTTTAATTTGGTCCCAAACCAAGTTATGGTAGTCGTTTAATCTTTCATTCTTAGTTTGGTATAAATTATTCACTTGACAAACTATTAATTTAGCATCCCCTTTGGCATGAAGAAATTTAATGCCTTTTTCTTGAGCAGCCTTCATGCCCAGCAACAAAGATTCGTATTCAACTGTATTATTAGTATTGCTAAACTGTAATTTGTAAGATGAAGGAAACATATCTCCTTGAGGAGATATCAAAACAATCCCAGCTCCTGAACCAGTAGAAGAACAACTGCCATCAAATTCCAAAGTCCATATTTCATTTGATACTAACTTTTCTTTAGACTGTCCTTCATCAAAAATAGAGAATCTTCCCTGGTTTGTACTGCAGCTTACCAATTTTTTTGTTGTTCTTATTGAACTAATTTTTGAGTTGATAGTTTCAAGTGTTTCATGCACTTCATCTGTAGATAGAAAATAATTACCCATACCTACGGATTCAAAAAGAATTTGAGATTTGGGGGCTGATGTCTGAGTGACCACAAATTTATCTTCCTTTTCAGGGAGCAGTCTCTTCATCACGCCTTGGACAGGGATCCTTGCTTCAGATAGATCCATGTTTAATTCGCCTCACACGTCCTTGTAGAAATTTTTTCCAAGTAAATGCCATAAGATGCTGGGACGTCAGCCACTAAGACAGTCATCTTGATTCTCTTGGCTGGGAAGGCTGCAAATGCAAATTGGGCATCTTTAATTTATCCCAGCAATGGTACTTGTTTATTCTCCATGGAGAAACATCTCCCAAATGTCTTGGTCAGTGTGAGACCAAGGGATTTGGCCACTTTAGCAGGCATGACATTATCTGAAGCTCCAAAATCAATGATGCAATTATTCAGCTTATATCCATTTATTAGCAATATGACATAAAAAGGTTCAGTCCTACCAGGAGCAACAGGGGGAGTGGTGACAGGGTTATTCCTGGTGGGTGCATTTTTGATAGCATCATGTGTCACCTTGGGGATCATTCATTCAACAGGGATGTTTTGATTTTTAACATATTGAATCAATCTGTCTAACTGCTCAAGATGGGACTATAGAAATTCAAATTTAGACATTTGATTTTTGGTTCTCTTTACATGGTCAATGATATCAAATGCTTGGAATGAGCTAAGAGCAGAGGATGGGAGTTCATCCTTTTGATTTTTAAAATGTGGAGGATTGGACTGTGAAATTGAAGTAGAAGGCGTAGGAGCATTTGGGGTATTTACCTTTCTTGAAACCACCGGGTCCTTTGGCTGGAAAGGAAGAGTGGATCCTCGCTTAGCAATTGAAACTACTGATTGAGGTCACTCTTCTACTTTCTCTTTATCAGTTTGTTGAGCTAACTAGTTTTTAGACTGGGTGAATACAACATATGACCCCTTGGTTGCATGCCCTTCACTTTTGGGTTCATCTTGATAGTTTAAGAAACCAATATGGGAGTCGCCAGCTAATTCTTCTTCTTCCTCAATGAAGAGATTAGCATCATCTTCATGATTTAACTCAGACTGGAATGAAAAATTTGTTTCAGCTTCAAGATATTCAACTGTCGAGTTGTTTGGAGGCGCTTCAAGGGCAAGATTCCTCTGTGGGAGAGGAAGGTGATTTTGCTGTCCCTGATTCTTGGCAGCATTGCCTTGATATGCTTGATTTTGGAAAGTCCTCTTGGGAATATATCTGTATGCAGGAGTATATGACATCCCTTGTGTCACTTGTTTTCTCAAAGCTAACATTTCATTTACTAACTTTTACACCATTGGGTCAGTAGTGAATACAGGGGAGTACTTAGAAGATGAAGAGGATTTACCTTTATTAGGGTCTCTCCTTATCTTTCCTTCCAAGATAAGGTCATCTTCTACCTCAGTAGCCAAGTTTTGAGCAGCAACAGGGTCTACGTGTCTGGCTCATCTCAGGAATAAACTCACTTCAGGTAATTATGAGTTGATGAAGAAACATTTGAGGTTCTGAGGTGTTGGCTGGGTGGCCAAGGGAATCTTATGCCTCAGCTTGTCAAACCTAGCAATAAACTCTCTCATAAGCTATGAGGCTCCTTCTTCATCTGAGTGAGTTGGGCTAACAAGGCATGTGCATCTTTTACAGGCTTGAATCTTGCTTCGAATTTGTCTTTCAAAGTGTCCCAATCAATCACTGACCCACCCTGTAGGTGATAAAACCAATTAGCAGCAGTGCCTTGTAGTGTTTTCACGAATAGCCTGATTGTTATATCTTCAAATTCCACCCCTATTACCCCACAGGCTATGCTGAAAGCTGCAATGTGTTCATCGGGATGAACCTTCCCATCACCAAAGAATTTAGGGAAATTCTTCTTTAAACTGTGTGGAAGCTCATGCAGAGGTGGATTCAAATTTAAGGGACCAAAAGAATTACCCCAGGGTCCTTGAGCCATGATTTGATTATGCAAAAGTGGGATCACTAATCCAGGTGGAGTGTGGGCAGGCAAGGCTCGACCAGTAGTTCACCCAAGTTGAGATTGTGGAGGAAACAACTCAAAATTACTCTATCGCACCAACTCAAAAGTAGGGTCTACAACACCTTGGGATTTTTGGCCTTTGGTATATCATGAATTTTCTAGATTGTAGAATAAAAATTGGAAAAGAGTAGGATCTGCTTCAGCTTGAAGTTTGAGACTTCAAAATGTGCGCTCTTTCTCTAGCGGAGTCGCTAAAAACTATTGGTTGAATATTTTGTCGATCAGCATACTGATAAACAAAATAGGTCTAATCAGCCAAAGTAAGAAGATTAGTCATCCAAATGTGTAGTTTTACCACATCAAAATGACACTGATCTCTCCTCTCATCAAGGGGAGGTTCCCTGTAGGTATGTTATATATATATATATATATATATATATATATATATAAACATAAAATAATACTCATGGGTAGAACAAACCATCCATCTCTCTTTCTTCAGAGATGATGTGCGTAGATCAAAGGAAAAACTCAGGGGAAATGATAGACAGTACTCCTCTTCTTTCAGAAGTACTATTCAGTAAACCACAAGAATACTCCTGGCAGTAACAACAAAATGTAGCAGAGGATGTAATAACCAACAAATTGAGATGCAACACAAAGTCTTCACTTGGATTGCTCAAGAGTAAGATATGAAGGACAATGAGGGCACAAAGTCGCCTCAAGGTCCTTTACACAGAAATGAAAAGAAAACACACTAAAGGCAATTATGGGGGCACAAAGTCTCTCCACAATTGACTCTTTAGGACACCTTCTTGACTGCTGTCACTAATTCTGCTTGTTGAATTAAGGGAACATAAGATATATTGAAGAAAAAGACATAAGAATAATTTTCTCAATAACAAAGATATTATAGCACAAAGTCTGAAAAACCACTTGCTTTCTTATTCCAGTAACAAAATATGATCGACAATCTGAGCTCAAAGTCTCAATAATGCCTTACAATTTGGGCAGAGTTTCATTCTAAATGTCAAAAAAGAGATGCTTATTACAATAGAAGAAAGTCCCTTATATATCCTCTTCAAGAAGGACTTGGGAACAATCAATACATCATTTTGCATTGGAATCTGTTAAGAAGACACACTGGAACTTAGGGGCACTTTTCCCATTTGATTTTATCAATGCAAGGAAATAAGTCCCACTTATTGAAAGTTTGTAACTTTCAATGTTCCACCTAGCGATCTGATTTTATCTTCATTGTTCCTCCTTGTTTGGCTAATTGAATCGGGTCCTGGATTTAATTTACTATTATATTCTTTCTCCGCTTTCTGTTGGTCTTGGCTTTGAGATCTGTGATTGTATTTTGGTCTGTATGTTTAAAAGATCAACGGCTAATTCACTGACTTGAATTTGATGTTTTTAGGTGCATCATTCCTTTGTCTTCTTTCGGCTTTCTACTTGGTATTTTTACAGATTGGACTTACCCTTTCAGGCCTTGAGAAATGACCCATTTTGAGTCAGAATAACCTCCCGTAAGGATATCTATCCTTCAGGCAGTCTTTAAATAGCCTTTCGGGCTTCTTCGGGTGACCCTTCGGATATTCCCCAGGCTTTTCTTTAGCTTCCACCCACGGACATTTTCCTCGAGGAACCAATTTTAAATGTCTTAAAAAAAATCTGAAAGAATTACCTTTCGACTTCCTTGAAAATGACCCTTCCGAAGGGTGCTTTTATCGTTTAAGTGTCCTCCACAAGGGCACTTGTCCTTTGGGAAGCTTCCTTTTGCATTGAACCATCCCTTTGAACTTTCCTTTGAACCATGTCTTTGAACCAAGACGTTGAACCAACCATTGAACCAAGTTTTGGTTCAACGGTTCAAACAAAGCTTTGAACCGCTTGATTGAACCCGCCTATGAACCATTTGACGTTGAACCAAAAGATGAACCAAATGTTGAACCTATTGCTGATGCTTGCCGATGGAAATTTCTATTTGAACTAAGGTGATGAACCAATTCCAAAAATGGCCAATTGTTAGAAACCAATTCTTTTGATTGAACACACCTGTAGAAGTCGTGAAGCCCGTTGAACTTGTAGAAATGACCCTGTTTATAGTCCGTAGATTTTTGAAAAGATTGAAAAATGAGGAATTTGAATGTTGAAGTCAAAATTTGGAAAGGGAAGAGATAATTTTGGTCTGCAGGACCAAAATAATTCAAATGTTGTCCCAAAAATAGCTGATATTTTTGGGGAACAACATATACTATCATAAAAAATAAGATAATGGTTATTTGAGTGATTTGAAACACATAAGGTGTTGCTTCATTATTCAAATATGGTTATCACTATAAATATTCAAATGATCCAATATCATGGAAAGTCTTTGAACAAAAAATTGTGAAATGTTCATGAATCTGAGCATGAAGTGATTCTTGAAATGCTTAAAATCAGAGTTAATCCTCAACGTACATTGTATTAACTTGGTACAAGGTTCACATTCAATGCATTTAGAATTTGAAATTATTAAATTTAAATTATTTTATTTACTATATTTTATTTTTGAATTATTTTATCATTCTGTGTTTATTTTTGTTTGAATTTTTTACTAACAATTTTAATATACATTAGTGGTACTAGATGAACTTCCACCTTCAAGTGGTTGGTGTCATGAGTAGAAAATATTATCTTTTTAAACTAAAAAAATCCTAAAAAATAATAATTTCAATGTTGGGTCTTATAGGAGAGTGGAAGGGGCCATTCCAATGTTAAAATATCCATTGGAATGTGTCTATGAAGATGGTTCATCAATTGGGATAATAAGTCACAAGATACGCATCCCAATGACCAAATTTTACTCTCTTGAGAGAGATTTTACTGTAAGAGAAAACTCATTTCCATGTCTCACTCATCTCAATATGTCAATAATTATCTGAGGGGTGCTTAGAGGACTTGACCATGTAATTATAGGATTTGATGACTCATTTCTATCCCTCATAGTTCTCTTATAATATGTAGTGGAAGTTCGGCTAATTTGCACTCTCAGGGATGAGAAGTTTCTCTTTAGGGATGTGTTTGACCAATTATAACTTTAAATCTTGGGTCTTGACAAAGAGTGGAGGGGGATATTACAACATTAAAATGTCTATCTAGACACGTCTGTGAAGATGGTTCATCGATTGGGCTAATGAGCCATAATATACACCTCCCATTGACCAGATTTTAGTCCCTTAAGAGAGAATTGACTATAAGAGAAAAATTGTTACCATGTTTCACTCATCTCAAGCTAGAAATAATGTTATAAGGGTGCTTAGAGGACTTGATCATACAACTATAGGAACTGATGACTCATCTCTACCCCTCATGGTTTTCCTGCAACACGTGGGAAAAGTTTAACTAGTTTACACTCTCAAGGATGAGAAGCTTCTCTTAAGGTATGTGTTTGGACAACTACAAATTTTGGTCTTAGGGACAAATAGAGAGTGTAGGGGGTTATTCAAACATTAAAATTCCCATCTAGACATGTCCACAAAGATAGTTCATTAATTTGGCTAACGAGTCACAAGATACGCCTCCCAGTGACCAATGTTTAGTCCCTTAAGAGAGAATTAGCTGTGAGAGAAAACTCATTATCATATCTCACTCATCCTAAGCTATAAAGAATCCTTGAGGGGGTATTCATAAGATTTGATCATAAAACTATAGGATTTGATGGCTCATCTCTGCCCCTTATGGTTCTCCTACAATATGTAACAAAAGTTTGACTAGTTTGCACTCTCAGGGATGAGAAGCTTTTCTTAAGGTATGCATCAGACCAATTGTACCTTTCAATCTTTTGGCTTGATAGAGAGTGAAGGGGGGATATTATAGCATAAAAATTCCCATCTGGATGCATCCATGAATATGGTTCATTGATTTGGCTAATGAGTCATAAGATACGCTTCCCATTAACCAAATTTTAATACCTCAAAAGAGAATTGGTTGAGAGAAAACTCATTGTCTTGTCTCACTCATCCTAAGCTAACAAGAATCATCTAAGGGGTCATTAGAGGACTCAACCATGAAAATTTAGGAGTTGATGGCTTATCTTTTCCCCACATGGTTCTACTATAATGCATAACAGAAATTTGGCCAGTTTACACTCTCAGGGATGAGAAGCTTCTCTTAAGGGATGCATCTGACCGACTACAAATTTTAATCTTAGGGCCTAATAGAGAGTGAATGTTGGCTATTATATCATTAAAATTCCTATCCAGACCCATTCATAAAGATGGTTCATCAATTGGGCTAATGAATTAGAATATGTGCCTCCCACATACCAACTTTTTGTCCCTTAAGAGACATTTGGATGTGTGAGAAAAATCATTACCGTGTCTTGCTCATCTTGAGCTGGAAAGAATCCTCCTGAAGGTGCTTAGAGGACTCTAACATGTAACTATAGGATTCAAAATGTATGATTTACATGTAAATATGTCAAATAATATATATGTGTATAAAAATTATGTTATAATGACATTAAAAATAAGATATATATCGAGATGTAATTTAGATCATAACATATACATATACAAAATGGGCTATATAGGCATACAATGTGGGCCATATAGGCATATAAAATAGATTGTGCCTACAAATATATCCCTATCACAATAACTAGCTATCTTGATCATCATTGCATGTAAATAAATGCACTTCCTCACAATAGATGTAGAACCAAGGGTGCTGCATGACTCATTACAGAGAAAAACTCTCCTCTAAGAATGTGAAGTATCAAATGTCTCTTACGCAACCTCATAAAATTATGGCATTTGAATAACATATAGAATATAAAATTTAATGCATTCAAATGATATATTGAAAATAATATAGTTTCTATGAATATAATTTTACAAAAAGGTGATTTTTGACTCACCACATGCCACCTAAATGGTTATCTTGGGATGCATGACTACAAATATATCCATGATAAGGAATCTTATGGAGCATACATATATCATTAGATCTATATGTGCAAAAAAAATTAAATATGACAGAGTATCATTGCTTGAAGCTAAAAAAACAATTTTACTATGTGTTCTCACTAGTCTATGACTCTAAATCAAGGGTTGCGATGGAGATAATGGATGTTGTTCCGATCTATGTGGGGTACCTATAGCATATTTCATCATCTATAAAATCAACAAAAAGAACACGATCATGTAATTTTTTGATAAATAAGTTCCAACAACCTCTAAGGATATTTAGATTGTAAGATAAGTCTTCTATCTAGTCTTGCTTTACACCTATAAGTGACCTTCTAATTGACAAACCATGCATGAATTTTTTAGATGCCTAGAAATAAGCAAGTTTCTAATATCATAATGAACCAACCAACCAGTAATAACAACTGCAAGAATTATTTAGATGAATACATGTGGATAACAAGCATAGAGATGTGGCTAATAGCACAATAAGCACTACAAGGAATTTATTTGTGATCATATTACATCAAAGCAATCTTGTGCTGATATAATTTTAGCTACATTAAACTGAGCTCATATATGTTTTTGCTTAAGACAAGAATGTGAGACAAAAATGTCAACGAATAAAGAAACATATGCATATTTTTAAATGTAAGTTAAATGTAGTTCATCTTACAGAGTTACAATATTTTAAGGAAATACTTCTTAAAAATGAAACACAAATATGCTACACATATGAGAGTGTTTCAACTCTATCTAGGATACTATGCTTATGACAGATACACAACTATAAAAAATAATACAATTCAATAACTACACTAATTCGATAAATATATATTACTAAAGAACTAAAATTTAGGCATAATACACCAAGTTGTGATTTAACATTAAATAATGATTTTTATGTAATTTGAAACTTTCAAAATTCAAGTGTGGGGTACCCCAATTAGGGGTTAAATTTAAAATTTGTTTAGATATTTTTTAATTTTTTAACTGTAAAATACAGTGAAATGATATTTTAAAACATCTTTAAGGATGGACAAAAAATTATAGAGCCTGCCAGTATGATGTTTGGAATAAAAAATTAACTGTTTCATAATATTAGATATAAAAATATCATAAATACCATTTCATAGGTATGTCTATGTCACCATGCCTTCAACACAATTTTTTTTTATCTATGAAGGATATGATGGGATCAAAATGAATGACATGAAGACACGATAATGACATTAATTGAGATGCATGTTAATGAAAAGTTTTATTGAAGGTGTTGTCAGTGTAGATTCGATCATGCACGATAAGATCGATGTTGATTGCATGATCTGATATGAGCACAAAGATGTCTAGAATGGTAGATAATTTGAGGGGGAGGTCTACAAATGCATATGGCCATTGGCTAGGATGATAAGACCCACAAGTGAATTGACTCAATGAGATAGATGGAATAAATATGGGTTCACATACTCTTGTACACGGAGTTTAAATCTGATAAAATAGTAGGTTATAAATTGTTGACTAATAGGCAAAAGTTGAGACTAGGTGGATGAACCATATAAAGCTATAAACATTAAAATGTAGATGGCATTGCAAGGACACTATCCATTTTGAACATAAAGGTGAAGGAAAATATTTCATTTGGGTAAAATCAAATGCTTCAAGCTGGGTCAACATTGATCATTGTCCAAAAAAATAGCATAGTTATTCATCATTCAATTGGAGTTCATCTTGATTCTTCACTTAAGGTACATCATTAAACCTTTCATTTAAAAATAAATTAAGATTTTTTTTTTAATTTCTAATCTTATCATTTTGGTCTCCCTATGTAATCATGTTGTGCATTTTAGAGGGCAAAGGATTTGAAGAAGAGATATGTTAACCTCATTCTCCCTATCTTTTTGAGATGAAGTTATATATGAATTTCCACGATTTATCCTTCTATATGACATTAACTGAAATATGAATATCTTGCTTTGTAATGAAGTCCCCCATAAGAAAATAAATAAATTAATAATCAATTTGGTTTTTATTTATATCGTATCATGGCATCATTCCTAATCTATAATAGAATAAGTGCTCAGTCATGAAGATGATATGAAATAACAACCATATACATAGTTATTTTGCTACTATGTGTTTATAACTCAGCTGAATGTAATTTGTTCTGCTACTCTGTGTTATTTTTGCTATAACCTAATAATATATTTATGCATTTCTTAATTTCTAGCTAGTTTTGCAATGTTCCTTTTTACAGTGGATTCCAAAAAAATTTACAGTTCAAGACTTCCTAAATAATTGAACAATTTTTTACAAAATAAGATTATATTAGATTGGTGGATTGGTTGTATTTAGTCAAATGTTAGGTTTCCATCATGGATATTATAAATAGATTTAATATTTATTATAATATGTGGATGATAAAGGCCATCAACCATGGTTGGTCTGTTGACCAATTTTTGGTCCTACAGGGCAAAATTGGGCACCCCTCCTTTTTCTTTGCAAGAGTCATTCAATCCATGTTTTGGCTAGATCATCCGTCAATTGTCTGGTGAAAAATGTTCTCTATTAGACCATTCTCATGAAAAAGCTAGGTGTTTCCCTCATTATACTTTTCCAAGTGTATTTCAAGTTTGTCAAGAGAAATTACTTCACCTATAGTAGTGCATTTTGGGTTTTCCAAATGACTTATGAAATTTTCATAAGTCAAGTCACTTGATAAACCATATTTGATCTTGGTGGTGTAATTTGGACTTTGTAAATGCCTTTACTTATAAAGGTTTATAAGTAAAGTCACTTGAAAAACCCGATTTGGTCTTGACAGACCAAATCAAGTTTTCCAAGTGTCTTTACTTATTTGCCTTGTCAACTGAAGTTGATGTAAAACTTGAAGTAGAAGCTCATGGGAAGTCCAAATGGTCTATCTAGTGCAATCAGGTTTGTGCAGGTGCATTACTTGTCTAATTTTATAAGTATAAACAATTGAATAACTTGAAATGGTCTAAGAAGTTTGCAAAAGGTAATAGATTTCCTTCGGAGGGCATTTTGATGGCTTGAAGGACATTTACAAAAAGTTTGAAGGGTATGTGCCCTTGCAGAGGGAACTTAGGTAATGTACAGGACCCTTATAATTCTTCTTAAAGGCAACTTTGGACTCAAAGTGTCCTTATAAAGGGCACCTTGGTTGGTGGCATGACCAAATCAAAAGTTTCAAAGGGGCATTTCGAGGCACAAAGTGACCTTATGGAGGGCACCTTGAGAAAGATGAAAACCATTTTAGAATGCTTGAAGGGCACTTTTGGATGAATGAAACCCTTGTGGAGGTCAACCAACTGAAAAAGGAGACAAATTACAAAGGCCCGAAGGGTACTTGCCCTTCGGGAAAAGGAAAGAAGCCAAGAGAGAATTTCCTTCAGACAAAAGCCCGTCGAAAGCAAAAGGTAAAATCCCAAAGCTGACACCCAAAAGAAAAGACCCACAAGGCACAAGCAAAGAGCAAGAAAAGATAGAGAGAAGCAGAGATAAAAGAGACAAAATAAAATCAAGGAGTGAGAAAGAAGAAGAATCCACGACAAAGAAAAATGCAAAGAGCCCGAAACTTGAGTAAACATGGGAGGAAGAAGACAAGACAAAGACCAAGGACCGAGGAGGAGTAGAAGATCACTGAGAACCTGAAGGCCTGATAAGTAAAGAGAAAAGGAACCAAAGCAAAAGATAAATCAAAATAAAGAGACAAAACATGGGCAAAGATAAAGCAAAAAATATAAAGCTCAGAATAGTTCCAACAACTTGACAAAGTCAAAACGCAGAATCAATGACCATTTAAAACAAGACAAGTGGCATAAGCACAATCAATAAAAGGAATTAATACATTTTGGTGGAATAATATCTACCAAAAACCAATAAATAGATTAGTTTTTGAACTATAGAGATCAACATCTTGTGTTTTCATGCTTCACCATTAATGCACAACTAGTTTCATCTAGGCATTGAAGAAAGCATGGTCCAACCACAAAAACTTGGGGATGGCTTTGCTAGTTTCTAGAAGGAGTATCCCATATTTTTTAGGCCTAGGATAGCAAGGATGGTGGTTTGGATAGCCTACAACATGGCTCCCATAGGCAGTTCAAAGAAAGTGACAACAACATGGTCTTTTGGTCTCTGTAGAATTGTTTAACTCAACATGGGTTTCCATTCCTTGATTTGTCAGCTATCTTGTTTCCAGTTCTCTATATATTTGTAACTTCTCATTTGAGAAAATATCTCTCAGCTTGTATGGTGAAGCCCTAAAGGAATTTACCTTGAATCAGAAAAAGCATTTTTACCTCCATTTGAGCTTGCACTTTTACATATGTCTATGGTTTTATCTTGTGTTAAGCCATTTTATTTTCATGCTTTCATAAGTTTATTTCAGCATATCTAGTGTATTGTGACTTCTTCTCTTGTAGGTCAACAAGAAGTACCTAGAATAGAGTATAGGCACATGTGAATAGGCTGTCCATAGTGTGTTTTAGAACACCTCTGGTAGTTCTTCCTTCCTCTATCTCCATAGGACCCCTGGTTGAAACACTGATGCATGAAAGGTTCTCATTTGAATGAAGTGTATGTTTTCTTGTATCTAGTGTAAAGTGTATGTCAAAGACGAGTAGAAAAAAGATTTTGGTACATCACCATTTTATTTTAGGTTCTGATTTCCAGTATTTATCTCCCTTTTCATTTGCCCCATTGTTAACAGTAGGAAATCTAGGGCCTCAAAGTGCATCAAGGGGAGGTAGCCCCTAATCTACAGATTCATCGCTCACATTTACCACCCATAGCAAGAGGGATGTCTCCATTGTGTCATGTGGGTGAAGAGAGCTGAGCCTCCCTTTATAGGGTGCAATCTACCACATCAATAGTTTTTGGCGTGCCTGATGGGATAATTTTTGTGTCCTGCAAGTTTCAGGATTGGTGCTGGCCTCGATATTGTTAAAAAATCCAAAATAAGGAGTTATATTTAGCACCTGGGGACTCCACTGGGGAACCAAGTCTCTGGTTAATGACTAACCTAGCATCCCATGCAAAGGTCACTACAAGATCTTCTTCTAGGGGTGCCCATTTTGAATTTGTTGAGTTACCTTTGAACTCAACAAAAAGGTTGAGATTTGCAAATACCCACCCTTATATAGCAATCCATTTTCCTAAACCAACCATAAAATATACCTACTCAAGGAGACCCTTTTTGAATCCTTTCATAGCCATGGAAACCCTTAGGGCTTTCCCTTTTGGGGCCTTCAATGGTCAAAGTCCCTTGAACCTTCAATAGTATGACCCAATTCCAGGGACAACTCTCAAAAGTAGATTTCACTGAAGAAAATATTAGAAACATAGAAAACCTTCAATACTATTATTGAGCATATTAGAAACATAGAAAACCTCTGCAACATCCATAATATCACTGAAGAAAATATAGCCAATAGATTTCTAGCCTTGTCCTTCAAAGGGAAAGTTCTGTATTGGTATGGGACCTTGCCTATGAACTCAGTTGGCTCATGGAATGAGTTAGGGACCCTCTTGACCAATAGGTTTGGGGAAAAAATGACCATTTATCTCTAGATGAGTAGTTAACCACCATGAAGAGAGCCCCATATGAGTTTATGCAAGATTTTAACACTAGGTTCCAAAAAACTTGGGATAGGATCCCAATTTTTGTGAGGCCAACCCCAAGCTATGCTTTCCTTTACTACTTGAAGGCCCTGAATAGTGACATTGTTATCATGATACAGTCCATGGGTGGAAACACTCTGCCTAATGCTCATGAGATATCCATAGCTACTGAAAATTGCCTTGTTTAAGCAGGAAAGATAGCTCTTAGACCTCCTATGCCACTCTTTCCTGATTTACAGCCCTCAATCCAGCCTGCTTTGCCCACTCTAGCTCCTCTGCCTAATAAAGAGAATCTGGTTGCTACCTCTAAAAATGACATCCATGAAGTTAAGAGCCTATTATAGAGTGTTACCAATGAGTTATTTGCCCTCAAAAGACAAAAATTTCAGAGTTATAGGCCAAATCAAGGCTACCAACATTTTGGGCAAGTAAATAGGCCTCCTGTCTAGAATTATAATCAAGGGCAAGGCCAAATTACACATGTTAAGCCTTATCAAATCTATAATCCAAATGCCCCTTCATATTCTAAAGCTATTGTCCCCACTCAAAATAATCTGGTGTAGGAGCAGCCTAACTATCCACCCTTGGAGCATGGTCAAGAACAGGGTGCTTATGCTAGTGAGCTACCAAATCAAAGCATGACTGCACAAAGTGATCAAGTAGCCCAATTCTCAAATTTTGAGATGTCAACAAAACTTGAGATAGATAGTAGGTAGGCTCAATCTGATTCCAATCTCCTAAATCACTTGAAAGGAGAGTTCTACATAGTCAAATATGTGGGGAGCACAAGTAATCAAAATGTTGGTGTTGCATCCAACACCAGGTCCAAAAGGAGAGCCATTGATGAAGCTCAAGCAGCCACTCAATCACCTACCACATCTCCTTCACCCAATCAAGTAGGAAGTGTACTTGAAGTAGCCCCAAGACCATAATAAAATCAAAAATTTCTCAAATTTAGGCCAATGGTTGTAGCTTTAGATCCTCAGGTTGCTCCACAGGTTACGAATGTTCCCGAGGAGAACTCTAAAGGGGGCAATCCTTCAATAAATATAGTGGACCAAATGAAGAAGCTGCACATGAACATCTCATTGTGGGATTATTTAGCACTACTAGGACAAAAATATATACTCCAAAAGGAAGTACGGGATGGGTGAGCAAGCTCTCCCAACAAGAAATAATAATGTGTTGGTAGTAAATGGGGCTCCTATCGTGGATGGTCAAGTAAAGAAAGATGAGAAGGTCCCCCCCTTATATTTGTCCCTGATTATTGGTGATTTATTGGTCCACATTTGCATCATTTATAGTGGACCAAGCACATTAGTTATGCCCAAATGCATAGACGATAAGCTAGGCCTCAAGTATGAGTAAATGACCAAAGGAGTTCTACAGTTGGATGGATCACCAGCTAAGACCTTGGAATTGTCAAGAGGCTTGAATCTGACTCTTGATGCCTATCTAACCTTCTCAATTCCCCATGATGTGGTAGTGACATATGTTCCTCCTTACTTCACTCTTTACTTGTCAAGGGATTTCACATCCAAGATAGGTGGATACTTGGTAGCCAACTGGTCTTACATGGTTTTCAGGACAAAGTATGGAACTAAAGTGAAGATTGAGTCAAAACCCATCCATAAGGATCACTTGGAGCCATACTCTTCTAAAGTGGAAAATGTGAACTACTCAATCATTGATGAAGAAGAGTTCTAGGTGGATCAATCTCCATCATCTTCCCTTGTAGGAGTTGCTGACCTGATCCTAGAAGAATGGGGAAATGACAAATTTGAGCATGATCCTTATAAGTTCATTGAAGAAGCTGGTCTTAGAGTCTACCACATGCATGAGAAAGATGCTTTCATGCCAAAATTGATGAAGATAGACCAAGAGGACTATGATTTGTGGTAGTTGTTCTTTGATGGATCTAGAAGCAAGTTGGGAGCTAGTGGTGGGGCAATGCTGGTTTCACCTTCAAAGGATATATACTTATCAACTTTTAGGTTTCAGTTCTCCTACACCTGCAATGTAGTAGAGTATGAGGCCCTTATTCATGGCCTATAATGGGTAAGGAAGAGAGGAATAAGAGAATTGTAGGTGTTTGGAGACAATGAGTTGATTTTGAACCAAGTGAGAGGTCAATGCTTGACCAAGAACTCCTTACTCAAGTCTTACAATCATAGAGTGTAGGACCTTGTGGAGAACTTTGTTGATTTCAACATCACTTCCATTTCAAAAAAGGAGAACAAACATGTTGATAGACTAGTAGTAGTTGGTGCTCAGTTTGACATCCCAAAAGGGATGAGACAAAGCAAGAATCAACATCATTTAAAAGTGATTGTGAGGCCCTCCATACCAGACAATGTCACCAATTGGTAGGTGTTTAAAAGTGACCAACAAATAACACTTTTCTTGTAGGAAGAAGCTGAGTTTGATTCCAAAAATCAATCCAAGCTACAATAGTAGTATGATGGGCATATTGTTCAACTAAAGACCAACAGGCTTCCCAAAGGTTTGGTAACTCTTGAGAGCATTTTCAATAAAGATGACCAACTCAAGAGAGACAAAGCAAGCATGTCAACCAAGAAGGAAAATTATGAAAGGGTAGAGATCTACAAGGATAAGCTGCTTGCACTTGGGAAGGTGTGTACCAATGAGGGAAAGCGTGCTTTCATTATGTTATGTCAAGAGTTTGCTAATGTCTTCGCTTGGGAGTATGGTGATTTGAAGGGATTTGATCCAAGCTTGGACCAACACACCATTGAGCTGGAGGAAGGTGCCAAACCCATAAAGCAAAAACAAGGGCCAATCAATCCAAAGATTGAGCCTTTCATGAGGAAGGAGCTCATCAAATTGATCGAGTCCAGGATCATTTTTCCTATCAAACACTCTTCTTGGTTAGATAATTTGGTCCCTGTTAGGAAGAAGAATGGAGAAGTCAGATTGTGTGTGGATTTTAGATACCTGAATAGAGTCTCACTAAGAGATCACTATCCCCTTCCAAGTATGGAACAAATTCTTTAGATGGTGAGAGGTAGTGAAAGGTTCTCTATCCTAGATGGCTACTCCAAGTACAATCAAATCTTGGTGCAATAATGTGACCAATACAAGACAACCTTCACCACCAAGTGGGGAACATACGCCTACAAGAAGATGCCATTCAGATTGTGAAATGTTGGAGCTACCTTCCAACATGCTATGGACATGGCTTTCCAAGGTTTGATTAATGACATTTTGCTGGTTTATCTTGATGATGTGATAGTCTTCTCCAAAGAGGCAAGTGAACACTTGAAGTACCCAAGGCAAATATTTGAAAGGTGTAGAGAGTTTGGCATCTCTCTCAACCTAAAGAAATGCATGTTTGCCATCCATGAAGATAAGCTCTTGGGCCGTGTTATTTCGAAGGAATGCCTATCCGTTGATGTAGAGAGGGTGAACACCATCTTAGTATTGTCCTTGCCTAAGCACAAGAAGGGCCTGCAAAGTTTCTTTGGTAAGATAAATTTCATTAGGAGATTCATTCCTAACTTTTCTGAGCTTGTCAAGCCACTCAATTCCATGTTAAGGAAGGATGAGACATTGACATGGACAAGAAGAAGAAGAGAAAGCTTTGAAGGCAGCAAGCAAGCTATTGCCCAAGTTCCTACCCTGGCTAATCCAAACTTCTCCAAGGAATTCAATCTATACACCTTTGGGAATGAAGAGGTAATCTCTGCTATGCTCACTCAAGCAAATGGTGATAATTTTGAATAACCTCTTGCTTTTTTCAACCAAGGTTTAGAAGGCTATGAGGTTAGATACACATATGTTGAGAAGTAGGTGCTTGCATTCATACAAAGTCTGAAGAAGTTCAAACATATGTTGTTTACCAGAAAAGTTCACATCATGGTGCCATGTCCTAGTGTAAAAGACTTCTTGCTGAATTGAGACTTGAATGAGAAAAGGGCAGGTTGGATCACAAAAGTAATGGAGTATGACGTAGAGATCAAGACCACCAGGATGGTAAGAGGAAGAGGGATATGTGAACACCTCGATATAGACTTGAAAGACCCAAAGGAAGATGTTTTGGTACTCCATGATGAACCTACAACAATTGTACCTATAGTCATGAAGAGCTGGGCACAAGACATGGTTCATTTCCTTCGAACTGGTGAGTGTCCACAAGGTCTTCATAGGACCAAGAGGAGGTATTTTAGACTCTAATATCTTCCTTATGTCCTAGTTGATGGAGTGATGTTCTAAAAAGACTTTTCAGGGGTGCTCTTGAGATGCATTGATTTAGACCAAGTTGACAAGGTACTGTCCGAGTTCCATGATGGTCCAACTGGTGGCCACTTTGCTCCCAAGGCCACAACTGCAAGGATTATGAGGGCTGGTTACTTTTAGCCCAATTTGTTTAAAGACACTCATGCTTGGGTGATGAAATCTCAAAATGTGCCTTATTTGATGGAAAGCAATGACTGACTGCCATGCCTCTTCATCCTATTCAGGTGGAACAACCATTCATGCAATGGGGGTTGGACTTCATAGGGCTGATCAATCCTCCTTCTATTGCTGGCCACAAGTGGGTTTTAACTATGATGGATTATTTCACATGGTGGGTAGAGGTTTTTAGCTTTGAAAGAGACCAATGAGAGTGTAGTCTTAGACTTCTATGAAGGCATAGTGACAAGATTTGGGGTCCCAACCATAATCATTTCAGACAATGCATTGGTTTTCTTGGGAACAAAGACAAGTGAGTGGGCATTGAAGTATGGCATCTATTTCAACACTTCTTCCAACTACTATCCACAAGGAAATGGGCTGGTCGAGTCCACAAACAAGAATTTGATTAGGATCATAATGAGGACAAGGGATGAAAATCAAAGGACTTGGCATGCCAAGTTAAAGACAACTTTATGGGCAGATAAGATTACTCCAAAGAGGGAAATAGAGAATTCACCATACACACTTGTGTATGGAAGGGAAGCTAGACTTCCTATCTCACTTGAGTTATCAGCCTTGGATCTTGCCCATCAACTAATTGATGGAGAGTGACAGCCTAGAAGTCAGATATTGTGAGCTAATGGAGCTTCAAGAAGCAAAAGACCAAGCCATGGATGTCATGACCAACTGTCAACAAGAAATAAAGAAGCATTTTAACAAAAGGTCTATGCCATGGAGCTTCTTAGAAGGTGACATTGTCTTGAAGTGGGATGAGGATAGAGCCAATCTTGAAAGGCACACAAAGTTTGACTCTTTGTGGAGTGGCCCATATGTCATCACTCAATGCAAGCAACACAATGCTTTCCAACTCTCCAAGTTGGATGGTGAAGAGCTACATATCCCAGTCAATGGGATATACCTTAAGCATTGTTACTAAGTTTCTTTTGTCATGTACATAGTTTTCCTTGTTTTTTCTCATTTTCTCTAAGTGCTGTTACACAAATTTGTTTATTTTTGTCCTGTTGTATGTATTTTTCCTTATTGTTCAAGGTAAATATTTGTTGGTTCATAGGTCCTTACAAGGCTATTTTTAACTTCTCCAAGAAGCATCCTGACTCCATGCCCAATGGACTTTGTGGCTACCAGTCTTCCCAAGCATAGCAGGGATGGTTCCCCTATGAGTCGCCAAATGTATTGACTAATTTTTGGTCCTACAGGTCAAAATTAGGCACCCCCTCTTTTTTCTTTGCAAGAATAATTCAATCCATGTTTTGGCCAGATCATCCCTCAGCTGTTTTGTGCAAAATGTTCTCTGTCAGACTTTTCCCATGAAAAAGCCAAGTGTTTCCCTCATTCTATTTTGCCAAGTATATCTCAGGTTTGTCAAGAGCAATTACTTCACCTATAGTAGTGCATTTCGAGTTTTCCAAATGACTTTACTTGTAAAATTTTTATAAGTCAAGTCACTTGATAAACCCAATTTGGTCTTGGTGGTGTAATTCAGACTTTGCAAATGTCTTTACTTATAAAGGTTTATAAGTAAAGTCACTTGCAAAACCCGATTTGGTCTTGACAGACCAAATCATGTTTTCCAAGTGTCTTTACTTATTTGACTTATTAGCTAAAGTTGATGTAAAATACAAAGTAGAAGCTCTTGGGAAGTTTGAATGGTCTATCTAGTGCAAATTGGGTTTGTGCAGGTGCATTACTTGGCTACTTTTATAATTATAAGCGATTGAAGAACCCAAAATAGTCTAAGCAATTCGTAAAAGGCAACAAATTTTCTTCGGAGGGCATTTTGACAGCTTGAAGGATGTTTTAAAAAAGTCCGAAGGGTATGTGCCCTTACGGAGGGCACTTAGGCGACGCACTAGACCCTTACAATTATTCCGAAAGGCAACTTTGGACTCAAAGTGTCCTTGCGGTGGGCACCTTGGTCGGTGGCATGACCAAATTAAAAGTTTTGAAGGGGCATTTTGAGGCACAAAGTGCCCTTGCGGAGGGCACCTTGAGAAAGATGAAGACCATTTCAAAAAGTTCGAAGGGCACTTTTGGATGAAAGAAACCCTTGCGGAGGGAAACCAGCTAAAGAGGGAGATAAATTGCAAAGACTCGAAGGGCACTTGCCCTTCGGGAAAAGGAAACAAGCCAAGAGAGAATTTCCTTTGGACAAAAGCCCGTTGAAAGCAAAACGCTGAAGCCCAAAGCATTGAAAAGAAATGAAGGCAAAGGAAGATCCAAAGGATGATTTCCTTTGGACAAAATGTCCGAAGAAAATCCTTCAGACATTTTGTTCAAAGGAAATCAACGTTGCAAAAAGTTGATGCCTGAAAGAAAAGACCCACAAGGCATAAACAAAGAGCGAGCAAAGACAGAGAGACACAGAGACAAAAGAGACAAAACAAAAGCAAGGAGCGAGCAAGAAGAAGAATCCATGGCAAAGAAAAATGGCAAAGAGCTCAAAACCTGAGTAAACGTGGGAGGAAGAAGATAAGACAAAGACCAAGGACCGAGGAAGAGTAGAAGATCGCCAAGAGCCCGAAGGCCCGATATGTAAAGAGAGAAGGAACCAAAGCAAAAGAGAAATCAAAAGAAAGAGATAAAACACGGGCAAAGATAAAGTGGAAAAGACAAAGCTCAAAGTAGTTCCATCAACTTGACAAAGTCAAAAGGTAAAATTAATGACAATTCAGAACAAGACAAGTGGCATAGGCACACTTAGCAAAAGGAATTAATACATTTGGTGGAATAGTAACTACAAAAAACCAATAAATAGATTGGTTTTCGAACTATAAAGATCAACACCCTGTGTTTTTCACGCTTCACCATTAATGCACAACTAGTTGCGTCCAAGCATTGAAGAGAGCATGGTCCAGCCACAACTTGGGGATGGCTTTATCAGTTACTAGAAGGAGTATCCCATGCTTTTGTAGGCCCATGACATCAAGGACGACAGTTTGGATAGCCTACAACATGGCTCCCATAGGCAGTTCGAAGAAACTGATAGCATCATGGTCTTTTGGTCTCTGCAGAAGTGTTTAATCTCGAGTGATAGATGCGTGGGAATCTAGCATATATAAATTTGACACCAGTGTCGAACTTTTTAAAGAGTCTCCTCCATTTATCTTAGATGATAAATCAAGGAATGTAATCTAAAATTGTGTTATTGAATACTTATGTATTTTAATTTAAATATATCCAAAATATTATGATAAGCTATAATATTTCTTAAATATATTTATACATGAATAAGATTTTATTTATATCAATAATATCTTTATTATTATACCATTTTATTATATGAAAATATATATTTTTATATTTATCTAAAAATTATGGAAATAAAAATTGAAAAATAAATATTATATACAAAATAATATTAGTTTGAAAACTTAAAAAAAAAATAAAAATAAATATATATATATAAATATAAATAAATAAATAAATATATTGAAAAATAAAAATGACCATCAAATTTAACCCTCACATCGAACGTCGTGCACCTCTATTATTAAAGTTCCATGCTAAGCACTTTCCATCCGCGGCATACTCAGCTCTTGGTTCTCACATCCTTGCTTAATAATGCCACTGTTTCTATCAATCTTTTTGGTCTCCTCTGGTTTTTCCATTTAATATCGGATCTCTGTCCACCATACTTGCCGTTTAATTTCATTGCCGTCATCTCCGTGTGGAAAGTAATCGTCATCTTCAGCCTAAAGATTTGCTTAGTCAGTGTATAATTTTTTTTATTAATATTTTTGTTTTTCAGGCATATGTGATTTAGCTTTATGATATATGTTACTTTAAAATAAGGATTTTAGTTAATAATGTTAGTCACTTTATGAATTTATTAATAGTGTGGTGTTATTTTATTTAGTAGTTGTTTATTTCTATAGTCCTACGGTTGTTAATTTATTTTTATAGTTCTATTGTTTTACAATATGATCTTTGTGTATTGAGTTTTAAATTGTAAAAATGTTATTATTATTATTATTATCTATAATAGATATATTATGGAATGGCCCTGACATTTAATTTGAAATGGTTGTGTTAGTTTTAGAGGGAGGATAATTTGTCAAATATATATGTAATTTGCCTTGATTGCTTGAGTTTAGGTTGTAGGGGGTAAAAAGAATAGAGGAATAAGTCCCATCAACAACCTCAAATTCGTTGCTAACTCAAAGACTGCATATGATAGTAGTGGAAAAATGTATGTGTCAAATTAACTAATACATAAAATAGTAATCAATGTAATGGCTTCTATTTACACTATTTATGATTGGGTGGCAATGATCAAGGTAAAGGCTATAAATACTAAGTTCAGTGAGAAACCATATATTCAGTGAAGACAGTGGATACCTAGTTCTATTTACACTATTTATGATTGGGTGGCAATGATCAAGGTAAAGGCTATATATACTAAGTTTAGTGAGAAACCATATACTCAGTGAAGACAGTGAATACCTAGTCTTTAATCTTTATATTTTATTTTTATGTTTGTGTATATGGTGTGATAAAATAAAACTATGGATAGGTATATATATACCTAGTTGCATATGTGAGATGTGTCAGTTAGAAGTCTAACATTCACTAAAAGTGAACATGGACAGATGAATTTGTTCTTGTATGTGTAAGTGAGAAGTCCATTACTCACTGAAATTGAAAATAGGAACATATAAGTAAGTCTTTGTTTACGTATGTGTTAGCGATAAGTTCAATACTCACTAAAAGTGAAAGCATAAACATACCTGGTGACACAAGTCATCAATAATAGTAGAGTGGATGTTTTGGGTGTATTTCTGAATTTGTATGTGTTGACGTAACATTTGTTTCCGATACATATGATGTGGTTATTTTCTATATATTCATACTAAAGATAGGAATGTTAGGAATATTAATTTGTAACATAATATATTTGTGAGTGTGTGAAAATAAGAATATAATTAAGTGAATTGTATAAGTTATTAAAACAACTTACTCATAATAATTTATATAGTTATTGAAAAAAAGTCTTATTCAATTATCATAAGACAAACAAAAGTTATATGTAAATACCATATTTTTGAATAAAATTGAGTTGTGATATTGACAAAATAACAAAGTATCTCTATGTCTTCACCAATCATAGGATAATGAGTTAATCCCATTTCAAATTTAATATGGTATTAGAGTAGAATTGAGAGCACCATATAACATCATTATGCAACAGGTTATCTATGTTATCCATCAATGGACTACAATATTTGGTCTTTAGAGTTTCATTGTAATTTATGTATTTTGGAGAAGATTTGAAAAATAAAGATTTATTAAGTCGGAGGTTTATATGGTGGGGTGAAGCTCCAAGATTCGTCTCACAAGAGACAAAAAAAAAAATGTTGTTCTTAGCCATTTAAACCCTGACATGCTCCGTAGTATGGATACGTCTACAAACTGACAGTTGTATAGATTACCAGGTCCATTTATTTCATTTGAACTGTATAGTGATTGAAAGAACCAGTGATGTAGCAAAAATGTTTACACAAAATGGTCAAATCACAACACGATGAATTTTACTGGATGTATAGAAGAAATAGGAATATGAACTACTCTCTCTAATTGTAGAGAAACTATATTCTCTAGGGAATATTCCATACTCAACCAGTGAAAGGACATCAAATCCTCTATAATCCATTAAACACTCATATGATCACTTCCTACCATGGATATATGTCCTTGCAAATCACACAAATAAAATGCCTCTTTAAAAGGCTCGAAACGTTACTGCTACCCCACAGATTTATTCTAGGTAACCACAAATTTGGTACCTCCTGGCAATTCTTGTATTGGTGAGCTGCATTTGTTGCCATTGCAAATAAATAAAAATAGAGCAAGCTATAACTGTACATAAACAACATTGAAGGTATTTTATGATGATATTAACACATTTACAACAGATTGGTAATCCCATTACTGAAAAAGGACTGAGAGATGATTGAAATGATTTTTGAGTAAGATGGATAGGATCAAAGAAGACATGTAGAGGAGCGCAAGTACATATGATCCTGTACTGTAACAAGATTTAACGTGCTGATAAAACCTACAAATTATGTCACCCCAAATTAAGACAAACTATACTAAAACAAGATAAGGATCATTTTTCCAAATATCAAAAGTATAATGAGAATATTTTTCTATCACTCTATACTGTATTGTCAACGAGATGTTAAGAGGTCCATAACAAGGGAGTAATAATCAAGGACACTGCTTTTACATTGGGTCCAAGAAGGAAGGCCAGGGGCACATCTATTTTTGCCCACTTTGTCAAATAAGCCATGCTTGCCGTATCTGCTGCTGCCCATGTATTTTGAGTGGCTTACGCTATTGAAGGCATTGTACGTGCCTTGTGCATGGTCTCCGTAGTTGAGAATATTTCTATGGAGGTCAAAATGCAGAGGGTCTAACAACCCTTCCTAGTCATTGTTGCCCTGCATCGCTCTCTAACTTTTGGCGCTGTTTCCCCCCGCCATGGCCTTGTTTGTCTTCTCTATGTTACGACGTGTCATCAAACACCATTACACCAATCCTAAAACTATGTTACGATGTGTCATCAAACTATTAACCCTGATGCTACATGTGACGTAAATGTTAAACATGCATGGCCTCCCTCAACTACACATCATTTTATTTATAGCTTTTTTTATTAATTAATAATTTAAATATAATATTATTATAATATAATAAATTAATATTATATTATAATGTAACATATAATATATCAATAATATTAATATATTATATTGTTAATATTAATTTATTATATCAACAATAATACATTATAATAATATAATATAATTTTTGTTATATATATTATATTATTTTTATATGTCCTTAACAATACTTGATTTGTTTTTGTGAGAATTAATTAAATTGAGAAAATGAGTATTGACTCTTCAAAAAGTGGGTTTTACTTTTAAATCGACAGATGGAGTTTTAATATTACTGAAGATATGAAAATTGATTTAGCAAAACTTGTGGGAAATTGGAATTCTTAAGTTTGATTTCAAATTTTCAACACATATGTTTTAATTTAGTACTGCCCACCAGACTTAGAGACATCAGGTGATCTTTGGAAACTGGGCTTTATCAGTGAGATTAATTTTTGTAAATGGGTGGGGGAAGTCATAGAAAATTGGTTAGTTTTGTTGCAGAAATTTAATAAATGTATTCCTAAATAATCAAATCAGCGAATGTATTATGATTAATCTTGGAAAATGTAATTTTTTCAGGTGAAATTTTAGAGAATGGTCTTCATATTGCCAAACTCAGTAGATGGATTTGACCAAACTTTCAGATGACAAGACTTCAGCCAATGGATTTCAGTACTGTCTTGAATCCAAGAAGATAGTTTTAGCAAGATTTGATAAACTTGGGATTTTTGGTGTTTTGTTCTACCAGATTATAAGCCTTGGTTTTGGCTTCAGGAAAAGTATATAAACCCTGGGCTACAAGAAATTATAGTGTTTTTTGGTCAAATTTACCCTTAAAACAAAAACTACAAGAAATCATAAAATGGTCGTGTTTAGGTTTTGATGATTTTTTCATTAGTTATGTCAGGGTACTCATGTGAAGAAAATTTAAATTGCTCATAAAATGTTCTATGAATGATTGTTACCTATGATAGAGATCTGGCTTTTATCAATCATAAATATTGCTTTTGGCTTTAACTTTTATATTCTTTTTGCAGCACACATATGTTGTTTTTTAATTTTTCATGGGTCAGCCACACTGACTGAAAGCACAAGCTGCAGGAAGTGTGCTTTGAGTAAAAAGATAAGAAAACATATAATATGGAGTGTCATCACATAAACACAAGTTTTTAAATGCTTCTGTTTTGATAAGCTTAGGTTTCTATTTGTAGAGGTAACTGTGAGATAAGTTTTCAATTTTGAATGGTGGGATTTTATCCCAAGAGACTATTTCTTGTCTGTCAAGTCTGGTCTTTTGTTGAGAGGTTTGTTTTTACAGGTGGTTTGTATAGAGTTAAACATTCGATGTTTGAGGAAGTTAGGAATGGAAGTTTATTTGTTACACATTCACTCATGGGGCCTCCTTTTGTTTGGTGACACCGAAATTAATATTTTGTTAAGCCTAAGGTTTCACAACCACCTTTATACATTTAAATATACCAAAGTCACCATCATCTTGCTTAAATTGTCACGCAAATGAAATCGCACCACTCCACAAGGCTTCAAAAACACATGTGACAAAAAGTGAAACTAGTATGCAAACAATATTTAGGTATGACGTGGTTTACGTATACCGAAGTGAGCAAAACTCTTCAAAATAGAGGAAGATGAATAAAAAATTATAGATATCTAATCAATGCAATGTTGTTGAAAATAGTATACAAAGATGAGTGTTTTTCACTTTTTAAGTTATAGAGTTACAAAGTCGAAGAAACTAATGTACACATTTCATGTTATAGATAAAATAATTATTAATTTATGAAAAGAACAACGATACTGACATTACAAATTTTGTAGATAAATATATGATTTATGATATATACATATTCGAGTCAAATATAATTAAACTACAATTATAATAACATCACTATGCAAAGAGTTAATAGAGAAAGTAAAAATTGCATTGTAGATACAATTTCAGTTTCCCTCTAATCAGTATAACACTCATACTCTAACCATATGATAATAACAATCACCAAGCACACACAAATTCAACACATATTTTTAGTACTTTGAAATGCAAACAATTATGAAACTTTTGTCACATTTGACATGTTTTTGGAAGTATTAAAAATGAATACACAAAAGTACTACGAAATACATTTAGACAACCAAAAATTTCATTGAAACGAACACCGTCATAAGCATGGAATAATAGTTTTTCAAAGAAAATGCCTCAACTATGGTAAGCAAATATAGATGCACAATTCATTCTAAATAACGTACACACTAAATTTGAATTATATAACACCTATGCCTTGTATACTTGGTAAATATTTACCATGATTGTACCCTTCAGTTCTAAGACCTTTCCACTACCAAATTGATTATCTCTTAATCCGATCATATGTTATTTTGATGACTAAGCCTTATATACTGTGCAAAATACTCTAAACCTGATCATTATCCTTCTCTGCTAATTTTGGACTTGTACTTATTTTCTAGCTTTCTAAACATTTGCGTTTTAGCCAGATACCTACATCGATGTAGATGTCCTTGTTCCAACTAAGTGTTCAGTGCCCAAAAGTCATCTGATTTACAAATGTAGCTTGTCCTTATGGTCAGCCTAAGCACTTTAGTGCGATATATTTTTAAAATGGATTGCTATATATGCAAGATCAACCCTCATTCATTCATCACTTAACAAATTCATACCTATCACTTGCATAACAATAAATCAATAATCAATTAAGATTCAAGTGACCTAAAACACCCTATTCATTCCTATTTTTATAATAAGAGTAGTCTATCTACAAGTCTGAAGTATTGAAGGAGCAACCCATGAGCCATATTTTACAAGTTACAAGATAGGTCATTGTAGATACTTGTTTATTACATATTTCACCCTTGTGCACACACAATCCAACACATAGAGGAAAACTACATAAGTTCAAGGCCCTTTTCAGAGTATTGACTATGTAGAAAGCACCCATTGATAGAGGGGTCCTTGGGGCAACTCGAGATCTTGTGCCCACTCACCCATTTTTCCCACAATCACTCTAAGGGCGAAGAATCTAGGGTTTGATTATATGACAAAGAGAGACAATCTATGCGTGTGATTTGCGTACATTAGAATAAAGGAGATAGAAAATCTATAAGGCTTCAACTGGTCACATCTAGATCCAGTCATTAATCTATACAAACACTTGTATCTAGTTCAGATGCCAATATTGATAAAACTATCTAAATATGATACAAGCATTTAAGGCCACATAGGGTAAAGTTCTAAAATCAGACAACTATTTTAGGATCTTGATCCAACCCACTTCCAACTTGTTTCAACCTAGATCTGCATGCACACAATAAACAAGATGGGTACTCTTATTTCTATTTTATTACAATATCAATCAATAGTTGTACTTTATATTTTTAGCATATCTTAGTTTTTAAATTCAAAATATTGTTTATTTGAATTTGCAAATTAATTGGCCTGTTATAAATTTTTTTATTACCCTTGTGTTTATTCATTTCTATATTTTTAACCCTATCAACCTTGTACAATCAACTTAGGGTTAAACATTTGGTGAACCTGACCTTTGGTCTCAAAACCCTATAATTGACCTAGGGTTTTTTATTTGTTGTTCAATAATTATGTTCAATATGGATGCATCTATAAGCCATTTTGGACTTCAATTCATAATTATATTTTCAATGTACTATTGTGATTGCTTAATCAAACCTGTCATTCAACATAATAAATGAATTCATCAATATAATGAGAGTGTTTTAAAATAAAAGCAACATTTAGTCTCTCTTTTTAACTCTTTTTGTAATACAATAGATTCGGTATCTAGATACTAACATGCAGGTTCTCAACTATTTGTTCCACCTGCCTTTTATTCGTGTGATAACTACCATTCCACACCCATTATTAACCCATAACATATATTGAATTCTGCAATCCATGTCACTACATGAAAAGGTAAGGTGCACAACCCAGTCTACCACTCGTTAATATACAACAGGTGCATCCTAAAACTAAACTTGTGATCAAATCTAAGGGCTATGACCTTATTGACCAATTGAGAAACACACATTCTAAGATATCAATCCTCAAATTTCTAAAGTAATCTGCTATCTATAATGATATCCTATATGAAGCATTACGTGATACCCAAGTACCAAGTGCTATTGAATTAACTTGCTTTGCAAATATTATGCAAGATCTAAAAAATAATGCAAAACTCATCACCTTTGATCTAATATATATTTACCAACCAAGGATATTATTGACCAATATTTTCCTTTGTTCATCCAAGTGAGTACGCATAACAAAGGAATCAAAAGGGTGCTTATTGATAATAGATCACGCCTAAACATTTGTAACATAAATTCTTAACCACTGCGGGTATTAGTACCAATCTTATTTAAAAATTAGTTATACATATCAAATGGTTTGATAATTTGTGTAGCCCTCCAGTTGGCCAAATCCCATTGGATGATGTTGGGGCCGAAAATAGTTCCAACTATATTCCAAGTAATGACTCGATCATTACATTATAACTTACTTTTGGGTAGACCATGGATACACACAATGGGAGCCATACCATCTATACTACATCAACATATAAAATTCATACATGATGGGATCTTATTGACAATGTCTGTAGATGATGAACCTTTCAAAATTTTCAAAATGATACATAATGATATAAAGGGCATCTCTAAATTTGTGCCACCTAAATAATGCATTCCCTTTGAGAATATATAAACCTATGAAATGGGTGATTCAAGCACAATGGCTCTTTTACGTCCAAATATAAACAAGGCACTAACCACTAAGTTGCACCTAGATGCACATCAAGAGAAAGAACCATTGCTAAAGGAATAAAAGATACTAAAACCAACAGAAAATCAAACATTTGAGCTTATTTTAATGGTCAATACTGAGCAATAATATGTCCATGTTTCAGATTACTATGATAATGATCTAGCCCATGATATGACAAAGGAACAATTACAAAACTCAATTTTGATCCACTTGACCATCTTTTGCATAACCTATTCATACCTATAGGTCTTGGTACCTATAAGCTAAATCCATCTTCAGAGGATACAAAACCAAATCAAGATAAGGGCAAAGCAAAAATAGAAGATGAGCATGTAAATGCTTGTTATCCCATACATCCCTCTTGGGTAAAAACATTAAGCCAATAATACAAGGGACAAACATAAATACAGTATGTGAATAATATGTAACCTTCTCATAATAAAAAATGTTCACAACAAGACAATCTAACTATTATCATAAATATTAATGGATCCTATTTTCAACATTTTGAGGTTGATACAAATAATTATAACACAATTTGTAGCATATGATCATTATGATAGTTTGGGTATACTATGGATGATTTACAACATTCCCAAACTTTTCCAAAATTATGTGGATACATTTATATACCTATTTCATGTGGACCAAAAGTTTCCCCAACAATTATATGGGTAATAGATTATGAGCCACATTTAACATTATGTTTTGGTCAGGATTGGTTGGCCAATATGAATGCCATAGTGGATACTAGCAATATGTGCCATACTTTTCCTTTTGAGGGAAAGGAGGTTCACATTCTATATGATGGATATAATCATAGACCTATACCAATTATGGATGGTGAACAAATGCAAACAAACATTGAATAACTAATAATCATTCAATACAAATTCCTGTATCAAGCAAGTGGCATATTAGGTGGTTTTATCCCCTTTGAGGATGAGGATTTCTTTGATTAATAAATTTATCATTCCAAAAATACCAAAAACATTCAAATTATTCCAAAAATAATATAAAAATTAAAAAAATTCAAACATCCAAAACTATTCAACATTTCTCATCTTATCAAATCCTTGGCATCTATGTTTTTGGTAGATATCATATCATTTATTTCTATACACACACATATGTTTCATGCATCTTATGAGTGTGATACAAGCATACCCAAGCACATATTTATACACATACAGATGTTGGACCTTCCCTCTACTCATGTCATCAATACATTGAGGGCATCCACTTATTTTATCATGATACACCTAGGTTATATTATTCTATGATCACTTTTCATTATCATGTTTGATCTTATGTACTTACATATGCCTTTATCCATGCTTAGATATTTTACAATATACTTGATATGTTATGTACTTAACTTTTTTTACTAACACATATATCCAGGGACTAGTATGACATTCTTATGTTGGTTGTTTATGACTCCATGATTTCATTTTTTAACTTTCTTGAGTTGATTGCTATTGTCTTGCATTTTATTACTTGTTCAAGCATTTAAATATGATCTATTTGATTGTGGCCCTCATGCCTATGCTTGCCTATTTTGAGATTTGAATATGTCACTTCTTTTTGTATGTGGACATTTGAATATGTCATTCTATGCTTTATGGGCATCGGACTAAGTCATGTCCCTTCGATTGTAAAACATTTGAACATGCCCCTTATATGAGGTCTCCTTTGACCATTTCCCTTTGTTTTATTTTTTGAGTTCTCTTATGTGTGTGATTGATTACTTGTTGAGCTTGTATTTTTAATCTCTACACTTTACCATGATCTATATCATGCATCTTAGGACTTGATGTGATCACATTCTACATGCCTAAATTCTATATCTACCTTGACTTGTTACCCCTATATGTTGTATGATCCATACATAATTTATACAATTATCCTATCCTTTTGAGGTAAGGTAACTGCCAGATTCTAATTTCCCTCACCTCAAATGGGTGACATATCAGTGCGGGAATGTCATAGAGGCATGGCTTTCACACTTTCATTTAGACTTTAGTGGGGGCATGCCTAAAAGGCATGACCTCCACACTTATTCAATACTCAACATTTTTAGAATATAGTGAGGGCATGTTATAGAAACATGTTCTACACACTTACACTAGTTCTTAGATTCTTCAGATTCAATGGAGGTATGTCATGTAATATGTCCTCCACACTTGCACAAATTTAAAATTGACCAAATTTCATAGTTATATGATTCAAATACACATTTGTGACAACATTCTATACATTGATACCATTATTATACCCATATTTAATATTGAGACATATATGAGGTGCATATGCCATGAAAAGGGCCCTTTAAATTGAAAAATAAAACCAGTTTATAGATTTCAAATACTACGATGGATTGTTATCATACCCAAGATGGACTTTTATGAATTGTATTGAGACAATCTACTGCAGTAGTTGGTTCACCTTTTGGCAAGGTTGAGGTGATTAAATGGCTCAATCTTACCAAGTTTATAAGTTAGGGTTGATAAAATCATCTAAATTCACCAAATTTATAGGATGGAGTGATTAAATCATCCACCCTCACTAGATATATAGTGATATTTGGTTGGATCATTCACACTCACCAAGTTATAATCAAGATTGGGTTGCATGATTGAGATAAGCCTAATGGCCATGTGGCAAATCACCTTTTCACTAAGGTTGGGGGCATGGTGTGTGTGTGTGTGTGTGTGTGTGTGTGTGTGTGTGTGTGTGTGTGTATGCATACACTTGCATGTTCAAAAATTATCCTAATATCAACTTCAATTATTCATAATGAATCATCTCTTCAAATGAAATTGCTAAGAGGCAAGATGGTTGCATCAACACACTAGTGTAATCTTAATTTTACTTTCTTTAATTTCAAACATTTTAATACTTTCAATTTCAGATTATATAAATTAATTATACACTTTAACATGCTCTTGGTTTCAAGTCAGTCACCAACAAAGCACTCAAGTAAAATTCACGCAAAGGCAAGGTGTGTTATACACACCTATGTATGCATTTATTTTCCTTTTAATTAAAAATTTCATTACTAGATTAAGGGGCATAAATGTAGACACTAAATCTGAATTATATAGCACCTCACTTTTGTACACCTAGAAAATAATTACCATGGTTTTATCCTTTAGTTTAACACCTTCCCCTTGCTGAAAGGCTCATGTCCACTATTTATTTGTGCCAAATTGTTTATCTTAGTCCAACCATATGTTATTCTAATTATTAGGACTTATATACTATGTAAAATGATCTAAAATTTATATTATCCTTCTCTTACAGTTTCGGACCTGTACCTATTTTCTAGCTTTCAAGACACTTGCATCCTAGCCAAATGCCTACATCAACACAACTGTCCTTGTTCTAACTAAGTGTCTAGTGCCCAAAATTCATCTAATTTACAAATGTAACTTGTCCTTATGGTCATCCTAAGTGCTTTCATGTGATATATTTTTAAAATGAATTGGTATATATATAAGATGAACCCTCATTCATTCCTCACCTAGAAAATCCATACCTCTCACTTACATAGCAACAAAATTACTATCAATCAAGAAATCAAGTGATAAAAATCTGACCTATTCATTCTTATTTCCATATCAATCATATAATTATATCTACATGTTTTAATTACTCAAGGAGCAACCCATGAGCCATATTTTCCAAGTTATAAGCTAGGTCACTATAAGTATTTGCTTATCACATATTGCACCCTTATTCACACACAAACCAACATGTAAGGGAGAAATACATAAGTCTGAGGCCCTCTTCAAAGTAGTATATGTAGGTAGCACCTATTGAGAAAGGGGTCCTTAGGGTAGCTTGACATTGTGTGCCCACTAACCCATTTTTCCCATAGTCACTCCAAGGGTGAGGAAACTAGGGTTTGATCATTTGATGAAGAAAAATAACTTGTGCATGTGATCTACATACATTAGAATAAAGGAGACAAAAAACCCCAAAAATCTAGTTGGTATTCTATACATGATGCTTGTATCTAGTTTAGACACTAACATCGACATAATTTTTCAAATCTAATGCAAGCATCTAAGGCCATAAAAGGTAAAATTCTAGAATCTGATGACTATCTAGGATCATGATCCAACTCACTTCTAGCCAGTTTTAGCCTAGATCTACATACACACGTTACACCAATTAAGTAATCTTTTTTATAATTTATTAAAATATCAATCAATAGTTATACTTTCAATTTTTGTCATATCTTGGTATTTAAATTCAAAATAATATTTATCTGAGTTTACAAATTAATTGCCCTGTTATAAATCTATTTATCACCCTTGTGCTTATTTATTTCTATATTCTTAACCCTATTACCCTTATACAATCAATTTAGGGTTAAAAAATAGGTGAATTGGACCTTTGATTTAAAAAACCCTAGAATTGACCTAGGGTTTCCTAATTTGTTATTAAATAATTATGCTCAATATGGATGCATATGTAGGCCATTTTGGGCTCCAATTTTTAATAATAGTTGTGGTTTGATATTATGATTTCTTAATCAAACCTATCATTAAATGCAACAAATGAATTTGTCAATATAATGAGAGTGTTTTAAAATGAAATCAACATTTAATCTCTTTTTTAACTCTTTTTGTAATACAATAGGGCTAGCATATAGATACCAACATACATGTTGTCAACCATTTATTCCATCTACATCCTATTCAAGCAACAATTTCCATCCCACACCCATTATTCACCCATGAGTTATATTAGATTATGTGGTCCATGTTGTCACTACATGAAAAGGTAAGGGTGCACAACTTAGCCCTCCACCTATTAATATACATCGATGCCTCCTAAACCTAAACTCGTGATCAAATATAAGGGATATGAAATTATTGACCAATTGAGCAACACAAATGCTAAGATGTCAATCCCCAAATTTATAAAACAAATTACTATCTATAAGGATATCCCTTATGAAGCATCACATGATACCCAAGTACCAAGTTATATTGAATTGACTTAATTTGTGGATACTATGCAAGATCTCAAAAATGATGCAAAAATCATCACCTTTAATCCAAAAAATTTACCATCCAAGGATATTATTGACCAAGATTTGACTTTGTTCATCCAAGTGAGTATGTATAATAAATGAATCAAAATGATGCTTATTGATAATGGATCAGGCCTAAACATTTGTAGCATAGATTTCTTAAACACTATAGGCATTGGTACCAATCTTATTAAAAAATTAGTTATGCATATCAAAGGGTTTGATAATTCACATAGCTCTCCAGTTGGCCAAATCACATTGGATGTGACATTGGGGCCAAAAAAAATTCCAACTATACTCCAAGTAATGTCTCAATCATTACATTGTAGCTTACTTTTTGGTAGATCGTAGATACACACAATGCGATTCATACCATCTATACTACATCGATGTGTAAAATTCATACATGATAGGACCTTATAGATAATGCTTGCAAATGATGAACCCTCCAAAATTTTCAAAATGACACATTCTAATATATAGGGCATATCTAAATTTATGCCACCTAAATAATTTATTCCCCTTGAGAATATAAAAACCTATAAAATGTGGGTCAAGCACAATGGCTTATTTACCTTTAGATCTAAATCAGACACTAACACTAAGGTACACATGGATGCACATCAAGATCAAGAACCATTACCAAAGGAATTAATGATATTGGAACCAAAATAAAATCAAACATTTTATCTTATTTTAGTGGTCAATACTAAGCAATAAAAGACATTTGCCTTTTTGAATTTGTTTTGAAATACCAAAAAATAGAAATAAATTCCAAAAAAAATGCCCATGTTATTTGATTTATCAAATACAATAAACATATTGTCATTGAAAAGTATTTTAGATAAAGGCTATTGTTATACATCCTTTTTTAGGAGATTAAAATAGCCTAAAAATGGTTTTCCAACATGGAGTCATGCATATACATTCTATGAAAAAATGGTGAAATAAAATGAAGGCTATATTCACTTATGCCATTAAATCTAGTTGGGGTAACATATATGAACTCATTGACAAAGAATAAATTGACTATAACACCATTGACACAATAAACCCAAACCTAGAAATCAATGACATTGTAGATGAACACTATGATCTCAAATCTAATTCACTCTTTCTACAAGACTAAAGAGAAAAAAATGCAATGCAAAATCCTTTGAAGCAGGCAAGACCTATTTATATTTGAGAACATCAACTATTAAAAATCATGGATAAATTTGAACAAAGAGTAAAAAACAATGAAAAAATAAATTGACCCATCAAAACCACTACACTTATTATTAACAAGTGGTGTTGACACATGTAAAATATTTACTGTAAAATTCATATACAAGACACTAGTTTGTTTATATAACAACTTCATTGATATTGATCATATTAAGCCAAAATGATTAGTAATAACATACACAAAAAAATAAACATATAATGTTGGTGGAGTGCCACTACACTCTAAATTTATCCTACCCTTTAACAAGTCATAACTCATTCCACTTGGTATTGAAAATATTGATGCAATGACAAAGCACTATGAAGAACTACAAGTAATTTTTACAGAGGAAAATATTGATCGATTAAATGACAAATTTCCATTAGCCATGTTAATGAGTTTGTTCCATTTTATAAGGATTGGTCTAAATTAATGGTGGATATGTATGTGTTTTATGTGTATGAAAAGACTTATGTTTGAATAAAAAGCTAATTAATGCAAATGTCTATATCTAAATAGCAAGATCTTTCATTTTTTATCACATTTTATCTAAATTTGTTTTTGTTACTTTATTCATGATTTAATCATTTAAGTGCTTCTACCTTGTCATTTCTTCAAAATATGTATGCTTGACCATTTGATTTGATCTTGCAGGGTTCATGTTTTAATCTAGGTCATTAATTTGGATGCATGTCCTCATAAGGGAATTTGAACCCTCAACCAAAGCATAATTCATAAAAGATAAACCTAGATGAAATATTATTTGTAAATCATGAATCACAAGGAAAAAAAGGAGGTGAGTCAAGGTATGTATGTAGTAACAAAGAAGATACATGAGATGGATCTGAAACATAGAGAGAGTGATAGATGGAAAATTCTAAATGGGATGGTGGATACCAAATCAATCAATTGATAAACAAAAGATAATGGCATGTCCTCCAAATACAAAACATGATCATGCCCTAATATATGTTAGAAATCTCAGAGACGTCCAACCACCTTCTCTAATCAATAATGAATATTTGTAACTACCATGTTAGTGGGATGAGCTATAAATTGAGGGGGGGGGGGCTGCCCACTTCATGTATATATCATATTTTGGAAGCCTTTCTACAAGATGGCTCCCTTATATTATAATATATTAGTGGACCAAATTATCTGGTTCTCTATACTTGGTTGGCCAAACATTTTCATGCTTTTCTAGAGTAGTTTTTTTCTTGTTGATATGCAAGTGAAGCTTGTAGTTGAATTATTGTTATAAATCTCATTGAAATTAATCAACAAGAAATATATTGATATTCATATTATTGTTTAGTCATATGACCATTTATTATGCATTTTTTATGGTGGTTATCCTCCTCTTTGTTCACAACAACTTCTCCTCAGACTTGCACACCATCCTTTAGATAAAGTTGTGCTAGGTTTGGCTTCTAAGGACTGGTTTATATGATATTTGTTCAACTAGACACTGCAACTTCATCTCTACAGTAATAGGGTTTTTTCTTTGTTTTCCCCTTTGTTTTTCTTTTTCTTTTATCAATGTGTTAGCTTAGGAATAATAATACTCCAATTGTAATGCTAAATCATGGTTGATGAATGTTTTCCATTACTATTTAAGAATTTTTGAAAAGCTTAGCAGTGGAAAAATTGAGTCTCATAGTATCTATAGCTTAATCCATCATCTGGAGTAAGTTTCACCAAAGCCCCTTATTATGGAATAGTGATAATAAGTTAAACTAGGTTACCCTACATACCAATACTTGATAACTAAGAGCTCAGAGAGATTTATTCACATGAGTCTCCTTTCAGGAGAGATAAGGCCTAAAAACCCTTTCCTAAGTTGACATGTCAAATGACCCATCAACATTTTAGTGTTATAAGGAGCTCTTGAATATGAAACTGAAGTGTATTTCATGAAAAGTTTAAGCTAAAAACACTCTGGAGTCATTACCTAGTGAGTCCCATGACCTTTGCATAGCTAGGTGGGCATATTTTCCTAGTGAACATCCCAGGGCCCATTCATGACCTACCTAAGAATCCCAACTCATTTTCTCCAAAGTACACACATGGTAGGATTTTGACAGTAGAATAATACATTTAGGCATTCAAGGATGCCATCATTAATACTAGCATCTACCATGAAGATGTTGCTTGTCACTTATTCCCTTAGTCTTTGGATGAGGATGCATATGAGTGGTACATTATACTAATAGATGGATCTATAACCACATGGGCTACTTTTGAAAGTTTTTTCCTAAGCCATTTTAGAGATCCCATCGATCTTACTATCCTATGCCACCAATTTGATAAGGCCCATAGGGAGCCTATTGGGTCTCTTAATGCTTTTAATCAATGCTTTCATCAACTGTATATGAGGATAAGAAACCCTTTCCTATAGATATAAGTAGTAGCCATATAGATTTACCTCAGAACATTGTTTCCCTTTTGTGATATGTTTGTTTGAATAACTCTTTTATTTCTCACATCTTTAGCATCGACATTTCAAGTAGCTTGCATCATTGAAGAATAAGCCATGTCCCATGATCATAATATTTTATTTTCCTACCCATTGGGACAATCAAGTAATAACCCTAAAAATCCTTCAATATTCTTGCTTGCAAGTTAACCTATTGATAAATTCACATTTTATAATGAAACATTTCCCCAAGCATTTCCTCAGATGTGCTATCAGGTGAACTCCCTCATATTGAATGAAGACCCTGATTGATGAACCAATACATATAACTCTATTAATTTAGTATGTAATCAACATGATTTTTTATTATTTTTAGTAGTCAAGTGTCTTTTGATACTTTTGCTAACTATGTGCCATTCATTTTAGGAAGTCACCAACATATAATGCCTGGGTTAATCTCTGAGAACAATGATGATGAGTGTAGTGATGAAGATGCAGTGGTTATCTTGAGTGACCTAGTATTAAAATATCAAATCAAAGGCGAGTTTTCTACTCAAGAGGGTGAATCACAAATCTCTTTCAATCATCCAGAAGATGAACTTGATGAGTTAGACCCATTGGACAATGAAGATGCATGCTATGCATCTAAAACATTCTTATCCTATGTTGCTCCCTCTCCAACCAAAAGGTTGATTCAAGATGGTAAGCAACATAATAGTAGTAACATCTCTCCCAATCCATAATTAGAGGTGAATGAGCTTGAATAAGAAATTAAAGATGAAGTAAGTTGTCTATGTGGAATTAGTGAGTTAACATAATATGAAATAAAATATCTTTAACTTCTAGGCAATCTTACATTCAAATAAAATGGTGAAGTCCTGAATGTAGAGGCCATGGAAATGGGAGGTATGCCAATACAAGTCAGGACTAAACATACATTAATTCAATGCAATTATTTTTATACCTCTTCCATGTATGACAAAGCTAGGAGATCATTGACATGGGAAGAACCATTCCTATACCTCCTTAGAAAAGAAGATGAAGATTAGGATATTGCCATGTCATCCATCTCATTCCAAGATTAACTCACAATTAATTCATCTTTTGGTTGAAATGAAGGTGACACCCCTACCAGATTCAATGCTCAGTTCTTTTTGGTATGTAAGAATACCCACCCTTGCCTTCTACCATAGTATAATGTTTAAGCTAAGGTAATATCTTTCACTCATCCTAAATTCTTTATAAAAATTAAAATGTAGTTTCATTACTGAGTTTCATGATAAAAAATCATTTAATTTGCATAAAAAGAATATCAATAAATCTCTATGGGATAGTGTCCATGAGTATAGAGGACAACATAGGTGTCTAACTAAATTTAGACATACTCTTGCCTGAAATAAACTTTGTAAATAACTTATCATTTCCTTATTGTGTTATTTTCTATTTTTTTCTTCTTATCCCTTGTTAGTTTAGTTTCCCCTTTATCATTTTGTTTTATTTGGTATTTATATTTTTACCTTGAGGTTCCCCCATTAATAAAATAAATGAAAAGGCATGTTACGTAAGTGACAAGAATGGCACTCAAGAGACCTATTAAACTTTGCTTGAATATTTTATGTGAACTACTTTAATTGCATGGTATTTCCATAATTTCAAAGGTCAATTATTCTTAATATAACTTGTGAATTTATAAAAAATATATTCTTGGTTGAATCCATATTAGTTACTTGATTAAAACATTTGTAGAAAATACAACATTATCTTTTTTAGGTTTATCTTAACTGATCACGAACTTTTTGATTTTCCCTGAACCATAGATTGGCCCCCAACCCTCCATGGATATAAAATTAAAGTTTTATTTCCAAAATAATTGAGACAAAATAAAAATTCTAAAAATATTCCTTGAAAGGGTGATCTTGGTAATCTCTACCATATGATTTCTAGCCTGGTCGGTAGTGGATCAAGGCCTCAAAAAGGGACCAAAGGTATCTCTATCAGGACTATAGACACCTATCTAATATTAGATAAATGCCCACACCATTCTCCCCAAGCTAAATATCTAAATCTTTTCCCCTTCAAAAGTTCTAATTATTTAAGTAAATCTAAATTATTATGTGTGAATGCAAAGAAAATGAATTAATCACTTGATCACACACACAGATGGTCTTTGATAGGTTCTTAGCTTAGCATGTCACAAGTTGTGACCGACTTTAGTGCCTTCATATTATAAATTTGTTTTGAGTGTTTTCTTGTAGCTAATGTTTGTATTCTTATAAACCAAAGATTCTAGATTCTTGAGATACTCAGGAGTATCTCTTAGCAGGAGTTACCATTTATTATTGCTTGCATAATATACCCCATTTTCAAGATAAAAATGGGGACCCTATTTTTTTTTAAACTAATTTGTATGTTTTCACAAGTCTAAGACACCTTTCCACATGTCACCCAAGTTGAGAGAGCTTACAATACATTAAGTCTAACATAATTGAGTCACGTTGACCATGTCTTCAAAATCTGAGCTCGATGCCTTAGCCATTTTTATTTATTCCAAATCTAGGCCTTGAGTCTTTCAATTCCCCCCAAACCTTTCCACGTGTCACATTCTAATCACTTTAAAGTTATAGGCTAGTATAACAAGTTTTTAAGTATTTTTAATTCCACTAGGCATTGAAATCAAGTCGCATAACACAATCTTAATAATCTAGGTTGATAAGGAGTTAATCAAAAGATTAAAGGTTCTGTGGTCTTGAGGCCCTAAGAGGTCACCATGTGGTTATTTCTTGGGAGCCCAAGACCATAGAGACTTTGGTAATAGTCTAAAGGCTTTGAACCCTCGAGGTCATGAGAGGTTGCCACATGGTGATTTCTTGAGAGCTTAGATTGGTAGAAGACTCAGATAATGGGATAATAATCTCATGACTCAAGGTCTTGGGGGGATGCCATATGGCATTATTATGTACACATATACCAAAGACCCAACTTGATGAGAGATCATTATGTGGTACCTTGATGGCATCAACTGTTCCCTTGATCTTAAATTTGATGGGCTTATACCCGCCACCAAGTCATAAACCCTGAACCTCTATGCTAATAAAGATGTGCCACATATCACTTAACTAACTTAAAATTAATGGTTGTCTTGAATGTCAAAACTAACAAAGGCTAGAACAAAATGTTAATCAATTAATTGATAAATTTCCATTGGCTAGGCATGAATCATAATGAATTTATTCCATTTTATAACACTCAGTCTGAATTAATGGTGGATATGTATGTGCTTTATGCATATGAAAAGAATTATGTTTGAATCAAAATTTGGTTAATGAGAATGTATGACTAAATATCAAGATATTTCATTTATTTATCACATTTTATCTAAATTGGTTATGGATCCTTTATTTATGATTTAATCATTTAAATGATTCTACTGTATTATTTATTTAAAAGATGTATAATTGACCATTTAGTTTGATCTTGTAGGGTTCATCTTTAAATCTAAGTCACTAAATTGGATACATGTCCTCATCAGGAAGTCTAAACCCTTAGCCAAAGAATAACATAGAAAAGACAAACCTGAATGAAATATTTTTTGTAAATCATGAAGCATAAGCCAAAAAAAGAGGTGAGTCAAGGTCTTTATGCAGTAACAAAGAAGATACATGAGATGGATCAGAACCAATGAGAGAGTGATAGGTGGTAAATGCTAAATGGGATGGTGGATCCCAATGCAATTGATTGATTAATAAAAGACAATGGCATGGCCTCCAACTAAAAATCATGGGCATGCATTCATATATGTTAGAAATCTCAAACACATCCAACCACCTTCTCTAATAAATAATGAATATTTGTAACTATCTTGTTAGTGAGATGAACTAGAGATTGAGGGAGGGGATGCCCCCATCCTGTATATATTGTCTTTCAGAGTCCTTTCTACACGTTATCTCCCTTAGAGTATAATAGATTAGTAGAACATATTGTCTTGTTCTCCGTAGTTAGTTATTCAGACATTTTCATGATTTTTTAGAGTAGTCTTTTTCTTGCTGCTATGTAAGTGAAGCTTTTAGTTGAATGAATTTTGCAAAAATCACCACTATTAATCAATAAGAAACATATTGATAGTTAATATTTTGTGTAGTCAAATGGCCATTTCCTACGTATTTTTTATGGTGGTCATGCTCCTCTTTGTTCACTATAACTTCTTGCTAGACTCTCGCACCATCTTTTAGCTAGAGTTGTGCTAGGTTTGACTCAGTTGAAGATTAGTTTATATGATATTTGTTCAATTAGACACACAACTTCATCTCTATTATAATAGGGATTTTTATTCCCTTTCCCCCTTTTTTTTGTTTTTTATTTTATTAGTGTGTTAGTTTATGACTGATAGTAGTATGTTTTTATGCTAAATCATGATTTCTAAATGTTGTCCATTATAATTTAAGCATTATTGAATATATTAGTGGTGGATAAATCAAGTCTCATAGTGTCTATAACTTAAGCCATCATCTAAAGTTAGTTTCACTGAAGTCCCTTATTATGAAATGGTCACAATGAGCCAACCGGGTTACCCTATGTACTAATACCTAGAAACCAAGATGTTGGAGAGATTTATTAACACGAGTCCTATTTCAAGAGAGATAGGGCATAACAACCCCTGATTAAGTTGGCATGTAAAATGACCCATAAATAATTCTTATAATGCATCACTTATATTTTATACTTTTTACTCTTGTGCCATGATACATTTCATGCACATAATGTTTATGTACTTCAATGATGTATATATCTAACACATGTGTCATATGTAATTCAATGCTATACTTAATATTATGATGCAATACATTTAAAATGTTCATATACTACTACATGATTATGTCTTTCACATATTATACAAGTTTTATTTTGAGATTAATGACTTGTAGGATATGTCGCTCATCTCAAAATAGGGGAACCATAATGAACTTGTCTTGAGAATTCAATCCCTCATGAACAAAAAAAATTAAATTTATGATAGTATACAATTTTTTAGATTTTTATTATGGTTCAAAAAATTTAGATTATGGGGGTATGTGACTGCATGTGCACTCATTATTATAGTCACTTGATTATAGATTCACATATATTTGATGCATATACATGAGCATGTGCAAAATAGTTAAAATTAATAGATTTCAAACAGTTAAAAATTATGATACTATGCCCTTAATATATAGTGCATCTAGGGGTATGTATGGCCAACTTATGGATTACATACCTTTCATATTATCATATTGTATTTCTCTATGTTTTTAGTATGGTGAACCTATAAAATAACCATGGCTATGCAAAGCATATATAGGAAGTAGTGGTTAGTATTTTAAGATATATTGTGAATTCTGATCTTATTTTATTACTGTGTGGTTTCCCCCTTAAAGTGGCTTAGTCATATTTATCAATTATTCTACTCTTTTATCAATTATTATTATGGATCTAATTATTTTGATCCTAATTTTGTAATATATTTCCTTATTGCAAAACATACAATTAATTACATTACAAGTGGTATCAGAACATTTGGGGAAAACTAAATAATATAATAAAACAAATAACTATGTAGGAAAAAGATAGAGAGAACCATGGAACTATATATTATTTTTTAGATCAGGTGTTGTATAGATTTGAAAAGCTGAAGGATTGAAAAAACATAACTTGTGATCTGGGAAGAATTTAATTTTTATAACACTACACTATTATTTTAAGTATTTTTTTTTAAATTATAGATTTTTTTTCACCCTTATGAAAATTATATCATTTAATTTATCTGGACAAGATGATCGCAATAGTATAATCTATTGGTACAATTTTTGTAGGCCTAAAAACCTCTACCATAAGGTTTGTGTATGGCTATTCCTAACATTTGTGGACATGAGAAAGGTCAACACACTCAAAAAAACTCCTCACAAGGATAACATGGAGTCTGAAACTTTAGATTTATTAGTTTTTGAGGTGGTTTGAAAAATTCAGTTAGATATTCAAAGCACATTGAGGAAGGATGATCTTGATGTAGTAAAAAGGGAAATAGAGTCTATGAAGGATCCATTGTCATTTATTAGTGCTTATTTGACCTCTATTGTGGCTCAACTTCCACAATATAGTCTACCTATTTAGAATAATTACAACTATAATACTGGTCCAAAGCACATGATGCCAAAAGTAGAAGTGCACAAGTTTAATGGAAAATATCCATTCACTTGGATCAATTAAATAGAAAATCTATATGATTTATGTCAAAATCCGTGTGCATAAAATGTTATCACATCTCTCTATTTGGAACTTGATATGTTCATTTGGTATAGATTATTGTGTGGTCAAAAGAAAATTAAGGGCACTCTTGTTACCTAATTAGTGTTTACTAAGGAGCCACAAATACACTATCACAATAACATGTCAGAGAACTAGTTTAGTCAATTAATAAATTTATGACAAACATGTTATATTAAGTATTATATTCAACAATTATAGAATCTATCCTTACATATAGATGATATCAATGAGAACAACTTGACTATCCTGTTCTTGGGGGGGGGGGGCGGGCTCAAGGATAACATCCAACTTGAGGTTTGTATGTTCAATTTATCATCTATTTCTAAAGCCATATCATTCATGCTATAGGTAGAGGAATAATATTTTATCAAAATAATAAATTTCACTCATGGCCACAAATGAACTTTCACAACACCATCATTTCTGTAACTTACAAGATTGACCCCTCAACAAATTGAAGAGAAGCGTCCCAAAGGGTTATGTTTTGGCTATGATAACAAGTGGAGCAAATGACATAAATGCACCAAAAATAAGTTATTCTACATTTAAGGAGCCAATGAATATGAATATGATGATGAGGCCTCATATAAGGATATGCAAGAGCCAGAGGAGAAATTTAAATAGTTTCACCCTACTATTTCCTATCATGCCCTTTTAAAAATAATTACTCTTCAAACTTTGAAGGTGGTGGGATTCCTCAGGAAATAGAATATTACAATGTTGATTGACTCAATAATTACATATAATTTCATAAAAAATAAGTTGGATACTCATTTGAACTATTTTATATAGCCAAATCATGAATTTCAAGTCATGATTTTAGATGGTGGTACAATAAACTATTTTGGAAAGTTCCATAGTTTTAAGATTGCCAAGGGATACTAATTGCTTAATTCTCTTATGTTGGTTATTCCCATGGGTGGGTTGACATTATTTTATGAGTACAATGGTGCATATATTTAGGCACAATAGAGATGAATTTCTAGGAATTACTCATGTGATTTCATTATGAAGGTATGACATTTGAACTATGGGGATTATAAGCAAAGTCTCCCCAATAAGTTAGTTCACATCAAATGACAATTTTTTAAATAAAAGTAGCTAAAATATTTGTATTATGATTATTTTACATATAAGTTTAGCCAACACATTTTTTTACACATATGATTTAAAACTGATTCTTAATGACCACCCAACATTTTTTAGCACAATGCCAAAAATCCTACCACCAAACAAAGAACTTGATCATGCAATAAGATTGATTCTAGGTAGTACACCACTGAATATCAGACCATATAGATATTTATATGATCAAAAAAGTGAAATTGAAAATATGGTACACAAGATGTTAGAGACAGTTATTATCTGACATAACCAACGTAAATATTCATCCTAGTGGTCATGGTGTGGTAGAAGGAAGACACTTGGAGAATATGCCCTGACTACAAAGAACTCAATAAGTAAACAATCAAAGATAAATTCCTTATTATAATAATTTATCATTTATTAGATGAATTACATGTTTTTTTTTTTTTTTACCAAATTAGATATTCATTCTAGGTATCATCAAATTTGGATTAAAGATGAGGATATCCATAAAATAATTTTCAAAACTCATGAAGGCCATTATGAGTTTATGGTCATATATTATGGTCTAAAAAATGCACCATATCTATTTTAGAGTTTTATGAATACTATATTTAAGCATTTTTAAAGGAATTTTATGTCAGTGTTCTTTGATGATAATCTACATCAAAACTTGAGAAGAACATTTGAAGCATGTGAAATAAGTACTATTAGTTCTAGAACAATGTCAGCTTTATATGAATTCTTCTAAATGTGCATTTTGAGTCTATAAGGTGGAGTGCTTGGGTCATATTATTTCACATGAAGGAATTAAATTTGATCCTAATAAAATCAAAGTTATGATAGAATGAAAAGTGCTAAAGACCCTCAAGAACCTTCATGAATTTATAGAGCTAATAGGGTACTATTTTAGATTTGTAAAAAAATATGGTAGGACAATAACTCCACTCATAATATTGTTTAATACATATTCCTTCTATTAGATTGAACCAACTACTACGACATTTGAGAAGTTAAAAGTGGCTATGTGCACCACTCTAGTTTTGGTGACCCTTGATTTTTCCAAAACATTTGTTGTTGAAGGTGATGCCTCAGGATATGACATGTGGGAAGTATTCATGAAAGAAAGGAGACCCATTTTATAAGAAAGTCATCAACTTGTTGATGGTCAAATTTTTTATGTCAATGAATCATCTCTTTCACCTATTACAAAGGTTAAGATAATATCATACTAATTTAATAGTAAAGGTCTAATAGGTCACAAGGATCTAAAAGATACACAAGGGGTTTTAAATGTTTTGAAAAAATAAACAAGTATGCCTAATACTTTATTATAAATTTAGAAATTAATTATTCTCTTTAAGTCTAAAGGAAATAGATGTGAATACATAATCTATCCTATCCGATAGAAAAGATCTATGATTAAAATATTCTGTTGAATGAAATATTTCTATTCCTTATAAATATTTTTATCTACTTCAAATGCCTTGAAATATTTATGATCTATTCAAAAAAGGTCAAAATAAATAAAACATAAAGACCTGAAAGATAAAAATAAAATATTATAATGAATGTCAAAGAAATAAATCGAAATAACAATTAACATAATCACACAAAAACTAAATATGAACTAACAAATGACTAAACTAGAAATAAAACTAATCTAGATCTAAACTTAAACTCAAATCTAATCTAGAAACAAACTAAAACAAATGAATAAACAGTCTAATAAACTTTAAAATATATCTAAAATAAGATGAAAATAATAATTGTAATTAAATTTATAACAATTAAACTAAGCCTAAATAAAAAAAATAAATGAATAACTTTAGACAATAAAAATAAGATCTAAAATAAAATAACAAACTTAACATATAAATTCAACTATTTAAGAAAATATTAAGAAATTGAAGAAACACAATAATTTAGACTAATCAAAGACTAAAACTTAATTAAAAAATTAATTAAATTAATTAAAATAATTACTAAATTAAACTACATGTAAAATAAAATAAATAAAATATTACGAGTCTACAAAGAGAGTCATCTTAGCAAAGAGGAAATGAATTTTTATTGAGAACCAAAATATTCAATACAAAAATCACTGATATAACAACCAAATAGTCTGAATGGATCAACATGTCACATAAAGTCAAGTATTCATCACTATTTAGGACAAGTAGTTTGGATTCTGTTCATATGATTGCAAATATATAATCATCATAAGATGTTACACTGAATAGATTTTAGATAATCAATTTATAAACTAAACAATCAAACTTGGATATACCTGTGCTAATTAAGCATATTAATTAACCATTAGAGAATGTGTCTTTGATCTATCTATAAAAGTTGCTTTATGTCAGAGATATTGCACAGAAAAAAATATTATGATAAGTTTTAAAATAAATTAGAGTTTTCAAAAATACCTATGTAATGTTCTTCCTTTCAAATGTCACTTTGATATTTTTTTATAATCTTTCTCTGATTGCATAATTACTTGGTATATATAGAATTTGAACACTAGTCATACATCTGATTCTTTCATCTTGTACAACTTTAATCACAATATCTCAAAACTTATCACAATTTTTTGTTTGACATGAATCAAAACCTATGAGTTTTTGATTATCCAATTCATAAGAAATACCTAATTGATCAACCATAAATTTAGGCATAATATTTTTTGATGCACCTATATTTAAAATGCAGTTATGTATAATTTTAACAATAATTTTGATAGATATATACAAAGGAGGTATGTAATCTACACAGTGATCATATATCTAAGTAAATACTACTAATTGATTTTATTCATTATTTTATTTTTATTCTTGAAATCCTAAAACATCTTTTGCATTTGAATTTTTAATGACCTCATTAATTTTGTCAAGATGTCCAGACAAACTAGCAGTCTGTAATAATGAAAATCTTACTTTTATGAAAGATAAATCATCAATGATAGTATAAATTCCTAGGTCTGAATTACAAATATTTATATAATTTTTAGGGTTATATGAAGTATATTGTGAGTTATTAAAAATTGTTGATAAAGGATCATTATTTTTAGAATTTGATGTAGCATTATTATGTATAATTTTACCTTTATCTTGATTTTGAGAAAATTTTTGATTACTTTTAGTTATATTAGAATAATCCTTTTGTCTATTATTAACAACATAATCATTTATGATTGTGATGTCATCCAAAGATTCATGAATCCCACACATGTTTATATTATCATCTAGATCAATCAAGATACTTTTGTTTAATTGAAGATATCTTTTAAATTTTTGAACAACTATACAAGTATTTGGGTCATGATGTAGTTCACAAACTTTATAGTAAAGAACTTTTTTTGTAGTTTTATTTTTTTGATAAAATGATGACTTACATGATAAATATGGATTATCATTTAATTATTGTTTGATGACAACCAATTCATTACTAATATTATGATAAGATTTTAAATTTTTTGCATTACTTAAATTTACACCTGTTACAGTTCTATCATTAAAACCAATAAGTTTTAATTTATTTTCATAATATATATATATATAGAAATTTATAGTTTCATCATAATCTATAATGTATTTATCATCTATAACCATTTTATACTTTAAAGGTAAAGCATTATAAAAATATAATCTTAATAAGTTTTTAGATGACTTAATGTCATGTAATTTTTTTTGATGTAATCTAGTAAATCTGCTTATGAACTCATAAATGGTTTCACCAGGATCTATTGAAATATTAACCAGTTCATTTACAAGATCTAAATACTTATTAGGTTATCTAAAACAAAAATTTAATCAATATTCAATATCTTTCTAAGTGATGATAACACTTGCTTGAAGACTAATAGATGCTTGGAAAGCTTTACGTTCCAAAGTCTATGAGAAAACTTTAAGAGAAATTTTTTCATTAACAACACCAAGGGTAGTAAAAATTAATTTGAAAACATGTAAATGATCTTCCCATGACTCACCAAGGCTGCTTCTGAAAAGCTTAGGGATGTTGAGTCCCTTTAATGAACGTAACTTAATTGGACAAGCACTAATATTGATTAGATTTTCATGAATCCAAAGATTGACTAGGGGATGCACAATGTCTTCATCTGAATTATTCTCTTCATTAGTTGCTTCATTTAAATATTTATTATTTTAAAATCCTGAATCTTCTGTTGTTGTACTTGTTCATCTTCCATCTAAAATTTCAATTATTTTAATCCCTTGATTAGTTTGATTTATATTATGATCAACAAGATCAATAAAATCTATAGGATGAAAAGAATTTGAAAAAAACAAATTCTAGGTCAAGGATTATCATGAAAAATTTCTTAGTTTCAAGTCTAATTATATGATTATTTTCTTGAATATGAATTTGCATTTCATGTGTAATACTTATGTGAATGTCACTAATTTATGCTTCTTCTAATTATTCATTAAGTGATTCAATAATATGAAATAAACCCTAAGGTTTATTATACCAAGTAAAATGTATTAGACTATAAGCAATGTTGACATGATTTTTAGTAATATCAATTAAAAGTTGAATGATAGGGTGTGGACCTCCAATGGTCATAGGCAACATAAAATAAAATAGATATGACAAACTAAATTTCTAAAAGTTTTTCAATAGAGTTTCCAAATTTATTGATGGTTGAAATCGTTATGTCAACAAATTATCCCTTTCATCTATTGTGAAGGTTAAGATGAAATCGTACTAGTTTAATAGTAAAGGTCTAAGAGGTCACAAGGATCTAAAAAATATGCAAGGGGTTTTAAATGTTCTAGAAAAATAAAAAAGTATGTCAAATACTGATCAATACCTCATTATAACTTTAGAAATCAATTATTCTCTTTAAATTTAAAAGAAACAAATGTGAATATATCATCTATCCTATCCGATAAAGAAAATCTATAATTAAGATAATCTCTTAAAGCAAATATTTCTATTCCTTAAATATTTTGGTCTACTTCAAATGCATTAAAATCTTTATGCTCTATTTAAAAAAAGTTAGAAAAAAAACACAAAGACCTGAAAGATAAAAATAAAATATTACAATGAATGCCAAAAAAAACTATCGAAATAACAATTAACATAATCATACAAAGACTAAATCTGAAACAACAAATGACTTAGCTAGAAATAAAACTAACCTAGATCTAAACTTAAAATTAAAACTAATCTAGAAACAAACTAAAAAAAAGGAATAAAAAATATAATAACCTTTAAATTAAATCTAAAATAAAATGAAAAATATAACTGTAATTAACTTTATGATAATTAAACTATGCCTAAACAAAAATAATAAATGAATAACTCTAGAAAATAAAACTAAGATCTAAAATAAAATTAATAAACTTAAGAGACAAATTTAACTATTTAAGAAAAAATTAAGAAATTTAAGAAACATAATAATTTAGACTAATCAAAGACTAAAACTTAATGAAAGAAGCTAATTAATCTAATTAAACTACATGTAAAATAAAATAAGTAAAATAGGATAAATAAGAGATTACGAGTTTATAAAGAAAGTCATCTTAGCAAAGATTCAATAAATTTTTATTGAGAAATAGAATATTCAGTACAAAAATTATTGACATAATAATCAAACAATTAAAATAGATCAACATGTTTCATAAAGTGAAGTATTCATTAATATTTAGGTCAAGTAGTTTAGATTCTGCTCATATGACTGTAAATCTGTAATCATCATAAGATGTTAAACCTAATATCTTTCAGATAATAATTTTATAAACTAAACAATGAAACATAGATATACCTATGCAAATTAAACAAATTAATTAACCGTTAGAGAATGTGGTCTTGATCTATCTGTAAATGTTATTTTATGTCAGAGATGTTACATAGAAAAAAATATTATGATAAAATTTGAAGCAAATCAGAGTCTTCAAAAATCCATGTATAATATTCCTCCTTTCAAATGTCACATTGATTTTATTTCATAATCTTCCTCTCAAAAGATGGCTGAGGGATAAATTATAACTAACATTTCTTATTTATAATTTAAGTCTTAAGCAACTTTAATTAAGTCAATTAAATTTCAATTATAACTTAACTTAATGTAAGACTTTTAAAATAAGTCTTAAAATCAAGATATATATTTAATAGATCAAGGGGACAGACTCTAACCGGGTAGAGGCCCTTAGACATTACAAATCTAAATAAACCTATTATGTAAAATATTTAAAAATAATATAATCTATTTAAATAAAAATTACTATATCTAACATTTATCCATATGCATTATATATAAATTCATATATATTCCACATAAAAAACTATCTAAAATATTTTTAAATACTATCAAACCACAATATAACTATTGTAAAAATAAAGTTTGAAATACTATTAAAAACATATGAAGTATCTAAAAATATGTCAAAACACTAGAATTAAACATCATTGAACATCTTATTCTTCATCAAAATCTGAAAGTATTTCTATCAACGGATAACTCTTGTCAATCAAATATTTTGTGTAACTCATGGTGGTATTTAGAAACTTAATTAGATTGATAGCATCTTCATTGTCTTCATCATCCACTTCTAGCATTACTTTCTTTACCATCTAAGTGATGGTTGGTGATGCTGAAGGACTAATTTCTTGTCTTTTGCAGTTAAGATGCACTATCTTTTCTTCTTCTAGCAAGTGATGAGAAAAATATATAAAGTTTAATTTTGAATAAATTTTAACAGGGTTCACATGTTTATGAGATGAGATTTTATGGTTAAGAGGCACTAAAACATGAGAAAGTTGATGAGACCATAATATGGCTCATTACATATATAAAATAACATTTTTTTTACATAAGAAGTGAATCTAAATGTAGCCTCTGAACTTATGATTTATTTAGAATAAAATAACAAGTGCATATCATGGTTATGTATTTAGAATCCATTTTTATCTATTAGTTAGATATTTATAATAATTATTGAGAAAAAAATATTACTGAATGCATACACAATTCATACTAAGCTAAGAATGATTCAAATTATGAAGAGGAACTATTCAAAAATAATGTTGGAGTAGTGTCAGAGTATTTTAAAACAAATAAAATATTTTGGTCAAGTTACATGCTTGTTATAGAATCTTTCAACAAGTATGGATTACATTAGATCAACTACAGATTATATTAGATTAGTTACGAATTACATCAATCAACTATGGATTTTAGTAAGTTTGCTACGAATTTCAATAGAATTGCTATAAATTTCAACATAACTGCTATAGATTTGTTTGGAAAGTATTTCTAAATACATTCTAATGTTTCAACTATCATGAAGAATGTTTTTCATTTGGATTCTTTTTATATATAAATTTTTATGTATAGACTTTCCATTATAGATTGTATTCAAATATATATTTATGTAATTTTATCCCAATACATAACTCTCTCTTCATAATTGGCAGATATTTAGATCATGTTGTAATACATATCATTATTAGAATAATTATCTCTCTTCATATTTTGTGGAGATTCAGATAGGATGAGATATTGAGATTGTTACTCCTAAATAAGGTGTTTGTTAGAAGCATAAAATTATAAATAAAATTTTCCACACTCGAATAAAATCAATCAAGATACTTTTCTTTTCATCACTTTGAGTAGTCTATTCTAAAACTTATATTCTGAATAAATCTTCCTCTGAAGAATGAGCTGGCCACTCATTCCAAGAAAGATGGATACATGTATTTTTATTTATTTATTATGTAATTATCACTTTACTATAAATTGTTATTTTATTTTGTTATTATTGTAAACATTTATTTTTGTACAGTTTATGTGAACCTATAGGTGTTTTATTTTTTTCGTCATTTATGTTCAATTCAAAAATTTACTTTTATAAGTGTGATTTAATTTCATGCACATGTGCTTTAATTTTTAAAAGTGTAATTTTTAATTCTTGTAAATATGGAGTGTGATAGAAGAAACCATTTTTCAAAGATCTATTTCTCTTATTGTATACAACCTTCGAATACCAACCCTAGATTGATATTATTAAATGAAGGGGATTGACAACCTTCATCAAAAGTAACTTAGCAACTTATTGTAAGTCATTTTAGGCAAAGGGTCACGATGTTGAAGAAAGTGATGAGAAACTAGATTATGTTCAGATTGTAGAATTGTTTGCATATGCTGAGTTGAACCACTTGGATTTCTATTTCTGCGAGGACGAGTTCTCTAATACGATCTTCTCAATCCTCAACATCCTTGATTATTGTTAGGATTAATTGGCAAGACATATAGAACATCCCAAAAAATAGGATATGAGACATCAAAGTGAATGAACATCTGAGTACCTCTATTAAAGGGTATAGGAAAAGTTTTACCGTATCTTCTTCTTCCAGAATACTTGCCTCTAGAAGCAAAATTTTGAGAACATGAATCTTTCATATTTTAAGGTTGATCAGTCCCCCACATATTACCATGAGAATTATTAGAGTTAGGAGGTGTACACCCTAACATTTATGAAAAAATAAAACACATCAAACATTGATTCCCTGCTTTCAAAACTGTTCTCAACCATATATAAAGCCATATCATAAATTTTAATAAACTGATTGAAATTTGAAACATTATTTCATCAACATAGTCTAAAAAATGACGAAAGGTTTTCTTATGAAATCAAAATAAACAAACTCTACATGATAACTACCTGAATACAACATTATCTTGATAAACAACCAATAATTTATTTAAAACAATCTAACATTGCTAAAAAACCAATTTATATACATAATCTATTCAAACCATTGATTTTTCATTGAAACTAAAATTGAAGTAATTCTGTCAACTGTTATAATATAGATATTAAAATTTCTATCTTTAATCTTGATTATGAACATCAAAATGAATTGTATCATGATATTATCTAACTGAAGCAAGTAACCTTCTCATATTCACTTATATAAACATAATAGGCTAGATCAATAACTTTTTTCAACTAGATTTTTTTTATAGTTATGAAACTTTGAATGAATCAGATCTCTCATATTAAAATTTTATATGCATGAAAATATCAACAACCATTTAAGAGTTTATGTGTGCATTTACCACTTATAAAAATTTACTAATTGCAACTTACACACAAAAAAATAAATTTATAACTAAAAAAAATTCCTTATGCAAACCATTACCATTTCCATTTGCCGTAGATATCTCCAAATAAACCAACAGAATTGTTATACCCAAAATTGAGAATCTCAAAATATCTTTGAAATAATCTAACATATAGAACCCAAAACATTATTCATATACCATAAAACTTTTCAAGTAGACCAGAGAGGAACTTCATATTTTCAAAACCATTTTCAACTTATATAATGAAATAAACTTATATCTTGAAAAACCTAACTTGCTCATGCAATATATTTTAATCATATCAATCACCATCAAATATTTCTAATCAAACCAAAGAATATACCAAATCTTCAAAGTAAGACATAACATATGGCTTGTGTTTTTATTTGGTATCTACTCACTATCAAAAGTTTCAAAATTTAACTAGACAATAACCAAACCTCAACACTAACCAAATAGAATCAATAAATGGATCTCAAAATGAATGATTATTATCATTTGAAATTAATACAGATAGATAACCCTTATATATCAAAAACCTATCAAAATTGTCATATTGAATCACCAAAAACCCAAGTATCAATAAAAATTGACATGCATTTTCCAAATATTGTCTCATATTCACTGACAATGAAGTAAAACAAAAAAAAAATACCATACATCAGATGACTGTAACTGAAAGTCATCAAGGCTCTATTAACTCAGAACTTAGTAAACCTTGCATGTACTTCATGTATGTTTTATTTCAAAATAAAAATAAAAGAATATGCTGCTAAAATCTATATCATTTTCTCTATGAAACCACAACCAATTGCATGTTTGAATAATAATGTAAAAAAAACCAATGAAGACATGTCACCAATTTGAACCCAAAATATTTCAATAAAATAAACATTACGTAGCCAAAATGTACCACAAAAAAATAGATAAGAATCAAATTGAAAAACACTTCCATTATTCTCTGTATTTATTCATGCATCTTAATAAACTTGAAATGATTCAAGATTTCATTCATATCAAGAGGCTTTCAAACTTAACTCTATTTTTGAAATATCAAATTGAAATCCATACCTCATTTGCAACTCACCAAACTCCTAATTTTTTTTTCTAAAATATCACTTCCACAAAAAACTTATTTAAAATTATGGTTACCAATGTAAAATTACCTTTAGTATAGTCTTGAACCCACGATAACTAACTTTACTACATGTTTTAATCACATTGGATAGTAAATTGTCAATTGTCTACTGCCAACCCTACCAAATTCCTTTGAAAAGTCTGAAAAATTTGAATATGACTAAAGCCTCTACTAAACTGATCACTAAAAACTTTTAACTGATGCCTGTACCTCAAAACTTAATACCATGAATTTCATAGAGTCTAAACAATCTCCAATGCAATCCACCATATATTTAGAGCATTAAATCTATGCAGATTACCACTTAAATTATATCAAATCATGCTTCAAACCTCAAAATCAACACTAAACACCCAATTATTATTAAATTTTATTTTACCACTCTAGTTATTATCACTTCACATAGGTCCACTAGTATTCACTCCCTAAGTAAATTTCAATTAATCAACAATTGTCCCTAATATCATTACCACCTCTTAGGTCTAGTAATATTCAAACCTTTTAAATTGTGTAATGTTACTATCACAATTTATTCATAGGTCTTTCCATAGTTAACCCTTAGATCTTAAGTTAAAAATATTTTAGTTTTAATATAATCAAAATTTAAAACATTACAATGTTTACATTATTCAATATAAATAATGTAAATAATCAATTATTCAACATATATTTTGATGATCAAAAATACCAATTATCAATCAACCTATGCATCCAACCATAAATAATTACAAATTTGATCATTAGTATTACATTCATATGATTCACATGATCAATAAATTATTTCCCTGCCAATTCTTATATTTGCTTAAAACTTTCATTGAATTTATTGAATGCTTTCAAAACTACTTATAATGCAAAGTAACAATTTCACTAAATACAAAAATCATAATAAACATTCATTATAATAATGCATATTCAAATGATGTAATGAACTACTACCCATAGTTAGCAGTTTTATATGTTATGATAAAGTCATTAATATAATAAAATCAATTTAAAACACTTAGATTTAAAAAAAAAAAGGGGATTGTCAAAAATAAGCTCAACACTGGTGACCTTATCTGGTTTCAAAAATAAAATGAGGTAGAAAAATAAAAATTTGCCTATTAAAAATAAAACATTTGAGAGTGTAATCGAGGTAAATTATTACTCAGATAGCTAAATGCGAACCCCTTTGATAAAATTCTTGTAAAAGGGTTGAAGTGTTCGGTTAGTGTGGCATGAAGAAAATGATTAATTAGACAAATTTTTTTGGGCTGGATAAATAATCAAATGTAAATAATTTATACATAAATTTTAAAAATAAGTACTTCTTTAAACATATAATAACTAACTCAAATTCATTTATAAAACAAAGTCTGAATTATGTCATGTAAACCATCTTACCATAATTGTATACTTACATAATTTTAGCAGTCTGTGAGTACTTTTCATTCATAATAACGAATATCTTGTTGATGTAACCATAATTTATCTAATAAAAGAAAACAAAAAAGAAAACATAAGCTAAAAAAAAATCAAAAGCTAAAAAAAAAAAAAAAAAAAGTTATTGATGAAATAATTTTAAATGATGCCAATTGATTGAATAACGCAACCAATTCCTTTCATGTCTTGTAAGTGAAAAATATTTTTACCAATTATAACATAAATATTATATGGTCCCAACCAAATTGAACCAAACTTATGATGCTTACCTAGATCTTTATGGGCTTTATCTCAATAAAGTACAAGATCTCCAACCTTAAATGTTTCCTAGAAAATTTTTTATCAATTTTTTTTTAACTTTCTTTTCGCTTGTTCTAAATTTTGCAAAGTAGTAATTTTAATTTCATATAAAGCTATTAAATCACCAAGTCTTTGTTCAATTAAATTGGTATCTTCTAATAAGCATTACAAATGAGTATGATCAGATGAGATTTGCAGCTCTATAGGTAATGTAGCTTCAAAACTATACGTTAGCAAAAAAAAAAAAAATCTTGTAGCTATTTTATTAATGGTACAATCAACCCATAATGCCTCAAATATCTTAAGGTGTCAATTTATTTTATTTTCACAAACTATTTTTTTCATAATTAAAATCAGATTTTTATTTGTAGATTCAACATGTCCATTCTCTTAAGTGTAATATTTAGACAATTAAGTAAAAATAATAAAATATTTTCATACAAATTCTAAATATTCATTTGAAATAAATTGAGGACCGTTATTTAAAATAATATCATAAGGTGCACCAAATCTAAAAAAAATCTTAATTTCAAGAAATGAAATAATTTTAGTTATAACTAAAATTTTTAAAGCTTTTATTTCAGTTCATTTTGTAAAGTAATCGATCACAATTAGTATATATCTATGACCAATAGAAGGAGGATGAATGTTTTATATAAAATCAATTCTCTATTTAGGGAATGAATTTTCAAGAATTATAAGATTCAAAGGCATTACTGGTAATTTGTCCCTACCAATAAATAATTGACAAGGCATTAAAGAATGTATTAACTTGTAAGCGTCTTAAAACAATGTAAGCCAATAAAAACTTGCACATAAAATATTATAAGCTACATTTTTCACAACATAATGACCACTACAACTACCTTTTTGACATCTCCTAAGTACTTTCTAGATTTGATCACAAGTAAGACATTTTAGCAAAAATCTATCACAGTTTCTATAAAATAATTTTTTTTCAAGCAATCAAAATTTTAAAAACTTCACTCTCAATGACCTCTTTTGTCTTTTATCTAAATTTTTAGATAAGTCTAATTTTGAAAATAATATACAAGATCATGATACCAACAATCTTCAGTGATTAAAAATTCTCAATCTTTCATTTCAAACCCAAACTTAAATGTTTTTGAAAAATCAACAACCTTCATTGATTAGAAATGAGGTTTTACATTCAATGAATCATCAACATATAAAATCAAAACATTACTATTAGAAGAGCCATTTTCAGTCAAGTGTCTTTTAATTCATTTCTTTTAATAGTTTTATAAATTTTAAATTCAAGGTCAAACATTTGGATTCTTAAGATCCACTTTGCTAATGTTCTTTGAATGGTAAGTTGTTTTAAAAGATAAGATAAAATAGGTACATTAGATCTTATGATAAATTTATTTCTTATAAAGAGACGATGAAATTTAATTAATGAAAAAATTAAAGACAAAACAAATTTTTAAATAAGAGGATACTTGGTTTCTGTATCTTTCAAAACTTGACTCATATCTTCGATAGATTTTTCATCATTATTTTTATCTTGTTGTGTTATCACAACACCTATGGATTTTATATAACGCATTAACATAAATAACAAAAGACTTAAACAAATTAGGTTTCATAAGCATTGAGGCATTTGTAATAGCATTTTTCATATTATTAAAAGAAGAATCAACTTTTGCATTCCACACATATGATTGTTTTTCTTTAGCAAAATCTGTAAAAAATTTGATTTATCAACAAAATATGATATAAATTTACACATAAAATTAATTTTCTTAAAGAAAGACCTAAGACCAGACTTATCTTTAAGTGGTTGTAGTTATTTTATTGCTTTAACATGTTTAGGATCAATTAAAATGCCATATTTAGAGATAATATGTCTTAATAACTTGCCTTTAATAACACTAAAAATATATTTCTTAAGATTAAGGGAAATAGCATATTTTATACATCTTTTAAATACTTCACGTACATAATCTAGATGTTTCTTTTCTTTTTGAATGAAATTTAAGATCATCTAAGTAGACTTGCATAACAATGCCAATTAAATCATCAAATGCTACATGTATTGCTCTTTTAAAGGTTGTGCTTGCATTCATGAGACCAAAAAGAATTCTATTAAAAGCAAAAGATCCTCTCTAAGTTTTGAAGGTTGTCTTATATCCATCATCTGAATTGACAAATATTTAGTTATAACCAAAAAATCCATCAAGTAAAGACATCATTTCAGATCTTGTATCTTGTTGTAGAATTTGATCAATATTCAAAAGAGGGAAATTATCCTTTACACTAGCTTTATTAGGATCTCTAAAGTATACACAAAGTCTGATATCTTCATTATTTTTATGCATGGGTATTAGATTAACTACCAATTCAAAATATGTTATATAAAAAATGACATAACTATCAAACATTTTATCGAGCTTTTTGTTGATGGTGTCTTCCAAGAAAGGGATTATTCTTCATATTTTCTACCTAACAAGTTTAATAATAGGCTTAATAGGAATGTCATGTTTTATACAATTAGTATAATATATTTTTAAATATTTGTAGGACTAGATGAAAATATTAATAAATTCTTTGAAAAGTTTAATAAATTTTACCTTCTCATCAGGAGTACATTGTATTTTTAAATTAAAAAACTTTGGTTCTTCTTCAGTTCAAAGATTTATTGGGATGGTCCCTCTGATAATTTTTCTAAATTTTTTTTCTGTACGTGAGATCTTAGGCAGATCATGTGGAGAAAACATGGATTCTAAACTCACCAAACTAACGGGTAACTTATTAGTATTCATCTACAAATAGTCTCCATAAATAAGAACATAATCATCACTATCAAAATAATTATCTTTAATAAAAGTATCAATAGGTTCATCATAGTAAAAAATATGTCATTTTTCATTTAAATCAAGAATTTTTGGTCTGAAAATTTATAAAAATAAAAACTCAACAATATGTTCTATATCACTCATGGTAGGGTTAGAAGCAAAAACAAAAATTTTATTAGCTTGTCTGTTAAATTCTCTAAGAATATGGGTAATATTAAAAGTTTCAAAAATTTCAAGTAAGGACCAATTTTTTTGAATATATCAATGCAAATGCATTTGATTTATCTTATAAACTTTCCTTACCTATCTAATAACTATTTTATAATCCCCAAAAACCTCTAATTATTTTACATTCAATTCTATAACCTTTTCTAAATCAAAACATAAGACTTCAAATTCTACTGTATTATTTGTAGTATTGAAAGACAATTTATAGGCATAACAATAAATCTTACCTACAAGAGAAATGAGACAAATTCCTATACCATTTCCAACTTGTGAGAAAGTGCCTTAAAAATATAAAGTCCATAAATCATTTTTAAAAAATACATCTTGCTATTTTTAGTTAGGTTCATCAAGGGTTAATAACTCATATGTACCAATTCTTGTTACAACATAAGCAATAATTGGTGGTATAGAGTCAATAAAATTACTAGACCAATCCTCTCTTTGAATAAAATACATTTCATTCCCAATTATAATTCAAGTAGTGTATTTTCCAATGAATGTTCCAGTTAATTTAGATCAATCTCTACCCAAAAGTATTGCATAATTATTTGGTATATCTAGAATTTGAACATTAGTCATACATCTAATTCTTTCATCTTGTGCAAATTTAATCACAATATCTCAAAGCTTATCACAATTTTTTGTTTGATATGAATTAAAATATGTGAGTTTTCTATTATCTATTTCATAAGAAATACCTAATTGATTATCCATAAATTTAGGCATAATATTCTTTGATGTGCCTGTATCTAAAATATAGTTATGTCTAGTTTTATTAATTTTTTTGATAGATATATAAAAAAATGGTATGTAATCTACAAGAGGATCATATATTTGAGCAAATACTGCTAACTAATTTTATTCAATATTTTTTTTCCTCTTGAAATCTTAAAACATCTTTAGAATTTATATTTTTAATGACCTCATTAATTTTGTCAAGCTGTCCAGGCAAACTAGCAACATGCAATAATAAAAATCTCATTTTTATGGAAGATAAATTATCAATCATATTATAAGCCTCTACATCTGAATTACAAATATTCATATAATTTTTAAGGTTATATGAAGTATATTGTGAGTTATTAAAAACTATTGATAAAAGATCATTATTTTTAAAATTTAATGTAGCATTGTTATGTATATTCTTACCTTTATCTTGATTTTCAAAAGAATTCTGATTACTTTTAGCTATATTAGAATAATCTTTTTGTCTAGTATTAACAAAATAAACTTTTATAGTTGTGATGTCATCCAAAGATTCACCAATCCCACACATGTTTATATTATCATCTAAATCAATCGAGATAGTTTTGTTTCTTTGAATATATCTTTTAAATTTTTGAACTATACAAGGTATTTGGATCATGATGTAGTTCACAAACATTGTAGTAAATAACCTTTTCTTTAGTTTTATTTTTTTGAGCAAATGATGACTTATTTGATGAATATGGCTTATCATTTAATTATCGCTTGATGATGACCAATTCTTTACTAAGATTATGAAAGGATTTTAATTTTTTTGCATTATCTGAATTTACACTTGTTATAGTTCTATCATTAAAATCAACAAGTTTTAATTTATTTTCATAATCTATATAGAAAGTTATAGTTTCATCATAATCCATAATGTATTTATCCTCTATAGACATTTTATAACTTAAAAGTAAAGAATTAAAAAAATATAATCTTGACAACTTTTTAGATGGCTTAACGCTAGGTAAAATTTTCTGACACAATCTAGTAAATTTGTTTATAAACCTATAACTGGTTTCACCAAGATCTATTAACATATTAACCAATTCATTTACTAGATTAAAATATTTTTTAGGTTTACTAAAACACAACTCTAACCAATATTTAATATCTTTCCAAGTGATGATAACACTTGATAGAATATTAATAAATGCTTGGTAAGCTTTACCTTCCAAAGTCTATGAGGTTTACCTTCCAAAGTCTACGAGAAAAATCTAAGAGAAAATTTTTCACTAACAATATCAAGGGTAGCACAAACTAATTTGAAATCATCTAAATGATCTTCCCATGACTCACTTGAAATTCTAAAAAACTTAGGGATGTTGAATTCCTTTAATGAAGGTAACTTAATTCGATAAACATTAATATTGATTGGATTTTCATGAATCCAATGATTGACTAGGGGATGCACAATGTCTTTATCTGAATTATTTTCTTCATCAATTACTTCATCTCAATATTTGTTATTTTAAAATCCTAGAATTAAATCTTGAACCTTTTGTTGTTGTGATTGTTCATCCTCCATATAAAATTTCAACTATTTTAATCACTTGATCAGATTGATTTATATTATGATCAACAAGAGCAATGAAATAATTAGGATGAAAAGAATATGAAAGAAAATGAATTCTAAGTCAAGGATTATCACACAAAATGTTTTCAATCTCAAGTCTAATTCCAAGATTATTTTCATAAATATGAATTTATATTTCATGTGTAAGACTTGCGTGAACGTCACTAATTTTTTCTTATTCTAATTCTTTATTAAGTACTTCAATAATATGAAATAAATACTAAGGTTTATTATATCATGCAAAACATGTTAGACTAGAATCAATGTCAACCTGATCTTCAACAATATCAACTAAAGGTTGAATGATAGGGTGTGGACCTCTAATGGTCATAGGTAACATAAAATAAAAGAGACGAGACAAATAATATTTATAAAGGTTCTTCAGTGGAGTCAGCAAATTTATTGGTGGTTGAAATTATTACATCAACAAATCATCCCTTTTACCCATCATGAAGGTTAAGATGAAATCGTACTAGTTTAATAGTAAAGGTGTAATAAGTCATAAGGATCTAAAAGATATGCATGAAGTTTTAAATGTTCTATAAAAATAAACAAGAATGTCAAATAATGATCAATACTTCATTATAAATTTATAAATCAATTATTCTCTTTAAGTCTGAAGGAAACAAATGTGAATATATCATCTATCCTATCTAATTAGAAAGATCTATGATTAAGATACTCTTAAAGGAAATATTTCTATTTTTTATAAATATTTTTGTCTACATTAAATGCCTTGAAATATTTATGATTTATTTATAAAATAAAAATAAATAAATAAATATGAAGACTTGACAGATAAAAATAAAATATTATAATGAATACCAAAGAAATAAATTGAAATAACAATTAACATAATCACACAAGAACTAATTCTAAAACAACAAATGACTAAACTAGAAATAAAACTAACCTACATCTAAACTTAAAATCAAATCTATTCTATAAATAAACAAAAATAAATGAATAAACAGTATAATAAAATTTAAATTAAATCTAAAACAAGATGAAAAATATAATTGTAATTAACTTTATAATAATTTAACTAAGCCTAAATAGAAATAATAAATGAATAACTTTAGAAAATAAAACTAAGATCTAAAATAAAATAAATAAACTTAACAGATAAATTTAACTATTTAAGAAAAGATTAAGAAATTTAAGAAACACAATAATTTATATTAATCAAAGACTAAAACTTAATAAAATTAGATAATTAATCTAATTAAACTAATTACTAAATTAAATATGTAAAATAAAATAAGTAAAATAAGATAAATAAGAGATTACGAGTCTACAAAGAGAGTCATCTTAGCAAATATGAAATATATTTTTATTGAGAAACAAAATATTTTGTACAAAAATCTTTGATATAACAATCAAATATTCTAAATGGATTAAAATGTTACATAAAGTGAAGTATTCATCAATATTCAAGCTAAGTAGTTCAGATTTTGCTCATATGACTGTAAATTTACAATCATCATAAGATGTTAACCTAATATCTTTCGGATAATAAGTTCATAAACTAAATAATGAAACCTGGATATACTTGTGCTAATTAATCAAATTAATTAACCTTAGAAAAATGTGTTCTTGATCTATCTACAAAAATTATTTTGTCTCAGAGATGTACGAAAAAATATTATGGTAACCTTGAAGCAAATCAGAGTCTTCAAAATTTCCTGTGTAATTTTCCTCATTTCAAATGTCACTTTGATCTTCTTTTATAATCTTCCTCTCAAGAGATGGTTGAGGGATAAATTATAACTAACATTAGTTAGTTATTAGTTAAGTCTTAATTGACTTTAATTAAGTCAATTAAATTTTAGTTATAACTTAACTTAATATAAGACTTTTAAAATAAGTCTTAAGATCAAGATAAATATTTAATAGATGAAGGAGACAGACTCTAATCGGATGGGGGGCTTAGACATTACAACATCTAAATAAACCTATTATGCAAAATAATTAAAAACAACATAAGCTATTCAAATGAAAATTACTACATTTAATATTTATTTATATGCATTATATATCAGTTCATATATATTACACATCAAAAAACTATCTAAAATATTTTCAAATACTGTCAAACCACTGTAGAATGACTATCAAAATAAAGTTTTAACAATATTAAAAACATATGAAGTATCTAAAAATGTGTCAAAAAACTATAATTAAACATCACTGAACATCCTATTCCTTATGAGAATATAAAAATATTTTTATCAACGGATAACCCTTGTCAGTCAAATACTTTGTGTAACTCATGGTGGTAGCTAAAAACTTAATTAGCTTGATAACATCCTCATTGACTTCATCATCTACTTCTAGCTTAACCTTATTTACCATCTTGTTGATGGTTGGTGATGTTGAAGGATTAAATTCTTGTCTTTTGTAGTTAAGAGGCACTATCCTTTATTCTTCTAGCAAGTGATGAAGAAAATCCACAAGGTTCAATCTTGAACAAGTTTTAATAGGGTTCAATAGTTTAGGTGATGGGATTTTACAACTAAGAGGCACTAAGCATGAGAAAGTAACTTAGAAACTTGTTGTAAGTTATTTTCAAGAAAAGGGTCATGATGTTGAGGAAAGTGATGAGAAATTGAATTGTGTTCAGACTGCAGAGTTGTTTGCATATGTCAAGTTGAACTACTTGGATTTATGCATCTATAAGGATGAGTTCTATAATACAGTCTTCTCAATCCTCGACCTCAATGATTATTGGAAGGATTAATTGGCAAGACATTTAAAACATCCAAAAAAATGAGATTTGAAGCATCAATGTGAATGGACATTCGAGTATTAAAGGGTCTAAGAAATTTTTTACTAGGTCTTCTTCCTCCAGAATACTGGCCTCTAAAAGCAAAACTATGAGAAGATGAATCTTCTCTATTCCAAGCTTGATCAGTCCCCCACACATTGCCATGTGAATTATTAGAGATAAGAGGTGTCCACCCTGACATTTATGAAAAAATAAAATAGATCAAACCTTGATTACCTGCTTGAAAAAATATTCTCAACCATATATAAAGTCATATCATAAATTTCAATAAACTAATTGAAATTTGAAACATTATTTCATCAACACAGTTTGAAAAATGATCAAGGGTTTTCTTATGTAATCAAAATAAATAAAACATGCCTAATAAACATATGAATACAACATTATCCTAATAAATGATCAAGAATTTCTTCAAAAAAATCTAACATTATTAAAAACCCAATTTATATACATAATTTATTCAAACCACTGATTTTCTATTGAAACTAAAATTGAAGTACTTCTATCAATTGTTATAATATAGATATTGAAATTTATATCTTTAAGTTTTAATATGAATGTCAAAATGAACCATATCATAGTATTATATAACTGAAGCAAGTAACCTTCTCATATTCACTTATATAAATATAACAAGCCGAATCAATAACTTTCCTCAACAAAGAAAATTTCACAGTTCTGAAACTTCAAATGAATTTGATCTCTCATATTAAAATTTTGTATGCATGAGAATCAAAAACTATTTAAGAGTTTCTATGTGCATTTACCACTTATAACAATTCACTAACTGTAATTTACACACAAAAGATAAACTTATAACTAAAAAAAAGCCTCGCACAAACCATTGCCATTTCCATTTGTTGTAGATATCTCCAAATAAACCAACGTAACTATTATACCCAAAATTGAGAGTCTAAAAATCTCTTCAAAATAATATAACATGAAGAACCTAAAATATTATTCATCTACCATAAAACTTTCCAAGTAGACTAGATAGGAACTTCATATTTTCAAAACCATTTTTAACTTATATAATGAAAACAAACCTATATCTTGAAAAACCTAACTTGCTCATGCAAAATAATTTAATCATATCAAACACCATGAAATATTTATAATAAATCCAAAGAATATACCAAATATGTGAAGCAAGATATAATATATGACACATGTTTTTATTTGGTATCTACTCACTATTAAAATTTGTAAAACTTAACTAGACAATACCCAATTCTCAACACTGACCAAATAAAATCAACAAATGGATCTCAAACCAAATGGATATTATTATTTGAAATCAATACAGATAGATAACCCTTTTATATCAAAAACCCATCAAAACTATCATATTGAGTTGATAAAAACCCCAATATTAACAAAAACTAACACACACTTTCAAAATATTATCTCATATTCATTGATAATCAACTAAAATAATTTTTTTGGCCATACATCAGATGACTGAAATTGAAACTCATCAAGTCTCTATTAACTTAGAACCGAGTAAACCATGCATGTACAATATGTATGTTTTATTTTAAAATAAAAATAAAATAATATGCTACTAAAAACTATATCATTTTTCTAATGAAACCACAACCAATTGCATGTTCGAACAACAACATAAAAAAAATAATGAAGACATATCACAAATTTGAACCCAGAATCTTTCAAGAAAATAAACACTGCATAGCCAAATCATACCACAAGTAAATAGACAAAAATAAAGCTGGTAAATACTTTCATTATACTTTTTATTTAGCCATGCATCTTAATAAACTTTAAATGATTTAAGATTTCATACATATCAAGAGGCTTTCAAACTTAGCTCTGTTCTTGAAATACCAAATCAAAATCCATACCTCATCTACAACTCGTCAAAATCTTAATTTCTCTTTGTTTTCAAAATCTTGCTTCTATAACAAGCTTATCTAGAATGATGGTTACCAATGTAAAATTACCTTTTGTATGGTTTCAGATCCATAATAACTGACCTTACTACATGTTTAAATCACATTGGATAACAAACTATCAATTGTCTGCCACCAACCCTATGAAATTCCTTTGGTAACTCTGACAAATTTGAATATTACTAAAACCTCTATTAAACTAATCACTAAAAACTTTCAACCAATACACGTACCTGATAATTTAATACCATTAATTCCATGGGGTCTAAACAATCTCCAATGAAATCCACCATATCTTTAGATCATTAAATACACACAACTTGTCACTTAAATGATATCAAATTGTGTTTCAAACCCCACAATCAACACTAAACACCACTCATTATTAAGTTTAAATCTACCACCCTAGGTGTTATTACCACTTCACATAGGTTCACTAGTATTCAATCCCTATGTAAGTTTCAATTAATCAACATTTATACCTAGTATCATTACCACCTCTTAAGTCTAGTAATATTTGAGCCTTTTAAAATATTTAATGTTACGATCACAATTCATTCATAGGTCTTTCCACATTTAACCCTTAGATCTTAGGTTAAAAACATTTTGGTTTTAATACAATCAAAACCTAAAACATTGCAATGTTTACATTATTCAATATAAATAATGTAAATCATCAATTATTTAACATATATTTTGATGATCATAAATATCTATTATCAATCAACCTATGCATCCAACCATAAATACTTAAAAATTTGATCATTAGTATTATATTCATATAATTCACATGCTCAATAAACTATTTCCTGCCAATTCTTGTATTTGCTTAAAATTTTCATTGAATCCATTGAATGCTTTCAAAACTACTTATGATGCAGAGCAAAAATTTCACTAAATACAAAATTCTTACTAAAAATTCATTAGAATAATGCATATTGAAATGATGGAATGAACTAGGTCCCCTAGTTAGCAATTTTAGATGTTATGACAAAGTCATCAATATGACAAAATCAATTTAAAACTCTTGGATTTAAAAATGAAAAAGAGGGGGTTTCAAAAATAGGCTCAATAGAACTCAAGGGAAAAAATAAGCTGAAGCCAATCTATGAGAAAGAGATGATGGATATTCTTCATGAAGTCAAGCAATGGAGACCTTGTCTGACGGGTAGACACTTTCAGGTAAAAACTAATCATGATAGTCTAAAATAATTTTTGGAACAATAATTATCATTAAAAGAGAAACAAAAATGGTTGACTAAAATATTGAGATATGACTTTAAAATGGTCTATAATAGGAGAAAAGAGAATGTGGTAGTTTATACACTTTCCAGGATGGATGAATAAATTGAGGCATTGTTATGCACAAGGTTCATTTGGTAAGTAAACTAGTTAGAAGAAGCAAAATTAGAATGGGAGAATGACATGGATACACAGGTTATGATAAAAATATTTAGCATGGTTTGGGTTTTTCTAACAAATTTGTGTGGATTAGGAACATGTTATGGTATAAATATGGATTATACCTATGTAAGGATTTTTTCCTCAAACACAAGATCATTCAAGATCTTCTGACATCTCTAATAGGGGGAATTCAATATTTTTGAAGACATCATCAAATCAAGCAAGATTTATTTTATGAGGGACTCAAGGGGGATATATAAAAGTTTGTGGTAGAATGCATGGATTATCAACATAAAAATGGAGAAATAGTTAAGACACTAGGGCTTCTAAAACCATTATCCATAACTAGCTAGAAGTGGGAAGAGGTTTCCATGGATTTCATTACAAGGTTGCTGAGGTCTTAAGTGAAAATTTTCATCATGGTAGTTATGGACAAGCTCACAAAGTATGCTCATTTTTTTCATTATCATAATTGTTTGTAGCCAATACAATAGCTATTGCTTTTGTTATGATAGTGTAAAAGTTACATGATACCCAAAAAATAATTGTAAGTGATCATGTTCCTATCTTCACTAGTAACTTTTGGACTAAGTTATTTTCATGTTTGGATACTCATTTAGATCATAACTTGTCTTATCATCCTAAATGTGATGGAGAAACATAGGTTTATAACAAATGTCTAGAAGGGTATCTCTATTGTTTTACATTTGATAAATAGGAACGTTGGGTTTATTGGCTGCCACTAGTAGAATGATGGTACAAGACTTTCTTCCATACCTCTTCTAAAGTGTCCTTTCTGACACTTGATGGCTATCATACCTCATCTATCATTTCATATTTTTAGGTGCAACCCAAGGTTCAATTTGTTAAGGAACACATTTAACATCAACATGAGGTACTATATAGTTTAAGAGAGAATATAGCAATGACACATAATAAAATGAAGAAACAAGCTGATTAACACCATAGTGAAAGGCATTTTGATATCGATGATTAGGTATTTGTTTGATTGTATCCATATAATTATATGTCTTTGAAGTAGTATAAAAATGTTAACAAAATTAATCCTAAGTATTATGGCCCTTATCAGATCCTACATAAATTTGGTAGTGTGGCCTAAAAGTTGGAGCTGCCCTAATCCATTCATATACATCCTAAATTTCATGTATCTTGTCTAAAAATGGTCATTGGATAGATAATTTATACCCAGATAGAGTTACTTGAATTGGATGAAGAAGACAAAATCATTTTAGAACCTAAGGAGATCATACATGCATAAAAAGACTATGAACAAGAGAGCTTAAGGAATACTGAATTGTGAAGATGTAACATGGGAGGACAAAGCTTTCTTATAATAGCATCCAGATTTGATTCAACATTGAGGGTAATTTTTTTTTGAAGGGGAAGGGCATGTTTCACCCTTAACCTATAGTACATCTAGGAATATGTGGCCAACTTGTGAATTACATACCTATCATATTATCTTATTGTATTTCTCTATGTTCTTATAATGGTTGGCATATGGAATAACCGTAGTTAAATAGTGTATATATAAGAGGTATTGGTTAGAATTTTAGGATATATAGTGAATTTTGATCTTATTGCATTTTTATGTAGGCCACCCCCTTAAAGTAGCTCAATCATATTTATCAAGTATTTTGCTCTTTTGTCAATTATTGCCATGGGTATGATTATTTTGATCTTAATTCTGTGATATATTTATTTATTTATAAACATACAAGTAATTTAATTACATCTTGAGAGTTCAATCCCTCATGAGCAACAAATTTTATATTTATAATAGTATATAGTTTTTATATTTATAATATGGTTCAAAAATTTTAAATTATGGGGGCATATGACATGCATGTACACTCATTCTTACAATTATTTGATTACACATTTATTTATACTTGATGCATATGCATGAACATGTGTAAAATAGTTACAAGTTTTAGGTTTCAAAAAGTTAAAATTTCATTTGAAATTTTATATCAATAAATACATATACATGCAACATGATATTCATTCATATGCATGTTACTACATTGCAAATTTCAAATTTTAGTTATTTAAAGTTAAAAAAGTTTTAAAGGTATAAATTTTAAATATAATCTAGATCCATATATAACAATGTGATTCATATACTTTTTTAAGTGGGCCACGATGGAGTCTAGTGACACTCAACATCTATGGTTGTATTATAACGACCCATATTTGGTGGTTATAACCCTTCTTCTTCTACTAAAATTATTATATAGATTACTCTACACATTCATACAAGAGTTAGAGCATACCATTTTTACAACTCAAGGGATTTCAATGATTTTTTTGAACTTGATCACTCTCAATTCACCACATGTTCAATATTTATCCTAATGTCTCAACAAAGGGGCACACACACTTTTCACTTTCAAGTTATAGGGAAATTAGATTGTATACTTTTTTAGGAGTTTTTTTCTTTCTCTCTTTTCAATTTCAAATTTCAATTTTTATATTTTTAATATTCAAATATGGATAGTAATTAATTTCAGTGGCATTGCTGCAAGTTTTGTATTGAGACACCTTGCACAATCAACCTTCACATTAAAATACAAAGTGTATATACACTTAGGTAAACATTTTATTTACTCTAGTAAATTTATTTCATTACATCACTATAATAAAGAGGGGGAGGATTAATACACATAAATTTAACTATTAAATGCTTGATGATGTTTAATCTTGACATCCTTACTTTGACCTATTTGCCATTCTGTTAACTTGAAATCCATATGATAGACTTCACTATTCTACTTATTATCTTGAAAATACTAAAATATCATTCATACATCCCTATTATTCTTATATATTCTTGGTATCCAAGTTCTAACATTATCTATTCTTTTAAGCCAAGACTGCACTAGGTCAAATAAGGTCGTAATTGAACTTGTCCACTACTGTGGCCTTGTATCCCATGATCTAATGGTTACTTTTAAAATTCAATACATTTCATATAGGACATATTACATGTTTATTAAATTTAGTTAATATAAATATTTCAAATCTACCACTATAAAAACACATCAAGGCCACTCAACACACAACTTGGCATTTTTACAAAAGCCTTCTCTATACAAGCTATTTCACATTGAGAAAAAGAGCCATGTCCTTCCCAATTCAAGTTTTAAATTATTATAAAAGTCATAGGCCAAGTTTGAAGCTATTTTATTGTAGGTTAAGGGTATTCATGTCAAGTATTCAATCCAATTCACTAGCTACATCCATATAGTGTAAGTATAAAAATTCATACTCTCATTCTAGAAGGGAGAACTACATCAGTTTGAGGCCCTTTGGCTAAGTAGGAAACAGTCAAATTATGTGGATTTTTTTGAGGATATCTTAGCTATTCTATAAATTTTTTAATGTATGAGAGTGCAAATTAGTTCTAATTTAATTAGAAAATGAAGCCAGTGATCATCCAATCTGGCCTAGAATTACTAGTTATCAATCTAGTAGTGTTGTAGATGTGATTGATGTCAAAATATGCATTAAATAACTTCAAATTAAAATTATAAATCTTTTTGGTTGTATTTTATGAATACCTAAAATTAAAATTAGAGAATAACAATTTGTAAAAATATTTTCCAAGAATGGCACCATTGTACCACATTTAATTAAAATTATAAAAATCTAACTTAAATGACACCTAATTTAATTGAAAAAATATATAAAAGAACAATTTTGACTCACTAATAAGCTATGGACATCTTGTAAGAAGCCTTCTCATCTGTTAAACAAACATGCACATTAGACAAGTTAGGGACCCTAAATCACTATAAAGTAGGATATTTACTAAAATAAGATTAAATTTAGTTAACTAAGTCTTATAAAGTGGACCCCACCTCTTGGGAATGATTAGATAATGATTTGAGCTCAATTAGGTACACATTCAATGAACTAGATTCTAACTGACACTTCTAGCTATATTTTATCAAGTTTATGAAAAGTGTATAGAATTGAAAAAAATTTAATCTAGGACATAAATAAATTAACTAACCTTCCTAAAATCATAAAAATAAAATAAAAATAAGACTCAAATTATGCATGTTTTTAAAGAATAACTTGACTATCCCCTTGCTTGATTCCCCCCTTTGAATTTGATATTTATTTGGTTTATGTGGAAGAAATAGGGTTTCAAAAATTTAAGTAATTTTGTGTGACACTCACTACCTAAAGATAATCAACATACCACCTCTGATAGGCATAGGTACCCAAACAGGAAAATCACCTACACAATCAATGCATTCATGATTGCAGTAGAAAAAATGAGGTTGCATTGTGCCCATATCTACCCTAGCACAACCTTATCCCAATGTATTATATAGTTTTATTTTCAATTGTGATACACTTTAGAGATTATATGCACTTAAAATTACTTGCCTCATTTCTCGTCACTAATAATAATATTATTTTTTGATCGATACTAGCTTTTGATTAGAGTTACAATCAGTTCTGGGTAACAAACCAGGGGCCCAATCCCTGAGAGAACCATCAAAACAATATAAATGACTATCACTTGATTAAATTTGAAATCACTAAATAAATGGCCACATATAGACTATACATTCTCTTTGATATTCAAAATTGGGTGGGGCTGGGTACAACCATACCACTTTATCAATCCTTTTACATCTTATTGAAAAATGTTGGGTACTGACATTTTTATAACCAAAATGTCTAAACCAATGGTGAATATTATCCATATTCATGAATTTTAGACTTGCCTCATCATATTTAACATAAGTTTCAAGCCACATGCCAACCCTCATCATATTAAACATTGATTCAGTTATCCCATTACATGTGGATACTTTTCATGAAGTTGTGCATACCTTAGCCCTTATAGGATTAGAACCCATGACCTCCCTTTTGGGAACACATGTTATTCACTATTAGGCCAACTCAGGTGCACATCACTCATATTATTATTAGTCGACATTAATTTTGTCTATTAATTGTTTATCTCATTTATTATTACTAACCCCTTTTTAGTCATTAGTCTATTATCCCACTTCTTCATTCTTCATCTACTAACTTTATATCCCACAAAAGTTAATTAATCCTTATTTTAATATGTTATTTATAATTTAATCTTAATCTAATCCCACTTGTCTAATATTTGGGAATTTAAAATGCCCATAACCCACCTACCTACCTACTCCTAGGCTTTCCTACAAGCCTACCCCCTAATACTCATCTAATCCTCTTCTAATCCTTATTTAGTCCTAACATGAACCTAGGGGATTATAATCTCTAGAAGTTTTTCTCATCTTCCACATTCTCCAAATTTCTCTATTTTAGAGAATTTAAGGAATTTTAAATTCCTTATAATTCCCTCCTTCCTCTCTAGAGTCTTCTTCTCGAGAGGCTTCCAATGAATTTTTAATTCATTATAAAATCTCCCTCCCTGATCTATTTAAACCATGCTTCACTCCATTCCAAACAATGAGACAAATCCATGAGAGTTCAATCCATGCTATCATCTTAGTCTTGAATCAAACTAATCCATGCAGTCCAAGTCATTGATCAAGCTAATATCATGCTACAAATATGAGTCTACTTGTAAGCAATCCATTATCCATATCACTTAATCTTTTTCTTGTTTTGATCTTGATTTAGAGAACTTAGATTTAGTATCTAATACTATTATAAATGCTCATCTATTTGCATTTTTATCCTAAAGGCTCTAGATTTTAATAGTGGGTTATAGATTTGGGTGATTTTGGTATAATTTGCATATCATAATTCCATTTCTAAAATTTATCATCTTACATTTAGAAATTACAGTGGGATCATCTTTTTGGATTGCCCTGGTATTTGTAAGTGTGTGAAATCAGCTTGTAAGTTATATTTATGATGAATTTGGGCTCAAATTTTCAAAAAAATCTCACGTTCTAGGTGAAAAGCGACTATGCTCTGTAAAGGGTGATTTTGAAAGTATCAATTGGGATTTTAATATCAATAGTGGAAATTTTGCCTTTAACCACCATAATAACTACAACATCACCTATTACTATTTGTAATATCACAAAAACACTTATTTCTAGTTATAAAATTGCAAAATTACTTATTACTAGTTCTGATTTTGATTTCTATCTATGTTTTTGACTATTATAGTTGTAGTTTTGTCTTGTAAACTCAAAATACAAACGTATTTAAGTTTTTAGATCGATTCATCTAATAATTTTGGGTTTTTTAGCATCTGTAAGGATATAGTTTTTGTGCATAACTCTACTTTCTAGGTGAAAAGCGACTATGCTCTGTAAAGGGTGATTTTGAAAGTATCAATTGGGATTTTAATATCGATAGTGGAAATTTTGCCTTTAACCACCATAATAACTACAACATCACCTATTACTATTTGTAATATCACAAAAACACTTATTGCTAGTTATAAAATTGCAAAATTACTTATTACTAGTTCTGATTTTGATTTCTATCTATGTTTTTGACTATTATAGTTGTAGTTTTGTCTTGTAAACTCAAAATACAAACATATTTAAGTTTTTAGATCGATTCATCTAATAATTTTGGGGTTTTTAGCATCTGTAAGGATATAGTTTTTGTGCATAACTCTACTTTATAGGTATGATATGGCTCTATGACAAATTTATATTCTCCATTGGCCGTGTTTATTTCCATTGCAAATTATATTACTGTTAAAATCTTGCTTAAATATTCATAAGATAAGCTATAGTCTTGTAAAAACTTAGTCCCTTTAGTCAATTTGTGCATTCCTTAATCTGTGTGAGTAGCTTACAACAACATATCATTGTGTGATCATATTTTTGGTTAAATCTTAGAGTTGTGTGTATTTTGTATAATATTTCAACTCTCAAGTCACCTTAATCTATGGTTTTGATAAAAAGACATTTTAAGTAATGTTTTTAATATCAATTATAACAACTTATGATATTTCTTATGAATATACGGCTTTGCAATATTACTTATCAATAAATATTATTTTGCAATACCATTTATAGACAATCACATTTTTGCACATCTTATAAGTAATTTTGACTAATCGCATAGTAACTATGACAGTCTGCTTGGAATCTTGCAAAATCAATTTACCATATATAATTTTGACTAGTCATCTATGATTTGATTTTTTATAAGTGATTTTTCATAGCACTAACTGTGTATAAGTGATTTTGGTTATTGTAGTAATAATTTTACATTCAGAATTATCTTATTTTTTGATTTCAAAATGTTCTTTTTGAATGCATCTTTTAATATTATTTTTGGTGAAATTTGAGACATTTTAAGGGTTCTGAAAGTCTCAAATTGTGCGTTGGCCCTTGAATCCAATAGGGGCTATCGCCCCTAAACCCTTGCATCAGGGCCCCTCTTTCAAAAAAAATTATAAAGTAAAACCAATGATTTTTTTAGTGTTTTTATTGAGTCTTATTAGACTAAAATTTGGATTGGAATTTTACAGGGGAAAATTTTGTGGTAGTTTTATCTCACTTGAATTTACCTATCAAATTAATAACCACTTATCTTACATGTCATATTTTTGTCTAACGTATTATTTGTTAGATTGATCCTAAATATTGCCAAATTAAAACTACTTATCACTTGCTTTTTAGGACACTTGTCAAATATTTTAGCATTTTGAAAAATATATTGTATATATTTTGTATCTACTACACTTCATTAATTAGTTAATAAATATATTTACTTTCTTGAGTGTCACACAAGGGTTATAGTTGTGTATGCTTTCCTCCCTTCATCCTAGTGGTGAGTTTTAGAGGATAAAAAACCACTAAAAAATGCTCCAATTTTTATTTTTTATGAGGTAATATGATGTGGAATTTAAACTCATGCACTTTTCATAGTCTTAGGGGGATTGTGATTATGGATTCACCACCATGCATTAAATACACACTCTATGTTCTAGTAGAGTCTAAATAAGAGGGAAATATATCATTAGGCCAAGTGGTTGACCCCATATAGGTCTTCTCTAAAGGTAAAGATTTAAATATTTGACCCAAACATCAGATAACACCTTATACAAACTTGGGTCCTACATACCTAGTGTGTATTAGGGATGCCCCTAGTAAAATTATATAACCTAGAATATGACCTTCAACTATGACAGGTGACTTTTTATTGGAGTCAATATCAACTCCCAAGTGACTGGTATCTGCAAACAAGGTTGAAAGGGTTTGGGAGATTCTATAATGGGTCATCAACCTATAATCTCACCCATGAAGCCATTATATGGTGCAATCATTGAGTTACACTCCTAATTTAATTTACTAGTGATAAGTTTTTTATTTTACTTGATTTGATGTGTGTTGTGTTAGACCCATGTTGTTTATGAACTAATTTAACCTTTCCCCCAAACCTATACATGACTATATGGGCCTTATATTATCATCTTGTATATACTTACCTTGTAACTTATACATCATTATCATCTTGTACATTCTTTCCTTGACTATTATCATCTCATCCTCACCTCGGCATCCCTCTCATCTTTGTCCATTTAGCCCTAGTCATACCATTATTTCTATATCATTAATAGTACTATTTAGTCTACCTAGATCACATCCGTATCTTGCATATTTTCCTATCCTAGTCCTACCCTCATTACCTCATCATTAGTCTTATAATCTAATATCATCTTACCTTGTCCATCATCACATCTTATCCTACCATTATTTCATCTCAAGTGATACCCCTTCCATATCCTTTAGTCTTACCCTAGTCATCCCTAAAACATACATTCTTATACATTCTTATCTTATATATCCTAAATAATCTTTTATATTCACATCTTGTACATTCTTAATCATCTTGTACATCCTTAATTTCTTTATCTATTATCATATATTATATATCTTTATCTAATTTATCCTTCATTATATCTTGTACATCTTATCATCCCATATTAGACATATCCTAATCTAGTTTTACCTTGACATCCTCATATTTATTCATCATCTTTTCTAGTACATCTTCATATTATCATTATCCTTCATCTCATCTAGTCTTACCTCATCTAGATAGACCCCATCTTACTTTATCCTTCCTTTTTATCCTACAACACATATAGTTGGATTTTTAAATCACAACTATCCAAACCATACTCACCATACCCATAATTATAATTACATCACCAACCTTATATAATTGTCATTATATTAATCCCATCATCCTTGATACCTCCATTTATTCCCATAATCTTATATCCATATGACCTTGAGAAAATTGGTCTAAGGCTTGAGCTAGTCCTTTTATTGTTCCATCCATATCATCCTATCACTTTGTTCATAATTTAGTCTATCAATTTTTTTTTTAATATTTCATACTTAGTCAATACCTTGTTAACAACTTTTCACTTTGTTAGTTTTAATTTAGCATTTAGTCATCCTCAATCTAGTCATCTCAAATCTAGTTATCTTGCCTATTTATAACTAGCACCCATCTAATTGTCATCTTGCTAGTTTGAATCTAGGCACTAGTCAAATCCCCATCCTTTTACTATCTTAAAACTAGGAATTATTGATAGATTGTTAGCACTTATCATACTATCAATTTGAAAACTGACCCCAGTCTGACATCATAATCCATTTAGTCTATTTCATCCTCACCCATCACCTGTCATACTAGCTCAATCATTCAGACTTTCTTTGTCCAAGGAATATATTTCTATCCAAGCCATAATATTCCTTCATATTAGCATCATTTTTGTGTCTAAATACCTTTCATCGATCACCCATTTATCATATACCCATATGGATTTAGACTCAGTTCTTATAGAATAATACCTATTTTCCAACAAAGATAATATTCTTTTGTAGGTCCTACAAATAGGTACCCACCTACCATCAAAATTTGATCCTATAAATAATAAAGTAATGTCCCTTATCCTTCCCATTATAAATATCCATCTACACCTAGATTGCATGCTAGGTCATCACAACCAGTCCCATTTTTCATTCATCATAACCATAGTCATAATGTCCCCCAATATACAAGTGATGAGGTCACCCTATTTCATAAGTATATCTTTAAAAATAAGGATGAACACCTTTTAAGGTTATTGGAGATGGGTGAATGCCTTCCCAATGATTTTAAACCCCTAAACCTAAGGTCACATAATAAATGAGTGCCTCATCAACCCTTATCCACATCTAATTCTTGTGACAACCAATCCCATTATGATCCCCCATTCACTAGTCCTAGACCTAGTCATGACCTTCCTAGTCAATATACTAATAAAAATATTAACTTATTTAATAAATATATTATTTCAAAAAAGGATGTAATCCTCTTGTTGATCCTTGAGATGGGTGCCCAACTTCCCATAGGCATCAACCCCATTAAACTAATCTTACCTCCAAATCACACCCATCTATGGTTAAATCCTCCATTTACCAATCATAGTCCATCATAAATACCCCATACTACTAGAAATGAGAAGCTTAGATTGTTAACCTCATCTAATTATAGTTCATATCCTAAATAATCTCACACACAACCATCGCCCAATATCATGACATCACCATCACATTATTCCACTCCTAAATCCAACACTTATACATCCAACACTATAAATACAAAATATACCCCTCTCCCAATATCTACAAAAGCCCTATTTTGGAAATTATAGGCCTTAGGCATGATTATATACCTAAAAATAGGACCTCTAGATTTGTACAAACATAAGCCATCACGGTATCAAGTAGAACAATTTTATCTATACCATAAAGTCCTTGGGTATTTTATTAATAGATGTTGCCCTTTTAGAGATTATGTCCAAAACTTAATCGATAATGGAAACATTAAAATTGAGGGTGATCCAATGCATCCATGCCTAGGACTGTGAAAAAATGCTTCCTAATTATGATGAAGCTTCTTCCCTTCTTAACTAAGGCTATGACCCCAATTCTCTGCATGCGACAACCATCCCTATATCCCATCCATCTTGAATCCCATATTTTCATAAATCCCTTAATATTAATAAATCCATTCATAAACCCAAAGTATGAAAGATTAGAAAATAATTTTATCCAAAATGCTCTCTCTATAAATACTATAAAAAATCTTATATTGGTAACATCACCTCATCAACATCCTTGTTGGAGTTAGCATCAGAATGGTCAGGATCATATCCAACATCAACATATGAATCAAAATCCATGTTAGAATCATCATCCCTTATAGATTATGAAAGTCATGCCAACACCTATCTCTTTCAGGATGTATCTAATTCAAATGTTGACTAATCAAAAGACATGGATCTTAATCCATCTCAGGATGATGAAATTTTAACATAATTCTTTGATTTTTTATCAGTTGAAGATCATCAAGCTAGATATGGCTTGGATTTAGATGCTAATTTTACAAATAATCTTAGTGATCCTTTTGAGATGCTTGAGGACACCTCTTATGAAATTGATGTTGGGTCTCCTGGTAGATTTTATGAGGATTATGATGCCCATCATCCCTTTAATCCACCCATTTCATCACACATCCCTAATCGTTCATCTCCTATTAATAATATCTCCATCCCACTCCCTAAATGGGACAAATAGAAACACACATCATTGGATTCAATTCAACATGCAATCTCATGTGCCGAATCTACAAGGATCTAAGCCAATAATCAATTAATCAAGCCAAATAATTAAGTCAATTGTGATCCAAAATTAATCAATCAAAGTTAAGAAAAGTTTCATAATCAACCAAGTTAAACAGTGTCATCCCATATTAAAAATATCTTTAAGGTGTCAGGGGATCATCCAAGTCCAAATAATCATCCTACAAGTCTAAAGTCAAATATCCTTAGTGAAGCCCAATTATAGGCACTAGGGGGAAATAAAAATCCAATCAGTAAGTAAACCAAGAAGTCATTATGGCACCAATTACCATGCAAGTCAAATAAGTTAAAAGTCATGTGGATGATCATCCTTCTAATTTTTGGATTAAAAATAAAATAAGTCAAACAATATTGGATTATTTAACCTTGTTTGACATATGACACCAATAAAAAATGTCCCCGCTACCATATCCAATGGTGTATGCAATTGTTGAAACCCATTTATGATCTCCACCTAGTCATACCATTCATCATCATAACACTCATCCACATCCTTTCCCTTACTATCAAAAACATCCAATTCAATCCTAGACACACATCACTTTCTTAGGAAACATCATTTCTTGTAGGAATTACAAAGACACCTAGTTGAGACATCTGAAGGATGCTAAATCAAGAATCAATGGTCATAAATACATTAGTGAATCTAACATAGATAACATAGTCCTAGCATCACATATACATATAATAGGTGTTGGCTAAATAAATTATCAACATTCCTACATCTCGAACCCATATCTAATAAATCAATATGCCAAAAGTTAAAAATTCAAAAAAAAAAATTGTCCAATGTTTAAAACCAATATTCTGGTGCCTTGGGCAAGTACCATGATGAAAATTACTTTCTAACATCATGGTAAAATAATTTATCGTCTACATTGCACCTCAACACTTTGGGGAAAATCTATTTCATCCACATAATATCCCTCCATATCATCCTTGTCTAGATTATCCCTCTGTCCATTTTTTATACCCATTATATGCCATATATCATGCATCCTATTGTGTCCATGATTTCTTCTAGTCTTTACCTTTGTTAGGGAATGAAAAATGTCCTTGGAAATTTTCTAGAATCATCTTGGCATATCCTCCAATGGACACTTAGAAAACTAGATATATGGTTCCTTCATGATGTGGTCATTGGTGATCCCTAGTACATTATTCCTTGGTCATCATTCCTTTTCTAATATGACCCTCATCCTTTTATCATCCCATCCATTATTCTATATATACTTATCTTGGTTGTTAGGCTTGGTATTCCATTTGATAGTAACCCCATTTGTATAGTGTACATACACATTTCCAAAAAACCTTAAAAATTATAAAATCCATAAAATCTAAAAGCATCTCAGTTGCCTTGTTATATGTCATCTTTTCATATAAATCCCAGTCATCCTATCTTATGTCTTAGTAATATTATAATCTTGCCTTATCTTATGAACTAGCAGTCTTATCACTTTGTCATCTTGTCTTGTCCTATGTCCTAATCCTGGCATCCAAGTCCTTATTCATAACCTTATTCTAATCTAGTAAAAGTCCATACATTGATCCAAATCTACATTATCACAACCAACTTATTCTAACTCATTACCTGATCAATCATCCCATTGACTCTCTTTAGGATAATTAGACAAGACATAATGAAATTATATGTAGATATTTGTATGTGTCTGCTCTTGTTTAGCTTGTTTGCATGTCTTTTTATCATGTATATATTTGCTTATATGTTTTTTTGCTTGTCTCTTATATTATTATTTTAATTAGTCTTGCATCATAAATATTTTGTCTATTGAGCAATGAATGAGGATGTTATGATGAAACCAAAAAATCTATAATGATGTTTTTAGGTGCCCTTGATAATGTAGACTTCATAATTTGTCCCTTTTATAATCATTCACTTTGGTACATCTTATTATTCATACTTATATATCATGAAACAAATTGCCTAGTGCTATATTTACATCAAATTAATTCGACTATGATGAAACCTATTATAGAAATAATTTCTTGATAATGGATTGCACTCATCATTTATCATATCATCTCTCACATGTCTAAACGTCTAATTATCTTAATCCTATCATTAATTTTATTATCTAGGTCCAATAATCTAACCCAACCACATATCATAGCATTTAACATCTCATATCCAATTAATTCTCTTAGCCCTCATGTATAAAATCTAAGTAAAATCATCCCTAATATAACAAATAACATATCTAATTATCATTATTATCCTCCTTTAGTCTATCTTGTAATCTATCATCTAGTTTTTAGACTATGTAGATAGTGCTCAGTCACATGGTGTGCTTGAGGTCAGCTCAAACACTCTCTCTTCTTTCCCCACCATTCATCATCACATCTCTCTTATCCCTCATCATCCTCAATTGTTTCATCATCAAATCCTTAAACAATAATATTAATCATTAATCAACTAGTCTATTAATCAATCACCATCCCCACAATCATCTCCCTAATTTTTTCATCAATCACTCACACCTATCAATCACAACATCTATATTTTCTTCTATCTATCATCCATTATCATTGATTGGTTAATTCATCATTTAAAGTTTATAATTTCCTCCTTTGATTGGGGAATGACCAAAACCATAACTTTATTATCATCTCTCACTCCCTTACATATGTCCTTTTTAGGGGAATCATCATTATTAATCACATTATGGCTCATTGATTTGATTACATTGTAGTCCAATTCCTCCCCTTCATTTTTTTGTCACTTGATCATATTGTTTATTCTCTCTCATCTCCTTCATCATATTGTTTGACTTAGCTCTAAGCTACACTTATCAATATTATCAAATCATTATCTTATTTTGGCCCAATCATCTCCAAACATGTGTCCTTGATTGGGATATGTTGAAAGTTTACAGTCTTTATCATCCTAGTCTAAAGCTCTCCCTAACATGTGTCTTTTCCTGAGATATGTCAAAAATCTTGTAACATTTTATCTTAGCATCATCATGTTACAGTTGATTCCCCCTTGGGATGTGTTGATAATTCTGACACAGTCATTTCCATTCCTTGTGCATAGTTATTTTCCATGGGTATCATCACATTGTAGCTCAAAACTCATGTGGAGTTCATTTTCTTCATCATCGATCTCACATCTAGCATCCCAACCCCTTATCTCTTCACACATCCCACCTCTTATTTCATCTTTCAAGTGGCCATACACCTCCTTCATCCCTACATGTCTCTTTCAGGGGACATCATATCCACTAACATCATTCACACATTCATCCATGACTATATTTCTTCTTTAAAAGACCATTACTCCTTCCACTTCGTCCACTCACAATGCCCTTTCAAAAAGGGGAAAAATTTATGCACTTAAAATTATTCACCTAATTTCTCATTACTAATATTATTATTAGTTGATACTAATTTTATCTATTAATTGTCTATCTCATTTATTCTTACTAACCCCTTTCTATTCATTAGTCTATTGTCCCACTTCTTCATTCTTCGTTAGCAAATTCAATATTAGTTTTATCTCTCTTTATTTTACCTACCAAGTTACTAACCACTTATCTTATACATTATCTTTTTGTCCAATGTCTTGTCTTGTAGATTGCCCCTCAAGATTGCAAAATTAAAACTACTAATCACTTACTTTGCAGGACACTTGTCAAATATTTTGGCATTTTGAAAAATATCTTGTATATATTTTATATATGTCACACTTAATTAATTAGTTAATAAATCATTTTGCTTTTTAAAGTGTTACCCAAGGGATACAATGGTGTATGCTCTCCTCCCTGTATCCTAGTGGTGAGTCTTAGAGGAGAAAAAACCACTAAATAACCCTCTCATTTTTATTTTTTAGGAGGAAACATGACCTGGAATTGAAAGCCATGCACTTTCCATAGTCCTAGGGGATTGTGACCATGGATTTCACCACCATGCAAAAAATCCACACTCCATGTTTTGACAAAGTCTAAAGAAGAGGGAAGTTGTCGTTAGGCCAAGCGGTTGACCCCATACTGGTCTTCTATGAAGGGAAAGAGTTAACTATCTCACCTAAGCATCAAACAACACCCTATACAAATTTGGGCCCCTACATACCTAATGTATATCAAGGATGCCCCTAGTAATCATGTATAGCCTAGAATAGGACCTTCAACTGTAATAAGTGACATAATACCAAAATTAGTATCATCTCTAAGTGAACATTATATACATATAGGGTTGATAAGGTTTGGGAGATTTCTTAATGGGACACTAGCCTAAAACCTACCTATGAAGCCGTTAGATGGTGTAGTCATTAGGGTTACACTCTAAATTTAGTTTATTAGTGATAGGTTTGTAGTTTACTTGATTTGGTGTGTGTTGTGTTAGACCTGTGTTGTTTTTAAGGTGAGTAAGCCTTTCACCCAAGCCTATAAATGACTATCTGGGACTTATATCATCATCTTGTATATCCTTTCTTTAAAAATTGTACATCCTTATCATATTGTACATTCTTTCCTTGACTATTATCATCTCATCCTAACCTCATCATCTCTCTCATCTTTACCCATTTAGTCATAGTCATACCATGATTGCCACATAATTAATCTTACCCTTTAGTCTACCTAGATCAAATCCTTATCTGGTATCTTATCCTATCCTAGTCCCATGTTCATTACCTCATAATTATGTCAGGGAAACCCCCAGAACAACAAACGTGCTCCTATCCCCCCTTAGTCAGGATCTTGCTCTACCAATTAGAACACATGTGATTACTTCTTGTATTAGCAACTAAACACGGAATTATACCAGAATCAATAAGTAACTAGAAATATGAAACAACACAGGAATTAAGAGACAATACACAATTGTATTATATACATGGAAGAATATAAAATAAGGAAGATGCCACTTCTTCCTCCACCTCAAAGGTTCGCCACACCTCAAGACCTTCTTCCCTCTCTCTCTCGGTCCCAACAATCAACTCCAATACAGAATTGATGTTCACCTCTCCAACCAGTCAGTAACACACTGCCAGTTCACCAAGTACACATCCGTACTCCAAGTAGATCCCCTGCTCTCTGCTACCTGCAAATCACTAGACCTTACTCACCATGTAGACATCTCTACACCCCTGAAGAACCCTTGTCCTTGCCTCACCAAGTCCTTATGATTCTTCAACCAGTACTCCAGTGGATCAGCTCCTTGACCTTGTAGACCTTGCAACTCTCCCTGATCATACACACTCAGCACTCCTTGGAACTAGGAGGAGCTACACTAGCTCTCTCTAAAAGCTCTCTGGCTTTTTAGCACACACATACAATACAGCCCATGAGTCCATATATAGATATCATGCTTACAATAATTAGACTAACCTAATTACAATAATTAGACTTGCAACTCAAGACTACGACTAGCCTTCAACATGCAAACTAACAGTCTCAAAATAGACTCTCCCAGATTCGTCATGCAAACTGCCTGTTCTCGCACAGGCTGTCGACGTCGGCACCTCCATGACCGATGTCGGCCGACTGGTAACCGACGCCAGTTGCTTCCTCTTGCTATCTGACCGACGTCGGTTGATCAGACCGACACCATTTCTCCTACAACTGATTTTGCAACTCCGCATCCTCCGTGACTTCTCCTGTTTGCATCCTGGTGAAGCTTTTAGCTCCAAAACCTAACAAATTAGTCTTATCATCTAGTATCATCTTACGTTGTCCATCATCACATCATTTCCCACCATTATTTCATCTCATGTCATACCCTCTCCATATCCTTTAGTCTTACCCTAGTCATCCCTACACCATATATTATTATACATTGTTATCTTATATATCCTAAATCATTTTTTATATTCACATCTTGTACATTCTTAATCATTTTATATAAACTTATGTACTTTATCTATCATCATATCTTGTATATACTTATCTACTTTATCCTTCATCATATCTTGTACATTATTAATCTTATATAATATTGTATATATTTTACATCTTATCATCCCATATAAGACATATCCTAATCTCATTTTACCTGGAAATCCTCCTATTTATTCATTATCTTATCTAGTACATCTTCTGTTACATCCCAATTTCTCTCTAAGATTAATAACCTATTGATTTAGGGCTTATTGAGGTTATTATTGACCAAATTTAACCTTTGGTAAAATTTGAGTCAAACCATACATTTATAAACTTTTTAAAAGTTTATTCATGTCCTATAAGGGGTTTCATATTGTTCTAGATGTTTACTTATCCCTAGCCTAGCCTTGGTTCAAGTTTAGCCCTTTATACTAGTCAAGTCAATGAAAGTAAACCCTAGTCAAATAGGGTCAAACCTGGTAAAAGGCATAAATTATGTTATATTGGTCCTAATTTGGTTTTGAATATGATTTAATATCTCTCTAGGTCATTTACTTATTCTTACCATGTTCATTATGTCAAAAATGCCTTGTGGGGCCACCTTTTAGCTAAAAAAGAGGACTTATATGGATGGGATAAAGAGAAAAAATTGTCATAAAGTTGTGGTTAATGTGGGGGAGGTCAAATAATGCTAGAATAATTCTCCTAATAGTTCAATAATCAGTTATGCTCTGAGGAAGGTAATTTCCCCTTATTTTTAGGCCCTTTTGGGCACTTGTACATAATGGATCATCTCACTTTTAGGTGGAAACATTAGTTATGTGACATTTCACCTCCTAATAGTCATCATGATTTGTTTTTAGATAATGCATATAAAATCTCATTTCTTGCTCCTTTTTCTTCTTTCTTGTCTTGGCAAACAAATAAAGGGCAACTTCAAGTACTTGGTACAGTTCATACAGGTGGAATTGGGAGGAGTGATTCTAAAGGTGGATGGTAATATAAGTGAACTTAATTTTCATAATAATAAATTTTAATTTGTTATATACTCCTTTATGAACAATGGTTAACACTTTAGGCAACTTTTTATGGACTTATAACCATGAGGGGGTCTCTTTTTGAGCTTGTTTAAGGTTTTATTGTTTTGAATTGATGGGTTTATGTGTTTTAGGTGTTTATACATGGTTTTAAAGACATAAAAATTATTATTATTGTTTTATATAGCTCAAGTACTTGGGAAAGCCCTTCTAAGCTTGTACATGCTTATAAAATGCCTAGTTTGCATCAACAGTCATCTCAGTTACCTTGAAAATGACTTTTACACATTGGAAAAAATGTTTTGATGTTGTTTTTGGGATTATCATAATGTTATTTATTTAATAATTTAAATTTTTATTGTGGTGCTTAGAATACCTTTCCTTGCATTTTCTTACTTCTTCATGTTCTCCCTGCATAACATAGTCACAAAACTTCACCTACAGGAGCATGATGATGTCAATAATCAAATCTAGAGGTTTTGATATGGTCCTTAAATATTTTGGGACTCCTTTAATGCATTAAAGTGTTTGGGGAAGGCATATATGTGTTACAAATTAGCATACTTGGAATGTGGTCTCAGTCCTGCCTCTGTTTAGAGAGCAATCATCTACAATTAGTGTTACAGGATGAAAATATACCTTGAAGAGGTGTTTTAGAAATTGATCATATAATTTTGAGTTTCCTTGTTATTTTATAGGTCCAAATAGACCCCTTGATGGTGCTATCTTGACAAGAAAGTGTTAAATTAATGAATGGAGAGTTAGACTGTATTCAGGCCCTTTTGCTCCAAAATGACCAAAATAGAGGCCTTAGGGGTTTTGATAGCCCTCTTAGATTGAATTCAAAAAAACGTTTTTAACCTTAAAATTTAATTAAAATCTGGAAATTATTTCAAGCAAAGGCTATACCAAGTCTGGTGGATAAAGAATGAAGGGAGACCTAGGTTCAAGAGGATCAAAATCATCCAAAACACACTAAAACTAGTTATTGAAGTCTATAGGATTTTGAAGGAGTTTTAACCTTGCAACACATATGGAGAGTCATAAAATATGCCAAGGGAGGGTAAACATTTCAAAATGTTCCAAAATTTACCCCTGATCAAATTGGTCATGAGGAAAGATATATTTAGGTGTAATGACTCAATAGGTCTGTACCCTATCCGTATAATAGGGTAAAGTTGTACCTAAAATTGGGTTATTAGATAGTGGTCATATTTTCAAATTTTAAAACTATTTTGGAACCTTAAATATGAATTAAATGGAATTTTTATCAAACTATTTTATTTTGATAAGAGATTCAATCCTCAAGGGACTGTCAAGAATCCCATGGAGACCTACAACCCCTGTATAGACTGAGACAAAGGTCATAGGAAAATAAAGGACTTAGCTATGACTATGATGGTTTTAACTATATATGATTAATTAAAGATGATAATCATGTTGATATCTTAAATTAAAATCTTATGAAAGTTTCATCTACCCTATGGCCCTAATCAAACCTATAAAGTTGCACCTACAACCAAATAAAGGAGACTATGGAAGGCAAAGGGTAGTAATAAGCCTTAGAAGTGCTAGAAGGGTTTAAGAGCCAAAGTGAATGGATTAAAATTGAAAATCAAAAATATTATATAAGATATATAAATTAATTTAAATCTTGATATGATGCATAAAGGAAAATATCTATAGGAAGGCACCCCTGTTCACTGTGACAGTTAGGTAGGGTCCTAGTTTGTGAGGGCAAGGTATAAGTTTGAATTCCTTAGAAGAAAATGAGGATTATATTTTTTTAAAAATGACTCCATATCATAAAATAAATTTAATCATATTACAAATAAACTCCTAATCTACCTAAATACCTTTCTCTCTTGACAAAATGGACTCAGTCTGTACATGCAGGTTAAGAGAACCCTTGGCTTAAGGGGTAAACATAGGATTTCACTAACAAGAAAAGTTTTAGTTTATTAAAATGGTTAAATAAGAATGAAATGAGAATGGAGATAATGTATAAACATCTTATAATCTTTAAGGATGTTTGGGAGAAGAATCTACAAGGAGGTTTGGTCAAAAGTATGCAAAAAATAGGGGTTTTACCCCCTTTTTTGAGGAGATTAAGATGGTTAGATCCCATAAAAATGGAATTTGAAAAAATAATTTGGTAAAATTTGTAATTAGGACATTATTAATTATAAAAAATATTAATTTTTCACAAAAAAATATTCATTTTTCACAAAAAAAGGCTAATACTCTTTGTTTTGTCTCAGAGGTAAGGTACTCCCTGCATGCACAAGAATGGTAGTTTTGGGGGAATGTGAGGAAAAATGAGCCATAGATAAATTGGATAATTAAATAAGGTTTTAATATCTATGGGAAACATGGAGGAACATGAAAAACCATCATATAAAGTTGGGATGCAAAAAAGGTGGTCTAGACAAGAAGGTCTGTAGGTAGACCTAGTAAAGAAACATGCAAATCTAGCCCCAAAGATAGATTATAACACTTGAAAAAATTTATAGGGTTTTGGATAATTAATTTTCAAGTGAAAATTATGTTTTAAAACTATTAGAGTTCCTATTGAGTGAAAGCAATATCCTTTTGGTTCAAAAAATGCAAGCAGGCTCATTGGTAAGGTATAAGCCTTGTCCCAAAACATGAGTCATTTCCATTTTTAGTTCTTGGTGAGATATAAAAGGAATTGGAACATGTTCATAGGTTTTATAAATATGTGTTAAAACCTATTTTTTTCATGAAAACTCCACAAGAAACCATTTTTATCCTTAGATATGCTCAGACCCTCACAGGAAGCATGAAGACAACTCGAAGGTCAAATTTAGTCACTCATCTCTCTCTTAAACCTTTGAATGGTAGGATAAGATATTAAAATAAGTTTAAGGGGGTAATTAATAATAAATAAGTGTAATTTTATCAGAATTTCAACCTCAAACCTTTACGAATAAAGGTTAAGAGTATAAGCCACTCAAAACCCTTGCAAACCCTATATAAGGACCCATTTGAGAAGAGGAGGAAAATAAGGAATCCAGATGAAAGGGAAATGAAATGAAACCAATTTGATTATGAATATGACTCTCCTAAAATTCTTCACATGTAACTTAGGTGTACAATGTTGTATGGAATAGGACACAATAGGGCTTCTTTTGACCTTTTTATGTGTTTTACAGGCTTGGGAAGGTTTCAAGAGACCAAACCAATTTTTAAAGAAATATTAGGACATTTTATAAGTCCTCATGGTAATTATATTATGTATCTCAACTCCTAAGTGTGCCTACCATCTCTCCCATTTCAGCCAGTCCAGTGAGCCAACTAGTAAACACTTAGGGAAAGTGGTGAAAATCAACTAGGGAGGCCTTTTAAAGATTTTTTTAATTGAAAATAATGATATGTAAACTTTTAAAAAGTTTAATACCTCATTTTTCATGAATTATTTTGAAAAATTGGAAGTTTTTTTGGAACCAAGTGTGGGAAATGTATGGAAAGGAGCCATTTTGAGACTGTCAAGAATGATTATGCATGACCAAAGGAATAAGAATGGTAAAGGTATAATAAAATGAATGTGAGGGCTTGTTTGTAACCCCTCATACTTAGGACCATCATCAGACTTGACCATATGTAGTGATAAGTAAGTTTTGGAAAGCAAATCATGAAGGCAGTTTTCTATGCCAAGTCTGAAGGTTTTGTGCCACATTTCACAATTCTTATGACTTGTTTTGGACAAGTAAACCTATTTGCATGGAATAGATCACCCAACCCCTATTTAACATGAAATTATAACTTATTTACTCAAGTTTATAGATGTCCAAGTGACCTTTAGACTTCCCTTGCTTGATTCTCCTCTAAAGGCTATAAATATGCAATTCTCTTGGCTCTTTTTAGTGGCCTCCATTGGTTAATGGGGAAAATCTATCCAAGTCTATATTTTTAAGACTCTTTAAGAAATATATAAGTGAGTTTTCCACTCACATATTGTGCTATTGAGTATATATTTGAATCTTATTGATATTGTCTAGTGAAAGAGTTACTTTTCTAGCATGTCAATCTTGGTCATCTACCAATGTGCAAAAAAAGATGTTATTTCAGGTCTTTGTTAGTATTCTTTCCTAAGTGTATATGTGTCTTATAAGTGGTTTATTTTTGTATTCCCTTAATGGAATCATCCATCACCCTCCTAAGTTCCAAGTACCTTCTTGTATCTAACTTATGCAATATTGATGTGACAATACATTCTATGTTGTGAGTTTGTGAGATCATCTTGTTTGCCTTTAAGTAGTGGATTTTTAGTCAATTAGGAGGATAATACATACTCGTGAATCACCATATTTGGTTTTATTATTTTTTTTCCTAATCCCTTTTCATCTACAAGTTGATAGGTATAGAAGATCTTCAAAGAGTGCATTAAGGGGAGTTAGCCCCTCATCTAGATATTAATTTCTCAATATTGTCACCCATAGAAAGAGAAATGTCTCCATGGTGCCACTTGGATGAGGAGAATTAGGCATCTCCTCAGGGGTTCAAATCCAAATGTCAATAGTTATTATTTGATTAACTACTATTTGATTAAGCTTTATTTAATATGATGATTATGGGATAGTTATATGTTGCTTAATTTACATGATTTATTAGCTATGGAGTTATCTATAGTTTTATATTATATAAATTATGATCATGTTTTTTAGTTTATACAATAGTATTTTATGGATATATTTATGTTTTAGGCTAACTACCTTCATTGCTATGAGGTAGATGCATAACAGATCCATACCTTATAGTGTGATAGAGGGAGGGCATCATCAGAGAGGGTGGTGTAGATGGAGGCATTGGGGGATGACATAGAGAAAATAGGAAACCCACACACACAATAATATATTATCATGCTTTATGTTTATTGCTTTAGTTAGATAACTATAGTATGTATTAATTTTTGATATATATATGTCTGCTTTGATTTTATTTATTATTTAATAATAATTTTGATTTTAATAATCTAGTTTTCATACGTATATTATCTTTTATGATGTTATTAATTGGTTGAATGAGTGAATCCATACATGTTTTACTTGACTTATCGCTATCTAAGATATAACTATGTATGCTATAAATTGTGATTTATTTGAATTCATAGCTGTAAGTATTAGATGGATTATAATACTATGCTTGATTGGGTTGTTAAGTGATTATTGATGTTTATAAGGTTAATATTATTGTTTTATAATAAGTTTAATAACATGTATTGAGTCATTAATAAACTAGAAGTTATTTTTTAGCATTAATAAATGACATTAGTTTGGCATGGTATAATAAAATTAATGTTATTGACTAAAGACTATTATAATGTCTTAGTGTTTAGGAAATTCTTATAATCCTATGTAAATTCCATGTATAAAGTTTCATTATTAAACAATTAAGTTAGACATCATTGTGTTTGATGAATATTTTCTAAAGTCAATAGTTATTTGTTTGACCTATGAATCTAACTTATAGTTACAAGGTCAAATGTATTGGTAATGGTTATTATGTTTAGTAGACTTGTTGTTTAGTCAACATAACATATAAATTATAATGTTGAAGGAATTTTATAAAAGTGATACATGGTTTTAAGGGAAGTCAACAAACATGCATATTTTAAAGGGTACATAATTATTATTTTATTTGTTAATTAAGAATGTTTGAGATGATTAGGGTTTATAATTGGTCTTTGACTTGAGTAAACAAGTACTTAATAAAACAAATATTTATATTTGAGGTCTTATACATGAGGAAAATATGGTAGACTATTAATTCAATTAGATCTTTATTTTCATGCATAGACTAAGCCATAATTATGGCCATGAAGTCTGAAGAATATCTAGGAAGGTGGAGGAGAATAAGAAGGGAAGAGTGGAGGCCTGGATATATATGATGACACAAAGAGAAAAACTAGTAGAGAGAAGAAGAGAGAAGAGTTTTGAGTAATTATTGAAGGACATGAATGAATATTTGTGAATATAACTAGGTTGGTGATGTATTTAATTACCTAGATGAAAACGTGGATGAATTCTGTATATGATTTCATAGGGGTTTTAAGTATTTTTATTTTATTGAAATTATTCATAAGGATAAAGGTTTGGCCCTATGGATGGCTCATCCATCCACATAACCAAACCTATATCCTTGAAACCCTAAATCCTAATTGGCTAGGACTATGTGAAGCTTTTGTCATTATAGGTTGAGTAGATTAAATTTTGTGTGTTTACCCTTAAATGAATTAAAGCACTAGCTATGAAATTAAAGGTTAGTACAATCAAGTTTTAGTGTATAAAATTAAAAAATATGTTGTGTTTATTTTTGGAATTGATGCAGATGTTCCTTGGATTTAATCTCAACCTTATCCTTTTGACCAAACTCATTAGGTTCTTTGACCCTTCCTAGTAACCCTATTTTTCATGTTTTTTGATTGTACAAAAAAAGTAAAATGATTTAAGAGAAAAAAAAAGTTGTTCTAGATACCCTCTATGGAGACTCACATATGTACCAATTTTCAAGGTCTAAGTCCACCTGTAGACCCACTTTCTAACTACTAGTTTTCCCCAATTAGGCCTCCTCAAGCCTGAACACAAGACAATTCACAAAAATCCATACCAATGAGTCCATACACATTTGGAACCATGTGATTAACTTCAATCACATTGAATATGACTAGACTAAAAGATTTTGGGAAATTTTTATAGTTAAAATAATAGTTATGGATAAAACCCTAGTTTAGGGCTTTTAGAGCTCTATCGCCACCCGAGAGCTAAAAAAATTAAAATGTGAACATTTTGATGGGTTTAAAATATAAAAAATAGGTTTATTTGGTCTATATTGAACTTTTTAAAGTACTCAAACCTTTATATGTACACTTTCAATCCACTATCTTAGATTTCCAACTCAAAATGCATCTGACTGTGTATGTAAACTATTAATTTACAGGTCTATACTTCTGTGAGGATAAAAAATGAAAATTGAAATGGATTAAAATAATCTTGAAAAAATTTCAAATAAATTACCTCAATATGTCAAATCACCAAAAATTTGATTCAACATTCATCCCTTCCCGTAGAACAAACACATAGTCTGATCACCTAAAACTTGCTATAAGAAAACAAGGTCTGTTATATAGACGCCTGTAAGTCAAAGGGATTATTTATTATTTATAGATATTTTAATCTCAAATAATACAAATTATACCTTCAAGAACATTATTTAATCATTTTCTAATTCCTTTCATTTGATGATCTTGCTATGCACAATCTATATGTAACTCAAGCAACATAGAACATGGTTTGTACCTACATTATTTAATTAGGGTTCATTTTTTTGTTGTGTCTTAGAGAAAATAATCACTATAAAATTTTTATACTATCCTCCAAACACATTTGGAAATAATTACCACAATCTTTCATTAATAAATAAGATATGAACAATTATAAATAATAACCATCAACAACCCAACAAGAGTCTGTGTGTGAATTTACAAAACATGGGTTCCTTTTCTTCTTCTTTCCTTATAATTATCCTCTCCAAAAAACATTCATAAAATCCCTAAAACTTGAAAATCTCACCTTTTGTATCAAATAAATTGATGTAACTACCTAAGCTTTTTAAAGGTCAATAAGGTGAGTTCAAAACATGAAGTGTGGTTAACATGAGACTTCCATAAAAATGATACTTCAGACCCTTTAAATGGGTTAAAGAGGTCCATATAAGTGTTTAAAACTTGTAAACATACTTTTCCAATGCATTCCATTACCCCTGTAATTCCTACAAAAAGCTTAAAATTTAAATTTTGAAAACAACTAGTTTTGGTGGGAAAATCCTAAATTTTTAATTTGCACTACCTAAATGCATTCATAGACTACCAATTTGAAATATAAGCATGATCAGGGAATTTTAAAGACATAAAAATCATAATAAAACCTAATTTAATGTAAACAAGTCAAAATTAGACAAAAATGCTCCCTAAGAATGATGTTCCTACATCATACTCCCAAGGAAAGGAAAAAATAACTCATGGGATATTGTCCATGAGTGCTTCCAGAGTAATCCCTTAATTATGTATGTCATGATAAGTAATACACATGGGATATTATACTAGGTTATTCTTCCATTTGACTAGATACTTGAAGTACTACTTGTCTCTAATCCTTTTGATCACCTACTTATCTAGTATGCATTCCATCTCTTCTATCTTGGCCTTAGGCAACTGTATTTCCCATTTTGGGCCTACTGTAGATTCATAATTTTCTATTTATCCTGCTTAATTCTCTTATTTTTAAGGGTAAAAGTCTACAAAATTAAACATAGGTGAAATTACTACCCCACTAGGCAACTCTAATTCATATGCATTGTTTGTAAACTTTTTGAGAATCTTGCAAGGACCTATATTTTTCATCTTCAACTTGTTGTATTCACCACTTGGGTAGCTTTCCTTCCTAAGATGAGATAATAATAAGTATCCAACCTATAAATTGACTTCTCTTCTACTCAAAACTACCTATTTTTTATACTTTTCAATACTAGACTCCAAGTGCTTCCTTACCTGTTCATGTACCTCTTTCATGACCATTACAAACTCTTCACCTTCAAAAAATTTCTTATCCATGTGGCTGATGTTTCTAACCTAAAATACACCTCTAGGATGCATGCCATATATTACCCCAGAATGGGATCATACCAATGCTCCTATTGGTAGAACCATTATAAGCAAGATTTTCTCAAGGCAACACAAGATCCCACTGCCTGGAATGGTCCTTGTATAAACACCTCAAAAATTTTCCTAAAATTATATTCACCACCTCAGTTTACCCATCTGTTTGAGGATGGTAAGCTGAACTGAAACACAAATTTGTGCCTAGCTTCTTCCATAATGTTCTCCAAAAGTGACCAAGAAACTTGGTGTCTCTATAAAAAACAATGTTCATGGGCAGTCCATGAAGTCTCACTACCTCCTTGAAAAACAAATTGGCCACATGTGTAGCATCATTAGTGGTTCTAGATGGTATGAAATTTGCCATTTTAGAAAATCTATCAGCAACTAGTAAAATTGAATCAAAATCCCTTTGTGTCTAGGCAATCCCATCACAAAGTCCATATTTATGGATTCCCAAAGCCTATTTGGGACTGGTAGGGGATGATACAAACCTAAATTATTGCTCTTACCCTTTACCAATTGATAAATATTTCACCTTTTCACATACCTCCTTACTTTTACTTGCATTCTAGTCTAATAGTAGTGCTTAGTGAGCAACTGCAACGTCTTGTCAAGCCCAAAATGGCCTGTCATGCTTCCACTGTGCTTCTCTTGGATTACATTTCCTCTTATAGAGATTTTTGGTACACAAAACTATACTCCTTTGAACATCAGTCCATATTGAAGTACATAATACAACCATGGCTCCTTGTTGAGTGTACTTGGATGCTTGAATGCATGGTATGCTTCCATGAAGTCTTCATCATCCTCATACAAATCTTTGAGTGCCTCAATCCCAATACTTTCTAAATGAATCTCATGCACCAATAAGACTCTCCTGCTCAATGCATATGCAATCTTGTTACTTTTCCCTTCTTTATGCTTGATGGTGAAGGTGAAATGTTGCATGTACTCCACCCATTTCAAATGTATTTGGTTCAATTTGGGTTGATTGGATATGAATTTAAGTGCATGATTATCTGTGTATACTATGAATTTTTTTGGAATGAGATAATGTCTCCATTTCTTCAATGCTTTTACCATTGCATAAAACTCTAAGTCTTAGGATGGATACTTCTTCTTGGCATCATTAAACTTCTAACTAAAATAGGCTATAGGTTTCCATTTTTGTCTTAGGACAACCCCTATGGCTACACCACTTTCATCACACTCTATTTAGAACACTTTGTTGAAGTCTAACAATGCTCGTATTGGCTGCTCCATGATTATTTGATTCAAGTATTGGAAACTCTTCTCTGCTTTCTCATTTGACATAAAGTTTTTCTATTTTCTTTTGATGGTGTCAATATAGGAGCACATATTCCACTAAAATTCCTTATGAACTTCCTATATAAACTTTCAATACCATGGAAATTTCTTACCTCTTTTGCTTTCTTAGGGGTTGGCCACTCCATGATTGCCTTCACCTTGTTCTTGTCCATTTTAAACATGCCTTGTGATATGAAAAATACAAGGTATAATAACTCTAATTTCATAAAATCACACTTTTTGAGGTTGATCAATAATCTCTCTTCTTGTAGCCTCCTCATTACCAACTCTAAATGATGAATATGCTCCTCTTTGCTTTGGCTATAGATTAGTATGTCATCCAAGTATACTACTACAAAATTTCCTATGAAATCTTTTATTACCTCATTCATTAATCTAAAAAAAGTGCTAGGTTCATTGGTCAAACCAAATGGCATGACCAACCACTCATACAAACCTTAATTTATCTTTAAATTAGTCTTCCACTCATCACCTTGCCTGATTCTTATCGAGTAATATCCACTCTTGAGGTCAATCTTGGAAAAGTAGATTTCTCCACTCAGGAAATCCATCAAATCCTCTATCCTAGGAATTGGAAATATATATCTTATGGTGATCTTGTTTATGGTCCTAGAATCAGTACACATTCTCTAATCACCTTCCTTCTTTGGAAATAACACTGTGGGCACTGCATAAGGACTCAATAATTTCTTTGATCAACCCTTTGTAAATCAACTCCTGCACTTATCTTTTGATCTCAACATTTTCTTATGGGGTCATATTGTAGGTTACCTTATTTGTTATATCTTCTCCAGGTACAAAGTCTATGTGATTTGTTATACTCCTCATATGTGGTAATGTGTTGGGTAAGTCATCAAAAACTATGGCTGCATGCTTCTCCAATATTTATTGGATCTCTTGGGGTATCTCATTTATCTTAGTAGCTTTCATAATAGTCTTAGGATTGATGACCAAAGCAAAGCCTATCTCTTCTTCATGTATAGCATTCAAAAAGTCTTTACCACTTACCAAAATCACATGTGAACCAACTTGTTAATCACTCTCCTCATCCTTCAAGGGTAGTAAAGTGTGAGTAACTCCATCCTTCATCAACGTGTACATGTTACTTATTCCATAATGAGTGGTTTGCTTATCATATTGCTAAATCCTCCCAAGAAGCACATGACACACATCCATTGGGATGATATCACAAAGTACCTTATATTTATACATTCTAATTTATAAATCTACCCAACTTTGTTGACTCACCAATACTTGTTGTCCCTTATTCAACCATGAAACCTTGTATGGAGTAGGGTGAGGTAATTTCTTCAGCCCAAGCTTATTAACCATTTCTAATAAAAGAAGGTTATCTGTGCTTCCTAAATCAATGACCATTTTGAAAAACTTACCTTGTCATTTGCAAGATGCCCTAAAGAGAGTCTTCCTTTATGGTGGTTCCTTATCCTTGGGTGGATTGATAAAAACCCTGCTCATGAGAAATGATTCTCCCACTTTAGGTTCTTCCAAGTGTGATGGAGAGTAAACACTCTCTTCCTCACCTCCTTGTGAAATCTAATTTTTCCCTTCAGTTCTTGGGATTCTTACTGGCTGGTCCTTTAGGCACTCCCATGACTTATGGATAATAAAATTATTTCACTTGAAACACCTTCCTATAAATCCACTTGATCCTCTACCCCTTGATGTATCATTACCTCTGTTAAAAGGTCTCCTACCTCTAAAACCACCTCTTGAACTAGTGGAATGATCTTATGAATTTATTGACTCACATTGATGGCCTATTTATGAGAAAATTCTACCTCCTTACTATCTTATACCTTTAAAATTTATGCCCCTTCCTCTATTTTGTTGATTATGTTTCCTATTCAGCTTGTCTTCAGCCTTAAGTATAAATTGGTAACACTCCTCTAGTGTTCTTGGGATAACAAGTGCTAGTTAATATTGTAGGTTGTACCTTAGGCAATTCAAATACCTTGAAATATTATATTTGTCTTCCTCAACATGTCCTGACCTAATGGTCAACTTATATAACTCTTCTGTATATGCCTTCACAGTCATTTCCTTTTGCTTCAAATTTTAAAATTATCTGAATGGGTTGGTCTCATAATCACCTGGAAAGAATTTGCCTTTGATCTTAGAAACCATTATGTCCCAAGAATTTATCTTATTCTTACCCTTATTTATTATCTCATCTTGTGTGAATTTTGACCATAATGAAGCATGCCCCTTTAATTTGGTTCTTACAAACTTGACCTTCTTCTCATCATGTACCTCTTCATACTCAAAATACTTATCTAACTCATTTAACCAATCCATGAGTTCTTATCCATAAATACCACATGAATATGTGGGAAATTACACCTTTGTTTTGGATCCTTGACCCATGATCACCTTCAAAAGTCTCTCTATACCTTGCTCTTCAGGTCCTTCAACTGTCTCTTCTCCCTCTTCTGCCTCATGGTCTTGTGGATCATCTTCCTTATCACTCAAGTCCCCTGTTAGGACTCATATTATTTAGTTTTGTTATATATAATTCAAAATATTATCTAAGATAAATCTAAGGTCTATTATCTCTACCAACACAACATCGTGGTTCCCTTGGTTCCTTTCAACACCTCCTCTATTTCTCCTAGGCGGCATTTTGTTCCTTGTTCATAAAATCTATCAAACAAGTAATTATTATTCTCTTTTATAAAGGATATTATCTCTCCCACTTTTTATTAGGTATATAATGTTGGATATGATACCAAAATGATGCAGAGGTTCCTTAGATTTAATCTTAAGGTTCTTTGACCCTTCCTAATAGCCATGTTTTCACTATTTTATTGATTATACAAAAAAATAAAATTATTTAGGATAAAAATATATATTTATAGATACCCTCTATGGAAACTCACTTGTGTACCAATTTTAAAGTTCTAATTCCACGTGTAGACCCACTTTCTAACTACTAGTCTTCCCCAATTAGGCCTCCTTAAGCCTAAACACAAGACAATTCAAAAAAATCAATACCAATGTGTTTGTACACATTTTAAACCATTTGGTTAAATTTAATCAAATTTAATAAGACCATACTAAAAAATTTTGGGAAATTTTGACGTTTAAAACAATAGTTATGGATAAAATCCTAGTTTATGGCTTCTAGAGCTCTGTCACCACTTGAGAGCTAACAAAATTCAAATGTGAGTGTTTTTATGGGTTTAAAAGATAAAAAATAGGTTTATTTACCTTTTAAAATTACCCAAACATTTATATTCACACTTTCAATCCAATGTCTTCGATTTACAACTCAAAATGCGTTTGACTGTGTATGTAAATAGTTGGTTTACAAGTCTATACTTCTGTGAGGATAAACAATGCCCAGTGTAATGGATTAAAAGATTAAAATAAACATGAATTTTTTTAAAATAACTTAACTCAATATTTAAAATAACTATAAAGTTGATTCAATGTTCATCCCTTCCCTTGGAACAAACACACAGTCTGATCACCTAAAACTTGCTATAGGAAAAATAGGGTTTGTTATATAGAAGCCTGCAGTCAAAGATATTATTTATTATTTATAGATATATTAACCTAAAATAAGACCAATTACACCTTTAATAATGTTATTTAATCAATTTCCAATTCCTTTCATTTGATGATCTTGCTATGCACAATCTGTAGGTAACTCAAGAAACACAAAACAAGGTTTGCACCTACATTTTTTTAGTTAGGGTTCCTTTTTTTTGTTATGTATTATAGAAAATAATAACTATAAAAACATTATAATATCTTACAAAAACATTTGTAAATAATTACCATAATCTTTCATTAATCAACAAGATATGAGAAATTTCAAATAATAGCCATTAACAATCCAACAGGAGTCTGTGTGTGAATTTACAAAATAGGGGTTCCTTTTTTATTATTTCCTTAAAATTATCCTCTCCAAAAAAACATGAATAAAATCCATAAAAATAGAAAACCTGACCTTTTATATCAAATAAACTGATGTATCTACCTAACTCACCTTTCCAATGATCAACAAGGTGAGTTCAAAACATGAAATGTGGTTAACATGAGACTTCCATACAAATGATCCTTTAGATCCTTGACATGGGTTCAAGAGGTAAATATAAGTGTTTAAAAATTTTACACATACTTGTACAATCCTTTCCATTACCCATTCAATTCCTAAAAAAGTCTTAAAATTCAAAATTTGAAAACAACTAGTTTTAGATGGAAAATCTTAAATTTGAAATTTGCACTACCTAGATGCATTCCTAGACTAACAATTTTAAATATAAGCATAATTGGTGCCTTTTAAATCCATCCAAAGCATCATAAAACCTAATTTAATTAAATTCCAAAATTAGACAGAAATGCTCCCTAAGAATGATGCTCTTGCATTACGAATCCTATTTTAAAGGACTTTAATCCTTATATTTGATAAACTTATATATACGAGGCTGAGGTTTAGTCTTGACTAAAAATTTAGGTTTTAACTATATTATCTTAAGGAGAAATTATGTTTGTTTTAAAGTTAAATAAAAACCTAAAGTTATATAAAAGGGTGATTTCTTGTTATTGAGTATATACCTGGTCAATATTATAGACCCTCTTAGGGTTTAGCTATGTATATATACCAAACTTGAAAAATGTGAGTAATGAAGTTATAGAGTTTTATTCCATTTATTTACTATATAATTTAATATATATACATACATAGGTGTATGTATATATGTATGCTTGGGTCTTAAATTATATATATATATATATATATATATATATATATATTTGTATATATATATATATATTTGTATATATATATATATTTGTATATATACACACACACAAAGGCTATGATTTATATAAATATATTACTGTGTGTCTATATTATTTTAGAACTAGTTTAAGGATTTATGTGATATGGGGAAGGATCCTTAGTCACTATTGTATAAATCCTATAGAATGTATTTACAAACTTGTATTGAATTTGGTTAAGTATTTGTTGACACAAGTAGATTACACCCTTGACAAGAGGTTGAGCTCCTGTATTCAACGCATCACAATGGAAACTCCCCTCTTGCCTATGGGTCTGGAAAAACTCAGGGGAGAGTCTCTAGATAAGGGTTAGCTCCCTTTGATGTATCTCTGTGGTCCTATATTTCATACTGCTAACGATGGGGGGGGTGAAAAGGGAGAAGGATGCTGAAAATAGAACCTAAACTAAACAATGATACACCAAAAAGTTTGATCTACTTAGCTTGAACATACACTTTCCACCAAGAACAAGCTGGCATACACTTCATTTGATATGAGAAAATCTTCTACATTAGTGAGCTAGGGTTCCTCTTGAGATACAGGGAGGAAGAACTACTAGAGGTGTTCTAAGACACACTATGGTAGCCTATTCACATGCGCCTATACTCTGTTGTAGACACTTCTGGTAGACCTGCAAAAGAAGAAACTTCATAATACACTAGACATATATATATATATATATATATATATATATATATATATATATATATATATATATATATATATATATATATATATAGAGGAAATAAAGGCACCCCTTTGGAAAATAATTTTGTGCCTTTTTACAAGTTGGCCCATGTGCATTGAGAGCATTGGGAAGAGGAAGTCGCTGAAAAAAGGGTGCTGTGTCAGCTACTAGTTTTGACCTTGGCATTCAAAAATTAATGTGAAAGCATAGGTCGCACCTCTTTTTCTATAAACAAGACTACCCCTTGAAGATATTCACATAGTTTGTCTACTCATCAATGCAAAGTGGAGAAAATAGGTCACGTCGTTCACTGTTTGTGCTTCTTGATGACCACTTGGCAGACACTGTTTCAACTGCAGGAATAACTCACCTCCCCTTTTCTACCTAGGCTATTTTTTCCATATTCATGATTTTGTCCCTTCCTAGCTTTGTCTTTTCCTAGAATTTGAGCTCTTGGGGCTATCTTATCATCCTTTGCTGGCTCCTTGGGCTCTTTCATCAGCAGGTCACTGAGTTCATTCTTAACTTTTGTCTTTTCCCAACTTTGTCTTTTTTTGGTTTTGTCTCTTCCTCTCTTAGCTCTTTGGGCTCCCTTCTGGTTGGCACTCAAGTATTTAAAGATCAACAGCTATTTCATTGCCATAAAATTGACGTTCGTGGGCCTGTCACCACTTGAAAGCTAACAGCTAGTTTATTGCCCTGAATTTGATGGCTTCGAGGACATCATCGAACATCTAGATCCCAACGGCTAGTTCACGATGCTTAATCTTGACGTCTTCAGGCTCTTCACCCTCCTTGGCAATTCCTTCAGCTTTTTTTGTTTGATCCTTCCCAAAGGGGAGATGTCCCTTCAGCTTTGGAGAAGTGTCCCTTCATTTTTGGCTGAGAGTCCCCTGCAAAGGTACCTGCCCTTTGGGGTCCTTTGGCCTCCTTTTGGTAGTCACATCCTTCAGACAAAATGTCTGAAGGATATGTTTCCTTTATGTTTTTTCTGCTTACCTTTTTTCCATTGGGCTTTTCCCTAGGTGAATTTCTTCAGGTTTCTCTCTTCAGACTTTCTATCTTTGACTTTCTGTCAGGCATATTTATTCAAACAAAAAGTCTGAAGGAATTCCTTCAAACTTTTGTTCGAAGATTTTGCCTTGTCTTTTTATTACCATGGGATTTTCTTCCAAAGGATTTCTTCAGACAAAATGTCTGAAGGAATTCCTTTGGGCATTTTGTCTGAAGAAATTCTCCCTTTGCTTTTCCTTCTATTTTTGCCTTGCAAAAATTTCCTTCAGACAGAAAGTTTGAAGGAATTCTTTGCCTTGGTCTTTCTTCCCTTTAAGTGCTTTCCTGCCCTTCACAAGGGTACTTTAAGCCCAAAGCTACCCTTCAGACTTTTGCAATGGTCCATTTTGCTCATCACCTACCCTCTGCAAGGGCACTTTGTTCTCTAAACTTGCTTTTTAGAAAAGTTACAAAGGTCCATTTGTCGCCTAAGTGCCTTCTGCAGCCTGCTAAAATGGTCCAATTTGTGCCTGACTACCCTCTGCAAGGGTACTTATCCTTCAAGCTTTTGGAAGACTCCTTTAAACTTTCTGATTGAACCATTTCTTGAACCATCCCTTTGAACCAAATGTTGAACCAACTCATTGAACCAAACCAACTGAACCAATCACTTGAACTGATTGATTGAACCAAAACATTGAACCAACTGAGTGAACCAATTGATTGAACCAACCAATTGAATGGTTCAATGGTTCATCAGTTCAATGGTCCATTGGTTCAATGGTTCAAAGAATCTTTGTAAGAAACCTTGCATTCTTTGAACTGGTTCATCATCTACCAAAAAACTTGTGTAACAACTAAATTTGAACTGGCTCAGAACAACAGGGAAAGAAGGAGATCAATTTTAGCTTGTTGGACCAAAAATGGTCAATAAATTGGTAATTCCCATGGGAAGCATGCCTGATATGCTTACAAACTAGTAGCCTCAAATTCTGTTGGGCACGGAGTCATAACACAGCTTGAAAAATTTAGCAACAGCCCCGATAGATCCAAGAATCAATCATGAAGCTTTTACCCCAAACACAAAGGAAAACACCTACAAGGCTAAAAACACTACTTGTGCAAATAACACTTAGGGAAAATAGGGAAAGAAAACTGAAATCAAACTACTATATATAGCTAACCAGGTATATTTACCTCCCTCCTAGATTAAAGGTAAAATTTCTTAAGTCTTCTTCATGGCAAGGAAACTTATGGTGCCAGAAAAGTGGTTGAATGGAATGGAGACTTGGTGATCTGCTCCTCTTGCCTGCCATCTCAATTGGCTTGCATCTGAGTGGATTAGAGTCAAACATGCTCCCAACATATATGTACTCTTCTTGTTCTTGGAAGCTTTTTGAATGCTAGATCTTCATGCTAGCATGTTTTACCAAGAAAATAATGGTTGTTGGCTCAGCACCATAAGCCTTTTGATATGCATAGTCCCCTTGACATGCATTATGGTTTGACCCATTCACTTCTACTTTATTGAAGACCCTGTCAAACTCACCTTTTGCTCCTTCATGGCTTTCTTGAAGAAGGGTGACTGTTGTGATGTCTGAAATGGAATCACGGAGTGATTGTTCATCCCATAAAACATCACCTTGTTGTTCAAGGCTCTCTTATTTAAAGCTGTTCTCAAGATAGACAAGCTTATCCTTTTCTTGCTCAAGGATTAGAGTCTCTAGTTATCCAAATACATCCACCTGATCCTCCTCCAACTCAGGCTCCATGGCATGGTCATCCTCCTCATCAAAGCAATAAGGAAGTTAATCAAACAAGGGAGGAGAGAGATCACCATGCTTACTTTCCTCTTCATATTGCTAGAACATCTACATATATGCATGACCTGCATCTTCTCCATTGTTGATTATGTACTCAAAAGGAGCATCCATGAGAGCTTCTTGATCAGCTACAAATTGGATCCTTTTTTCTTCACTTGCCTCTTTCAAAACAGGTTCCTCCTTGATGACTTTGAAAATATCATCTTCAGATTCACCAAGCTCTTGAAAGGATAAAACTAAAAGCTTATAGCCCCTTTACATACTTATTTGAGTTGTAATGCTACCTTCTTCACCCTTAGCCAGTCCATAACCTCCTTGAAGAAGAGTTCAACCTACCCCAATGACTTCAAATGAATCATTTAAAACATGAACAAGAGATTGTCCATGCTTCTCCATGACATTTATGGTTATCTCCTTCTCATCTGCACTCATGGAGTCTCCCTGATTAGTTGTGAACTGAGTATACTCCTCTTCACTCACCCCTTTCAAAACAGGTTCCTCCTTGAGAAGGGGTGAAGTGGAAGGCTAATGGACAAACTCATGTGGAAGAGGAGGCAGTCCTTGAGCTAGAATCAAAAGATTCTCCTCCTTCCATTTGACCAACACTTTATCTATATCAGATGTGGCTTGATAACTCTCTTGGAGGGGTGTAGATGGGGTGTGTTCAAATGCAGGATATTTTGCTTGATCTGAACCATCCATCACACTTTGGCTGAGGAACCTCATTTTGGACTCCAACTTTGCAATTTTCTTGGCTATATTTTCTTGGAAGAGCCTTTCTTGGAGGTCACAAGCATCATCATGATGAGTAGGAGTAGCTTTATATTCTTCAAGGTTTTGAGCAAAAACTTGCTTCTCTTCCTTCTCGCCCCATGATTCCACTATTTGCTTCCAACTCATGACCTTGGGATTGGGACTTTCTCCTTGTGAATAGGTAGCAACTTTATCCTCTTCAAGGTCCTGAGTTGGTTCATGATATTCCCTCTTCCATGTTGGAATCTTGACATCATTTTGAGAGACCTAAGGAAGTTGAGGAAGACTAGGAAGGGTCTGCTCATGCACAGGAAGAAATTATTGAAGAGAGATGTGTTGGTTCATGGTATTCCCTTCAAAGGAGGATTCACAATCTAAGGAATTGAGAAGGTTCATCCCCATGGGGGGTTGCTCTAGTTCCCTTTGGTGCTAAAAATCTAGGTGCAAGGGATTAAGAGCAAGATTGATTAATGAATTAGATGAGCTAGAGTGAGCAAGTGCTATCTAGTAGAAAGGATTTGGTGCACAAGAGGGGGCTTCCTTTAGAATAAGAGGGGGCACACAAGGCTGACTGCCTTGAATGAATGGACTCTTCCATTTTGCTACCTCCTCCTCCATGAATTTCAATGCCTGAGCTTGCCTAAACAAACACTCCTCCTTGTACATAAGCTCTTATTGATATCTATACTGCTCATCCAATTTGTCTATCTCCATCACTTGCTTCTCAAACTCCAACGTTACTTCCCTTATTGTTGAAGGGCAACTAGGAGAGCTGCTTGAGGTGATTCCATGAACAACCTGAGCTTGATCATAGTTAAATGAAGGAAAAAAAGGTCCATGGTTCTGAGGAATGGAATTATACATACCAAAATATGATTTCTTGATGGCACCAAGATTGCTTAACCAACTGATTTAACTCAGAGTCGCCATTGGTGTTGATGAAAAAGCTTTAAAAAGGCTAGTTGGTTGAAGAACACACCAAAATTCTTCAACTTTTTGGACAAAACTTATCCCATAATTGCCTTGTTAAAGGTTAGATGCTGTATTAATGGTTTGTTCTACTGTAACAGGACCAACACCAATCCTGAAACTTTTTTGAGTGTTAAAACATGGTCCCACTAGGCGTGCCAAAAAATATTGACGCAAGTGGATTGTACCCTTGACAAGAGGCTAAGCTCTTATCTTCCATGCATCATAATGGAAACTCCCCTCTTGCCTATGGGTCTAGAAAAACTAGAGGGAGAGTCTCTAGATAAGGGCTAGCTCCCTTTGATGTATCTCTATGGTCCTAGATTTCCTACTGCTAACAATGGTGGGGTGAAAAGGGAGAAGGATGCTAAAAAAAAACCTAAACTAAATGGTGATTCACCAAAAAGTTTGATCTACTTATCTTAAACATACACTTTCCACCAAAGAACAAGCTAACATACACTTCATCTGATATGATAAATTCTTCTTCATCAATGAGCTAGGGGTCCTCTTGAGATACAAGGAGGAAGAACTACTAGAGGTGTTCTAAGACACACTATGGTAGCCTGTTCACATGCACCTATACTCTATTGTAGACACTTCTAGAAGACCTAAAAAAGAAGAAACTTCACAATACACTAGACATGCAAGAATCATTTTGTGAAAGCATAAAATAAAAATGACTTAACACAAAACAAAGCCATAGACATATGCAAAAGCATAAGCTCAAATGGAGGTAAAAATGCTATGTCTTGATTCAAGGTAAAATTTGGTAGAGCTCTGCCTTACAATCCAAGATGTCTCTTCTCAAATGAGAGATTACAATATATATAGAGAGGGAGGAACTAAAGGTGCCCCTTTAGAAAAGACTTTGGCACCTTTTTACAAGTTGGCCCATGTGCATTGAGAGCATTGGGAAGAGGAAGCTGCTAAAAAAGGATGTTGTGTCGGCTGCCAATTTTAATCTTGGCATTCAAACATTAATGTGAAAGCATAGGATGCAACTCTTTTTTTGCAAACAAGACCACCCCTTCAAGATATTCATGCGGTTTGTCTGCTTATCAATGTAAAGTGGAGAAAACAAGTCACACCATTCACTGTTTGCACTCCTTGATGACCACTCGGCAGACACTATTTCAACTATAAGAATAACTCACCTCCCCTTTGACACATGGGCTATTTTTTCCATATTCATGATTTTGTCCCTTCTTGGCTTTGTATTTTCTTGGAATTTGAGCTCTCGGGGCTATCTTATCATCCTTTGCTGGTTCCTTGGGCTCTTTCATCAGCAGGTCACTGAGTTCATTCTTAACTTTTATCTTTTCCCAGCTTTGTCTTTTGATGGTTTTATCTCTTCCTCTCTTAGCTCTTTGGGCTCCCTTCTGGTTGGCGCTCAAGTATTTAAATATCAATAGCTATTTCATTGCCATAAAATTGATGATCATAGGCCTGTCACCACTTAAAAGCCAACAACTAGTTTATTGCCCCAAATTTGATAGTTTCAGGGACATCATCGAACGTCTAGATCCCAATAGCTAGTTTGTGATGCTTAATCTTGATGTCTTTTGGCCCATCACCCTCCTTGGCAATTCCTTCAACTTTCTTGTTTAATCCTTCCCAAAGGGGAGATGTCTCTTCAGCTTTGGAGAAGTGTCCCTTCATTTTTGGCTAAGAGTCCCCCATAAGGGTACCTACCTTTTGGGGTCCTTCCAGCTCCTTTTGGTAGTCACATCCTTCAGACAAAATGTCTAAAGGAATTCCTTCAGACAAAATGTTCGAAGGATATGTTTCCTTTATGTTTTTTCTGCTTACCTTTATTCTGTTGAGCTTTTACTCGGGTGAATTCCTTTGAGTTTCTCCCTTCAGACTTTTTGTCTTCAAATTTTTGTTAGGTGAATTTATTCGAACAAAAAGTCTAAAGGAATTCCTTCAGACTTTTGTCCGAAGATTTTGCCTTGTCTTTTTATTGTCGTGGGATTTTCTTCCAAAGGATTTCTTCAGACAAAATGTCTGAAGGAATTCCTTCAGGCATTTTGTCTGAAGAAATTCTCCCTTTTCTTTTCCTTCTATCTTTGCCTTGCATAAATTTCCTTCAAATAGAAAGTCTGAAGGAATTCTTTGCCTTGGTCTTTCTTCCCTTTAAGTGCGTTCTTGCCCTCTGCAAGGGTGATTTAAGCCCAAAGCTACCCTTCAAAATTTTTCAATGGTCCATTTTGCTCATCACCTGCCCTTTGCAAGGGCACTTTGGTCTCCAAACTTGCTTTTTGGAAAAGTTACAAAGGTCCTTTTGTCGCCTAAGTGCCCTCTGCAGCCTGCTGGAATGGTCTAGTTTGTGCCTGACTGCCCTTTACAAGGGCACTTGTCCTTCAAGCTTTTGGAAGACTCCTTTGAACTTTTAGATTGAACCATTTCTTGAACCATCCCTTTAAACCAACTCGTTGAACCAAACCGACTGAACCAATCACTTGAACTGACTGATTGAACCAAAACATTAAAACAACTGAGTAAACCAACCAATTGAATGGTTCAATGGTTCATCGGTTCAATGGTCCAACGGTTCAATGGTCCAAAGAAGCTTTGTAAGAAACCTTGCATTCTTTGAACTGGTTCATCATCTGCCAAAAAACTTGTGCAACCAAATTTGAACTAGCTCAGAACAACAAGGAAAGAAGGAGACCGATTTTGGCCTGCTGGACCAAAAATGGTCAACAGTATTCTTTCTTGCCATAAAAATGCTAAGGTATGAATCTATTAAAGATTATTATAGTTCATTTTAATAAGGTTATGATTGAGTGAGCATGCATTTATATATGGTTGTGTATTCAAATAAAATGCATTGACATATATAAGGTGATTATTAAGTCTTAGGTAGAATATTAAAACACTATATACATCGATGTGTGAATTACATATAATATTTGAGGTTATATTCATTTTGATGTGAACTCAGAATTACTAAAGCTGAGTTAGTTGATTGCATATCTTATCTATCAATATAATAAAATCTATGTCTTATCTTATGAATGAAATCAGATTGGCTTACATTGTGAGTGAGAGTCAAGACATCAAATAGATTTAGGGATTAATTGAATTATGTCTTTCAAAATAATAGAATTGGTAAAGAATTATTTGGTTGAGTTCAAATTGATAACCATATATATTCTATGCATATTTAGTCAAAGCACTAAATTGGAAATTGTTTGGAATTATTAAGAATTGTGATGAAACATTATAGTTTGAGTGTATACTTTTCATATACATGATACTCTAATCTCAAGTATAGTTATATTCTTCTTAGAGTATATCGTATGCTTTATTCGATAATTGATTGGTTAAGATATTATTTATAAAATTGCATATTTTAATTGTATACATAAATATATGGTATGTAAATGTGAATAACCAACCAGTTATGAAACCTGTGATGGTATACCATATATAAATTTATACCAGTTATTCAATACATATGACCAATATTTATATAACAAGGTGATATGGGTGATTTATTATGTACTTTATGTTTAGTTGAAGCATTAAAAATAAGGCATATGTTAAATATAGATCATTTGAAGTTGTTAAATTACTATCTTTTTGTTATATTTGTGAAACATGTATAAAGAAATAAGCTGTGATTAATGTTTATTAAGTAGATGGAATAACATTTGAGTTAAATATTGATATTTAGTAACTTGTAGTCTAGATATGAATCTTATTTGGATGGTATATTTATATTGAGGACTATTTATGGATGTATTTATTATTCAATAATAAATTGGATGATTTTAGATTTATTACTTTACATTTGATGGACTAAATGTATGTATTTGATATTTCCATACTTCACATATTTTATATCTACTAATAGGGAATATTATGATTAAATATATTAGTTTTTATATTATATATAATTAACTAAATCTCTCATTTATGACATTAAATAAGTAGTGTGACAGATTCCACTATCTTAATTGACTAATCCTAGATATCAATATCTATATGAAAACTCTGGCCAAAGAAATGTTTATAGTTAAACATTATAATTTCATATGTTTGATATAGTTTACATGATTTTATGATATCATGTAAGAATATATTTCTTTATGGTATACATCATGTATTAATTAGCTTACACACATAGGTTCTAGTTTATAACTCTAGATTCCTGCACTGTCATTATCTATCCATCAATGAAGGGAGGGCCATTCCCTTGTTGGGAGATAGTGTATGGAATTTATGGTTCGTGGTTTGTGTGGAAAATTACTTGAATGATTGTCTCCCTCCTTGTAGTAATACTACACTAGAGACTACACTTGAGATTATAGATGGATACTTGAGTTCGTTGAGACTCATGCTCTATGGAGCTTTGTATCATTGTATTACTATTATTTTTGAAACTATAATATTTATTCATTTATATATCCATAATAGTGATTGTAATGTTGTATCATCTATGGCTAAAATTATAATATTACTTCTATGGAATAAATGCAGTCTTTATTGTTTATTCAACATTGTTAATGTTTTGTTATATCATTAGTATGATGATCATTAGCTAAATGGATTAGCTATAAACCTTGTGGGGTTAACTAAAAATAATACATTTTGTTAAAGATAACTTAGTTAGATTTATCATGGTAAAATATATTAGATGAATATGTGTAATTTAATTTAAAGAAAATTATTCTATTCTAGTAAAATTTGGTCAGGTTGTTACATTGTGGTATCAAAGCTGAGGCTCAAAATCTAGGACTTAATGTGTCTGCTAATGAAAAATTATTCTCCTATTAAGTAGGAAGAAGAATGGTGTATTCTAGACTAAGAGGTGAGGGTACTTTGAATATGAATCCCCCTGTTGATCCAAATCAATTTGCCACTGAGTAAGTTGTGAAGTTGGATTAAATCCTCATAATTATGTATGAGATTAGGGATTGAATAATGGCCCTAGAATAGGAAATACATGGACATGAAGATGAGAATGCTCAAGAAGAACCTAAAAAACATCTTGCTGAGTAGGAACATCCTCAAGATCAGAGGCATGAGGAAGTTCCATAAGATGTAAAAGCTTGAGTAGCTATAGAATTGGCATGTGAAATGAAAAAGGTAAATCCACCCAAGTTAGATGGAAATGTATTTGGAGATGGAGTTTAAGCATGGTTGACAGAGATGGAGAAATATTTCTAGATTTGGAATTGATCTAAAGTCACCAAAGTAGTTTGGGGAGCATATCAAATTACTAGTGAAGCAACCATTTGGTGGGAAAACAAGAAGATAAAGATGAAACTCAACTTAACCACCACCACTTGGGAATATTTTGTGACTTTATTTATGTTATGATGGCTTCCAAAATTATAATTTGATCAAAAGCTTACTAATTTTTAGAATCTTAAGTAAGGAGACCTATCAGTGAATGAATACTAGGAGCAAATCACCAAGCTCCTAAGATATATACCTTAGTATCAAGAAGATGAGAGGTTCAAGATCAAGAAATTCATCATGAGATTAAAACCCCAAATTGGCTGTGCTATAAATGTGCATGGGTCATCTACCATGGATTAAATTTTTGAGAAGGCAGTCAAGTAAGAATAGAAAATGAAATCTCTTTCCCAAGTTAGAGATAAGATTAAGAAGAAGTTTGGAATTTCTAAACCAACTTTCAAAAATAAGAATTGGAAGTAGAGGAGTGAAGAATCCAAGATTTAGTTCAAGAACTAGAATTCTATGTTTATTAATGGTTTAGGGAATATGAAACTTGGTAATGGTTTCAAGGGAAATAAATAGTCTAAAAGAAAGGACCACTTGGAGGTTTCTTTATTTGTAAAGGTGACCATTATGCTTAAGAGTTTACTCAAGACAAGTCAAAGAACAAGGGTTCTGCTCATCAATAGGTAAATTTCAGTAGTAGATTCATGCAATTATTGATAATCATCAGGTTGAGTATGAAGCTCCACCCATAAAACTATCAAGTATTTTGTTTGATCATCTAGTTTCTATTTTAATTGATATGGGATCTATAAAATGTTTCATTACTCTTAGAATGCTTAGTAAATTATATATAAAAATTAGAGTTATGGTAAATGCATGGTCAATACAAAATGGAAATGAATCAAAGGCTAAAGTTGATAAGTGTTTAGTTGAAGTTGAGATTAGGTTGCCTAAACTCACTATAGTAGTGGATCTATATGCTAAACCATTAGGGTCATATGATGTGATCCTAGGATTCAATTGGATTGCAAAGCATAAATCTAAGGTTGAATGCTATCTAAATAAATTTGAGTGTCAAGATGATTTTGGAAATTAGAGACAACTGTAGGGTGAGAAAATGGAGTTGAAGCTAAGGTGGATTTCTAAAATTCAAATCATAAAAGCTTAGAGGATGAGATGTCAAGAATTTATTGTTAAGATAAATGAGATGGAGGAATCTAAGGAACTCTCCATTGATGATTATCCTTTTTTAAGGAACTTTCAAGATGTGTTTCTAGAGGAATTCCCTGGATTGCCACCTAAATATGAGTTTGATTTATTGATTGATATTATATCTATATTAAAACTACATTCGAAGGCACTGTACAAGATGATAATGATCAAATTAGTTGAGTTAAAGGATCAAATTTAGGAGTTTTTATTGAAAGGGTTGATTTGACCAAGTGTGTCACCATGGGGTGCACCAGTAGTCTTCATCATGGGGTGATGGGGTGCACCAATAGTATTCATTAAGAAGAAAGATGGTACTCTTCACTTATGTATTGATTATAGGACGTTGAACAAGGTGATGATTAAGAAATAATATTTGTTTCCATGCATTGATGATTTATTTGATTATATATGAGGGTAAACAATCCTTTTTAATATTGATCTTAGAGAAATGTATCATCAACTAAGAATATATGATGAGAATATTTTGAAAATAATGTTCAAACCTCAATATAGGCACTACAAATTCATATTAATACCTTTTGGTTTGACAAATTAAGGTTTTTAGTGGAAAATCTTTATTAATTCACAAATATTCTATTTTCCTAAATCTAGGTTTGGCTATTTTTCAAACCTAGAAAGAGCACGGGGTCACCAAAAAATATGGGTTATATATATGATTTAAACGTTAGCTCACTTATCATTGATAACTAATTCCATAATTTTGACTATAAATCACCATGATGTAGATGTACATTATACATTATTTCACCAACATATATTATACACCAAATACAACATATCTTAATCTAATATATTTCATAAATAATCAAGATAAAAAATTCAACCCATCCCTAGGAGATTACATGGAATCGATGGTAGGGTGGTGAAAATAGGTCACAAACAACGTATAGAACTAGAAAGCATCCACAAGGTTTGGGAATCATCCAAAGGGTCTAGATAGCGTTCAGATAGATCAACCAGTGTCCACAAGGCCTAAACATATCCTACAATGTCTAGATGATGTCCACAAGACCTATATACTATCCAATAGGCCTAGATAATGACCACAAAACCTAGATGGTTTTTATAGATTCTAAATGCCATCCACAGAGTGTAGATAATGTTTAAATAACTTAGATAATTTCCATAGCATCTAGAGACTATCCACATAGTATAGATAGTGGTAAGGTAGCTTGGACACCATCCATAGGGTCTAGATGTCATCCATAATGTCTGGATGGTGATCATGTTGCCTGGATGATGTATATAGGGTCTGGATGTTGTCTATCAAGGTTAGATAGTGAATATAATGCATGGATGGCATCCATATGGTGTGGATGCCATCTACCGAGGGTGAATGATGACCAAACTATGTGGATGGTGTCTATAAGTTCTAAATGCTATCTACACGCTCTAAATAATGACCAAACAACCTAGATAGTGTCTATAGGGTCTAAATGTTATCCAAATAGTATAGATGGTGAATAGATAATTTTTATGGTATCCATAGACTCTTGAAATCATCCATTGAATCTAGATGATGACCAAATAGACTAGATAATGTCCCCAGGGTCTAGATGCCATCCATAAGATTTTTGCAACAAGAAAGAAGAATAGATGGCATCCACAGGGACTGGGTAACATCTACAAGTGTTGGGAAAAGACTAAAGTACTTGGTAGTGATTGTCATCTATAGGGACTCTAAATAGTGTCCACACATAAAGGATGATCGACTGCATAGTGCCAACGTGGCAGGCCACAACTTGTTTAGCAAAAAAATGTCTACAAGTTCATATAATGATTAAGTAATTAGGAAAATTATCAATGACAAAGAACATATTGTATTATTTTAGGTATCCAACAAGAATATCCAAACAAATTCAACCTACACCCATGCAAAATATAGGTACTAAATGATTTTCCAAATTTCTTTATTTATTTGTAATAACTATTATTTAACATTTGAAGGATAATAGAAAAATATTTATACATGCAAATCCCTCCACTGAGTGTATTTTTTTAAATAAAATATTTAATCAAAATATTACTTCACCATTTGAAGATATTATTGATGATGACATGCCATTACTTGAAGACATACCTGAATATGGGATGGCTATGGTGAATGACAAACTAGATGATATGATACAAACATTATAAAAAATTCTACATATCAGAAAACAAATTCCATGGTAAATAAAAATCCATAATTTCTATCAATGAAGATAAGACTTGAGGACATTCTAGATCATGAGATCAATACAATAGATCAAAGTACTCAGAAATCAGTGCAAAGAAAGAGAAGCAAATGTATAATTGGAAGGTATTTTAAGTTTGACTGGGCAACAAAATTTCTTTTCATTGAACTAGTAGAGCTAGAAAATAGTGTTGATACCCCAACTAAATGTAAATTCACAATATGTTCTTGGAAATTAGGAAAGGACCACAAAATGCAACTTAATCTAGACACAATCAAGAAATATTATGGCAAAGTTTTTGTTTCCATTGAAAAAGATGAACAAATTCAAAAGACTCATAGATGAAAATATGTCAATGAATGCATTCATGTTAGATACGTGACATAGTATGAAAAAAATATAAACATATGTGACATCTTTTTGAGAAAGGAGGAATGATTACAACTTAAATAGGAAGAATTATCTAGTCAAATCAACATGCAAAAAATATAAAGTTATTAATGATCTATCATATTCTCAAAAAAGATAGACCTATATCTAAATTTTTATATTATAAAAATCTATTTCAACATAATGGATTTCATAACATTACACAATCACACTAGTTAGATGGTAGTGCTTGGGACATGGAAAAATGTCTTGTGATGATTGAGAAGAAAGATTTGAAAGAAAAAGTTAAAAATGCAAGTTTTATATCAATGTCCATTGATGAGGTCATAAATGTTGAGAACACAACATGGATTTGTATCCATGTTTACAATTTTGAGAACAATTTAAGGACACTTAATATGTTATCTATACATAAAATGGTTGAAAATGGCATTGTAAAAAACCTTTTGAAGTTAGTTATTTATAATTTGAAGGATATTGATGAATGGATGATTATGTTATAGCTATGAAATTGTTATGTGTTAGAACTGATGGTGTAGCAATGATGCAGGGGAATAAAAATGGTTTGTGTGCTTGACTACATACAATAGTTGCACCGTATATGATTTCAATTCATTGCATGGCCCATAAAATGAATCTTGTATACAAAATTGTAAGTACATTTGGAAAGTGGAGGAACTTATCTGTGATTTACATGCTTATATGTACATTAGTCCTGAAAGGTTTTTAGAGTTTCATAGAATTTTAATTGGGGTTAACGATGGGAAAAATATTATAAAAGATAATGATATAAAATGGATTACCATGTATGAGCATGCATGCAAATTTTTTAAAGAATATCTATCACTGACAAGTTTCAAGTTTAAATATTGAATGGAAGTCAACAAGGCAAAGGATATGTTGTACTATTTAATAGATATTAAAACACTTTTGACATTATGTGTTATTCTCCCAATGTTGAGAGAAATAAATTATTTGATGAAACATGCTCAAGAGAGATCAATATATATTGTAGACTTCATACATTTGAGAAAATGCATTTGCCAATCTCTAGATGTCTTATACTCGGGCCATGTTGGCCATTTTTTTTCCCACATATCAAAGTTTACCTATGTATGGAAAAGGGAGCTTTCAGGGAAGAAAATAGTAGGTCTTTGGGAGGACTTCAGGTTTTCCAACAGTGACAACTTTTAGTTTTTTGAAAGCATAGTGCAAATCAATTTTCCAGTAGTGCTTAGCTTTTAAATGTTTTATAAGTAGAAGTAATTCAAGTTTACAAACTTGAATTACTCATATACAATGTATTTTGGGTTCTCCAAGGGGCACCTCTTGGTCACTTCATAAGTTGTGAGCAGTCATAAACTTGAAATAAGTAAAGGGGCTTGACAAACCTGATTTGGTCTAGAAAAATGGTGCTTCTTGGGTTCTTCAAGAGACAAGTCTTTTTCAAAAAATCTGAAGGGCATTTTCAAAATGTTGAAGGGTCTTTTTAGGGCAAAAAGGGGCCAGTCAACTTTCTCAATGGTACACTTCAACTTTTTTGAAGGGCTTTTTCTTCTCTAAGTGGACAATTGTAATTTTCTTGAAGGGTATGTTACCCTTCAGGAGGACCATTTCAAAATTCCTGAATGGTATCTTTCCCTTTGGGAGGATCATTTGTATAAATCTGAGGGGACGTGTAGAAAGCCTAAAGGGTTCCTTACCCTTTGAGAAATTCCATTTTGAAAAACCTAAAGGGTAGTTTCCAAAGATAGATGCAGGAAAAAAATTCAAAGAAATTCCTTCAAACAAATTGTCCAAAGAAATTTCTTTGGGAGATTTGCTTGAAAGAAATAAGCTGAGAGAGAATCCCAAGACAAAGTGTTCAAAGGAAATTATGTGCCAATGGATGTTAAAATCAGGATAAATGACTAGCCATTGGAAGTAACCAGGTTTAAAAACCTTGAAGTCTTAAGGCTTGGGAAGCAACAAAGTGAGAAGACTTCAAGATGGACAAGCCTAAAGTAATTAGGCTTAGAGAGTCTAAATTACTCTGCATAGAGTAAATCATGTTTCTCAAAGTACTCTAATTAAAAGGCTTTATAAGCAAAGGATCTAAGAAATTCTAAAGTTGGAGAGGCCAAAAAACCCAAATTAATCTACATAGAGTAAATCGATATTCTCTAAGGGTTGAACTTAAGCTTGTTCTGGCAATGATAGAATCATGATGCAATGAATGGAAGGCTACCACATAGTGAAACTAGAGCAAAAAGGGCCAATCAATAAAGGATAAGTGGCACAAAGATGTTCAATAAACATGGGAGAGTCTGAGTGGCTAGTAGCTGGAAGTTATGAAGGCTCCCATCTGCCATGGTTCATTGCCTACAATTATCATTTGATGCTTAAATACGCCACACAAAGAAGAAACATTCTAATTACTCATAGCATGAATTTTAAGACACACCAAATAAAGTCTTAAAGATAGGAGGGGCTTAAGAGTATTGGGCAATGATTTAGACCAATGGATTTATGAACACCAGGGAAGGAGAATAAAAGGTGCCAACCATTTATGAATTCTTTCCTCCCTTTCTCTCTTCTCCCTTTCCTTATAAATAGAGGCCTTGGATCCTATATATGCATCCTTGGACTAGTGATAAAATCACTCTACAAAAATCACTATGTAATGGACCTTTGAAGCAATAAAGATTGTTTTTACCTATCTCTCTATCTAAAAATTGTGTTGAGTTAGCTTGTGTACTAATAACATTGGGAAGAAGCATATTTACAACCTTGTTGACCTTATTTATTGCATGTTTTAAGGTAATTTATATTTAATTATAGGTCTGAACTCATGCTTTTTAGCCATTAATGGATGCTTGGTGTGAATTTTGAAATTCCTCTTTACCTCATGTGTGGTTTAGTAAGCCTAGCTTAAGAAATACTTATGCAGGTTAGCTAGTTAGGAGGTTGTGTAAGCCAAATTATCTTATGCTAAATTAGTGTCTCTCCCAGGCCAAGTGGATCACTTAATTTTAGTGAATCACCTCCCTTAACTTAGTTCTATTTTCAATTAAACTCTCTCCCCTTTTTGTTGGCCATTAGTAAAATTTAGCATAAAAACCAAAAGATCTAAAGTGAAGCACCTAAGGAACTAGCCTCATAAAAATTCTAGAGGTTCAACCTCAAAATAGGACACCCACATCCTATGGTTGTTCCCATGCTTATAGCTAGAAGTGAAAGAGATTGAAGAACTCTCTTGCAAGGGTGCAAATCTAGTCTATAATAGTTCTGGCATGCCTGGTGGGATAACTACCATTTCACTTCCATTTTTATGGAAGATTGGTCAAATATGATGCTATTTTGATCAATTTACAGTAGTGGTAGATTTCATCCTTCAACATTTGGTGACTCCAAAAAATACCCAGCTATTTAGAGGTAGAGCAATAGCTATCTTTCATACCAAAGTTGACTACAAGATCAACTTATATAGGTATTCCTTTTAAGTTTGTTTAATTACCTTTAAACTTAGTAAGAAGGTTAAGGTTTTCCCATACTCACCCTTACATAAGAAGCTATCCTTCTAAACTAGTCATAAGGTATACCTATGCAAGAAGATCTTTATTAGACCCTCTTACTACTATGATTCCCCAAAGAGCTTTTGTGGGTTAAATAGCCAAATCCATTTAAAATTACTAAAATATGGTCTTATGCTAGTAAAAACTCTCAAAAGTTTCCATTATTACTCAAGAGACCAAGTTCTAGCTCCTAATGAGCACATAATAGACACATCCAACTTCTACAACATTCACAATATCATGGTGGAGAACATGGATATTAAGATATTGGATATGTCCTTCAAAATAAATGTGTTAGACTAGTATAGGGGCCTTGATCATAATTCTATCCACTCATGGGATGATTTGGGAGTATACTTGCGTAAAATATTTGTAGATAAGAGTGACCACCTGTCACTTGCAGAGCAATTGACCACCATCAAGAGAGCTCCTCATGAAGTCATGCAAGACTTCAATATAAGATTTTAGAAGTTATGGGATATAATCCTAGCAGCTATTAGACCATCTCTAAAATTTACTTTCTTATATTACTTGAAGGCTCTCAATAGTGACATAGCTATAATGATCCAGTCTATGGGAGGAGACATACTATCAGATGCATACAAGGTGGCCATCAAGGTAGAAAATTGCCTGGTTTAGGCTGGTAAGCTTACTCCCAGACCTCTAATGCATCTTTTTTACATAGATTAGACCACCTCCTATAGTCATTCCTCCACTCGATGTTATACTTCCAATGCTAATAATTACTACTATACCTTCACTTGAGTAAGAGAAGGCCTCTACTAGCAGATCCAATGACTCCCAAGAGTAGAAGAATTACTTAGAGTTGAAGAGCATGCTCCAATCCTTGGGAAATGATTTAGTCAATGTTAAGAGGAAAGCTTATAAAAATCCCTATTAAGCTCCATATCAACCTCAACACCAACCTTATAAATAAAATAGGCCACCCTAAAAAGGAGGATTCCAAGGATAGGGGCAATCTAACTATGATAGACAACATAATTATAGTCTGAATGTTGTAGGCCCTTCCAACTCCTTGGTTCCAGTTCAGAATAATGTGGCTCAAGAAGCTAAGGGGACAATGCCATAAAATCTTTCTTTTAGGCAATCCATTGTCTCAACTAATGGCTCTAATCAAGAATTTAATGATCAATGGTAGTAGGCTGTTGCTTATGGATACAATCAGGCTCTTATGACCCAAAACATAGAGGTACCCACAATGATGAGACAAGAGCAACCTATACAAGAACAAGGCTCAGATCAAGGATTAAAATAGCTAGAAGCCTCAATGGTCATTAATGGGCAAGAGGAGTGATATGCATCCAATTAGAAATCCAATCTAAGTCTAGCTCACATCCCCATCTCAACAAATACAAGGTTCAAGAGAAGGAATATGGGTGACAATCAAGAAGCTTTCAAAAAAGCTATTATCACTACTCCTTGATTGACAAAGCCAACAATAGTAGCTCCTAAAGTTTAGGTAAAATTTTGTGGTACCCAATCAACATTATGGAGCAAATGAAGAAATATATCATGAGTGTGTCGATGTGGGACATGCTTTCCCTACCTAGCCAAGTAGACATTCTACAGGAAGGATTATCCAAGATGGGTGTTACTACAACTACAAGTAAGTATCCAAGCAAGGCAGATAAAGTCCTCACTATTGTAGTCAAGAGTCATGTGGGATAAGGGTCAAGTATTGTGACCAAGGCCCCCCTTTCTACATATGTTAATTCATTGGAAATTCTTTGATGCATAACTATTTGGTGGATAGTGGGGCCAGCACCTCACTCATGCCAAAGTCTATTCCTAACTATTTGAACCTAAAATATGAGCCTCACACTAAAGGAGTCCCACAAATTGATGGTTCTTCCACAAAGCCATCAGGCATCATCAAGAATTTGAGTCTAACCTTGTAGGCTTATCCTTATGTATCCATGGTGCAAGACGTGCTAATTATAGATATCACTCCTCACTTTGCTTTGTGTCTTTTTAAAGAATTCATAGTCAAGAGTGGGGGCTACTTTGTAGTAGATTGGTCTTACATGGCATTTAGAATAAGGTATGAGACTAAGGTATTAATCAAGGCTAAACCCATGGCATAATTCCATATTGAATCCCATTAGTCAGATAATATAAGCCTCAATTATACCATCCTTGATGAGGATGAGTTTATAATTGGCCAAGAGCTAAACACTCATCTTGAAAAAGTTCAAAACTTGTTCTTAGATGATAACCAATTTTTCAACCTTTTGGAAGGTGTTGAGGAAAAAGACATGGGTGTCTACCTACTACATGAAGAGAATCAACCCATGGCATCACTCATTAGACCTAAAGAAAACCCTAGTGGTTTATGGAAGTTGTTCTTTGATGTCTCAAGGAGAAAGAATGGCATAGGTTCTGGGGCAATGTTGGTTTCACCCTAAGGTAACAAGCTTCTTTCTTCTTACAAGTTTTATTTTATTTGCTCTTCAAATGCAGCAGAATATGAAGGCTTGATCCATGGCCTTCAATGGGCCACCAAAAAAAGAATCAAACTACTGAAAGCTTATGGAGACAATGAGCTCATAGTTAACCAAGTTAGATGCTTGAACATCACCAAGAATGCTTTGATGAGGTCCTAAAAAAATAGAGTGTGGGACCTGATTGAATATTTTGAAGCCTTTAACATTCAAGCTGTCCTAAGAGATCAAAACTAGCATGCTGATAGGTTGACAACCATTGGAGCTCAGTTTGACATTCCAAGTGAGCTGAAGGAAACCAAGGTTCGACCACATGTCAAGGTGGTGGTGAGACCATCAGTGCTAGATAATTAAGCCCATTGGCATGTTTTTGAGAGTGACAAGCAAATTGTTTGTTTCTTACAATAGGAAGCTAAATTTTCTTCCTCTAACCAAGCTAAATTTTAGCATCAGTATGAGGATCAAGTTTTTTAGCTCAAGTCAAATAAACTTACTAAGGGGATAATTACACTTGAGGGCCTTTTTCATGAAGGAAACCATATGAGGAAAGACAAGGTAGTAATGTCTACTAATGAGGAATAAGTCCTCATCTTCAAGGATAAACTTCTTAAGCTAGGGAAGGTAAGAAATAAGGTTGAGAGGCATGATTTCATAACACTTTTCCAAGAGTATGTAGATATTTTTGCTTAGGAGTATAGTGACCTAAAAGGTTTTGATCCTAAATTAGCCTAGCACTCTATAGAGTTGGAGGCCAATGCCAAATATGTAAGGCAAAAGCAAAGGCTGGTTAACCCCAAGATTAAGGAGCTGCTGAGGAAGGAACTAATCAAGTTGATTGTGTCTGGGGTCATATTTTCCATCAATCACTCATCATGGGTAGCTAACTGGGTGCTTATAAGAAAAAAGAGTGGGGATATTAGGCTTTGTGTAGATTTCTGAGATTTGAACAAAGTTTCCTTGAAATATCATTATCCCCTACCCTCCATGGAGCAACTCCTTCAATTAGTTATCAATTCAAAACACTTTTCCTTGTTGGATGGATTTTATAGCTACATCCAAGGTGAAGGATGAGGATAAGTACAAGACTACCTTCACCACCAAATGGGGCATGTGTGTGTACCAAAATATTCCCTTTGGTCTATCAAATGTTGGTGCTACCTTCTAAAGAGCCATGGACATGGCTTTCTAGAGGTTGATAAACTAAATGGTGTTGGTATACTTGGATGACATCATAGTTTTATCCAAAGGGTATTTTTAGGGTAAAAGGGGACCAATCAACTTTCTTGAAGGTACACTTTAATTTTTTGAAGGGCTTTTTCTTCTCCAAGTGGACAGTTGTAATTTTCGTAAAGGGTATGTTACCCTTTGAGAGGACCATTTCAAAATTTGTGAAGGGTATCTTTCCCTTCAGGTGGATCATTTGTGAAAATCCAAGGGGACATTTATAAAGCTTGAAGGGTCCATTACCCTTTAGGAAAGTCCATTATGAAAATCCTGAAGGGTAGTTTCTAAAGATAGATGCAGACATAAAGTCTAAAGGAATTCCTTTAGACAAATTGTCTAAAGAAATTCCTTCAAGAGTTTTTCCCAAAAGGAATAAGTTGACAGAGAAGCCTGAGACCAAGTGTTCAAAGGAAATGATGGGCCAATGGACATAAAAATTAGGATAAACAACTAGCCATTGGAAGTAATTGGGTTTGAAGGCTTGGGAAGCAACAAAGTGAGAAGATTTTAAGCTAGACAAGCCTGAAGTAATTAGGCTTAGAGAACCCGAATTACTCTGCATAGAGTAAATCAAGTTTCTCAAAATACTCTACTTAAAAGGATTTATAAGTGAAAGATCTGAGAAAGTTTGAAGTTGGAGAGGCCAAAGAACCTGGATTACTCTACATAGAGTAAATTAAGATTATCTGAGGGCTTGACTTAAGCTTGGTCTAGAAACACTAGAATCATGATACAAAAAATGGAAGGCTACCACGTGTGAAACTAGAAAAAAAATGGCCAATCAATAAAGGACAAGTGGCACAAGGATGTTTAATAAACATGGGAGAGTCTGACTAACTAGTAGCTAGAATTTATGAAGGCTCCCATCTACCATGGTTCATTTCTTGCAATCACTATTTGACACTTAAATGCATCATGCCAAGAAGAAACATTCTAGCTACTCATAGCATGATTTTTTAGATGCACCAAAAAAAGTCTTAAAGATGAAAGGGGCTCAAAAGTATTAGGAGGTGATCTAGAATGGCACATTTATGAACATTAAGGAAGGAAAATAGGAGATGCTAGCCATTTGTGACTTCTTCTTTCCTCCCTTTCTCTCTTCTCCTTTTACTTATAAATAGAGGCCTTGGAGCTTAGAAATTTATCCCTAGACTAGTGATAAAATCACTATATAAAAATCACTATGTAATAGAACTTTGAAGTAATAAAGATTGTTTCTACCTATCTCTTTGTCTAAACATTATGTTGAGTTAGCTTGTGCACTAACAACATTTTGAAGAAGCATCCTTCCAACCTTGTTTCCCTTATTTATTTCTTATTTTCAAGTAATATACAGTTAATTACAATTCTAAACTCATGCTTTATGGCCATTAATAGATGCTTGGTGTGAATTTTGAAATTCCTCTTTGCCTCATGTGTGGTTCAGTAAGCCTAGCTTAAGAAATACTTATGTAGGTTAGCTAGTTAGGAGGTTGTGTAAGCCAACTTATCTTATGTTGAATTAGTGTCTCTCCCAGGCTATGTGGATTACTTACTTTTGGTGCATCACCTCCCTTAACTTAGTTTTATTTTCAATTAATCTCTTTCCCCTTTTCCTTGGTCATTAGTAAAATTTAGCATAAAAACTGAAAGAGCTAAAGTGAAGCACCTGAGGAATTAGCCTCATAAAAAATTCTAGAGGTTCAACGTCACCATAGGACACCCACATCCTAAGGTTGTTCCCATGATTATAGATAAAAGTGAGAGAGCTTGAAGAACTCTTTCACAAGGGTGAAAATATAGTCTATAACAATTTTAACATGCCTGGTGGGACAACTACCATTTCACTTCCATTTTTATGGAAGATTGGTCAAGTTTGATGATATTTTAATTAGTTTATAGTAGTGGTAGCTTTCATCCTTTAGCATCTGGTGACTCCAAATAATAGCCAACTATCTAGTGGTAGAACAATAGCTATCTTTCATGCCAAAGGTGACTACAAGATCAACTTCTATAGGTATTCATTTTAAGTTTTTTGAATTATATTTAAATTTAGTAAGAAGGTTAAGGTTTGCCCATACTCACCCTTATGTAAGAAGATATCCTTCTAAACCAGTCATAAGGTATACCTACACAAGAATATCTTTATCAGCCCCTATTACTGCTATGATTCCCCAAAGAGCTTTTGTGGGCTTCAGTAGCCAAAGCCCTTTGAACTTACTATAGTATGATCCTATGATAGTAATAGTTCTCAAAAGTATCCCTTATTACTCAAGAGACCAAGATGTAGCTCCTAATGAGCACATAATGGATTAATTGGGAGCAACCCTATGTAAAACATTTGAAAATAAGAGTGAACACCTATCACTTGTAGAGTATCTGACCACCATCAAGAGAGATCCTCATGAAGTCATGCAAGACTTCAATACAAGATTTTACAAGTTATGGGATAAAATCCTATCAACTATTAGACCATTTACAAGCTTTGCTTTCTTGTATTAATTGAAGGCTCTCAATAGTGACATAACTATGATGATTTAGTGTATGGGAGGAGACATACTGTCAAATTCATACAAGGTGGCCATCAAGGTGGAGAATTTCTTCGTTCAGGCTAGTAAGCTTACTCCTAGACCTTTAATGCCTCTTTTTTTTAGAGATAATACCACCTCCTATAGTCATTCCTCCACTTAATGTTATACTTCCAATGCCAACAATTACTATTATACCTTTACCTAAGCAAGAGAAGGCCTCTAATAGAGAATCCAATGACTCCCAAGAGCAGAAGAATTACTTGGAGTTGAATAGCAAGCTCCAATCCTTGGGAAATGATTTAGTCAATGTTAAGAGGAAAGCTTACAACAAGCCTTATCAAGCTCCATATCAGCCTCAACAACAACCTTATCAAGAAAATAGGCCACCCTACAAAGGAGGTTTCCAATGATAGGGGCATCCTAACTATGTTAGACAACATAATTATAATCCAAATGCTACAGGCCCTTCTAACTCCTTGGTCCTAGTTCATAATAATGTGGCTCAGGATGCTAAGGGGATAATGCCATAGAATCATTCTTTTAGGCAATCCATTGTCACAAATAATGGCTCTAATTAGGCATTGAATGATCAATGGTAGTAGGCTATTGATTATAGATAGAACCAAGATCTTATGGCCCAAAAAATAGAGGTACCCACAATGATGAGACAAGTGCGACATCCACAAGAGCAAGGCTTGGATCAAGGATTAAACTAGCCAGAGGCCTCAATGGTCATTAGTGATCAAGAGGAGTCCTATACATCTAATCAACAAGCCAATCCCAATCTAACTCACATACCAATCTTAGCAAATACAAGGTTGAAGAGAAAGAATATGGGTGACAATCAATAAGCTTTCAAAGAACCTATTATCATTACTCTTTGATTGACAAAGCCAATAATAATAGCTCCTAAAGTTTAGGTAAAATTTGGTGGTACACCAATAAACATTATGAAGTAAATGAAGAAATATAGTGTGAGTGTGTCGATATGGGACATGCTTTCCCTACCTAGCCAAGTAGACATTTTACAGGAAGGATTGTCCAAGATGGGTGTTACTACAGCTACAAGTAAGCAGCCAAGCAAGGAAATTGATGTCCTCACTAATGCAATCAAGAGTCATGTGGGATAAGGGTCAAGTATTGTGACCAAGGCCCCCCTTTCTATGTCTCTTTGATCATTTGTGATTCCTTGGTGCACAACTACTTAGTGGATAGTGGGGCCAACACCTCAGTCATGCCAAAGTCTATTGCTAACTAATTGAACCTCAAGTATGATCCTCACACTAAAGGAGTCCTATAACTTGATGGTTCTTCCACAAAGCCATCAGGAATCATTAGGAATTTGAGCTTAACCTTGCATGCTTGTCCTAGTGTATCCATGGTACAAGACATGCTAATTCTAGATATCACTCTTTGCTTTGCTTTGTGTCTTTCTAGAGAATTCATAACCAAGATTTGGGGATACCTTGTAGAAGATTAGTATTACATGGCATTTAGAAGAGGGTATAGGACTAAGGTCTCAATCAAGGCTGAAACCATGGAAAAATTCCATATTAAACCCCATCAGCTAGATAATATAAGCCTCAATTATACCATCCTTGATGAGGATGAGTTTATAATTGTCTAAGAGTTAAACACTCATCCTGAAGAAGTTCCAGACTTGTTCTTGGATGAGTTATGGGGAGATAACCAATTTTTCAATCCTTTGGAAGATATTGAGTAAAAAGACATGGGTGTCTACCTAGTACATGAAGAGAATCAACCCATGCCATCACTCATTAGACCTAAAGAAGACCCCAGTGGTTTATGGAAGTTATTATTTGATGGCTCAAGGAAAAAAATGACATAGGTGTTGGGGCAATTTCTGTTTCACCCTCAAGTAACCATCTTTTTTCTTCTTACAGGTTTCATTTTAGCTGATCTTTAAATGTAGTATAATATGAAGGCTTGACCCATGGCCTTCAATGGGCCACTAAAAGAGGAACGAAACTACTAAAAGCTTATGGAGATAGTGAGCTCATAGTTAACCAAGTCAGAGGCTTAAAAATCACCAAGAATGCTTTGATGAGGTCCTAAAAAAATAGAGTGTAGGTTTTGATTAAATATTTTGAAGCCTTTAACATTCAAGCTATCCCAAGAGATCAAAACTAGCATGCTAACAGGGTGGCAGCCATAGGAGCTCAGTTTGACATTCCAAGTGAACTGAAGGAAAAGAAGGTTTAACCACATGTCAAGGTGGTGGTGAGACCATTAGTGCTAGATAATGAATCCCATTAGCAAGTTTTGAGAGTGACAAGAAAATTGTTTGTTTCTTACAACATGAAGCCAAATTTTCCTCCTCTAACTAAGCTAAGTTATAGCATTAGTATGAGGATCAAGTTATTTTGCTAAATTCAAACAAACTTCCTAAGGGGTTAGTTACACTTGAGGGCCTTTTTCATGAAGGAGACCATATGAGGAAAGAGAAGGTAGTAATTTATACTAATGAGAAAAATTATGAGAGAGTCCTCATCTTCAAGGATAAACTTCTCAAGCTAGGGAAGGTAAGCAACAAGGCTGAGAGGCATGCTTTCATGGAAATTTTCCAAGAGTATGTAGATATTTTTTCTTGGGAGTACAATGACCTAAAAGGTTTTCTTCCTAAACTAGCCTAGCACACCATAGAGTTAGAGGCCAATGCCAAACATGTAAGCAAAATCAAAGGCTGATTAACCCCAAGATTGAGGAGTTGATGAGGAAGGAACTAACCAAGTTGATTGAGTCCAGGATCATCTTTTCCATCAAACACTCATCATGGGTAGCCAACTTGGTTCTTATAAGAAAAAAGAGTGGGGAGATTAGGCTTTATGTGGATTTCATAGATTTGAACAAAGTCTCCTTGAAAGATCATTATCCCCTACCATCCATGGAACATCTCCTTTAAGTAATTGTAAATTCAAAACACTTTCCCTTGTTGGATGGATTTTTTGGCTACAACCAAGTTTGGGTGAAGGATGAAGATCAATACAAGACTACCTTCACCACCAAATGGGGCACATATGTGTACCAAAAGATGCCTTTTTATCTATCAAAAGTTGGTGCTACCTTATAAAGAGCCATGGACATGTATTTCTAGGGCTTGCTAAATTAAATAGTGTTGATATACTTGGATGACATCATGGTTTTATCCAAGAATGATAGTGAACATATGGATCACTTGAGGCTGATTTTTGATAGGTGTAGAGATTATGGGATTTCATTGAATCCCAAGAAGTGCATGTTTGCTATGCATGAAATCAAGCTATTGGTCCACGTCATCTCAAAGGAAGGGCTATCTATTGATTCTGAGAGAGTAAGTGCCATCTTGGCCTTATCTTTGCCCAATCATAAGAAGGGACTCCAAAGTTTCCTTGGAAAGATAAAATTTGTGAGAAGATTTATCCCTAGTTTTTCAAGTTTAGTCAAGCCCATCACTACTATGCTGAAGACGAACAAAGTGTTCAATTGGTCAAATTAAGGCAATTTAGCATTCAAAACTATCAAGTAAGTCATTGCTCAAGCACCCACACTTATGAATCTTGATTTCTCAAGGGATTTTAGTTTGTATGCTTTTCCAATATATATAATATCTTAGCTATGCTTATGCAAATAAATGGTGAAGGACTCGAGCAACCATTAGCTTTTTTCATCTAGGGGCTTGAAGGGTATGAGGTGAGAAACAATTTTTTATAAAAACATGTCCTTGAAATAGTAAGGAGCCTCAATCAGTTTAGGCCAATGCTATCCAATAGTAGAATACACCTTATGGTGTGTCATCCTAGAGTAAGAGACTTCCTTCTTAACAAGGATTTGAGCAAAAAAAGAGTTGGTTGGATTACTAAAGTCATGGAGTATGACATGGAGATCAAGGTCACTAGGTTAGTAAGAGATAAAGGCTTATGTGAACATATGGCTGAGGATCTTCATGAACACAAAGAGGTCATCTTGGTGACACATGATACCCTACAAGCAGATACACCTCCACATCACACTAACTAGTTCCATGATATGACTCACTTTCTACTAACAGATGAGTGCCCTCAAGGTATGGACAAAGCATAAATAAGGTATTTCAAACTTCAATCCATACTTATGTTTTAGTTGATGAGGTTTTGTTTAAAATAGACCTCAATGGAGTGCTCTCAAGGTGCATAGATGATGATCAAGTTACCAAGCTTTTAGAGCATTTCCATGATGGGCCTACAAGAGGTCATTTTGCCCAAAAGATTACTATAGCAAAGATCATGAGGGCTAGTTACTACTAGCCTAGCCTCTTCAAGTACGCTTATGTATGGGTGAGGAAGTGTCAATAATGTGCTCTCTTTATATAAAATCAAAGGTTAACAACTCTTCCTCTCAACCTGATTCAAGTGGAACAACCATTCATGCAGTGGGGTTTGGACTTCATTGGAGTAATTATCCCTCCATCAAGTATAGGGCATAAGTGGGTGCTTACTACAACTGATTACTTCACTAGGTGGGTGGAAGCCATTGCATTGAAGGAAGCCAATGAAAGTATAGTTTTAGATTTCTATGACAACATTATGACCAGGTTTGGTATTCCAACCACTATCATATCTGGTAATTCTTTGTCTTTCCTTGGTTTGAAAATAAGTGAATGGGCCCTCAAGATGGGCATCTACCTCAACACTTCCTCAAACTATTATCCTCAAAGCAATGGGTTGGTTGAGTCCACAAATAAGAATTTGCTGAGGATCATCAAGAGGACTATGGAGAAGACCAAAGGATGTGACACACCAAGTTAAAGATAGTCTTGTGGGCTGAGTGGGTCACTCCTAAAGCCACTATTGGCAATTCTCCATATTTTTTAGTATATGGAATGGAAGCCAAGTTACCCATTTCCCTTAAGCTACATGTATTAGAGCTAGCCCATCAGCTAGAATTATTGGAAGATGAATCTATGAATGTGAGATTGGTAGAACTCATAGAGCTTGAGGAGACATGGGACCTTGTAATGAAAGCATTGGAGGCACATCAAGCTCAAGTAAATAAGGCTTTCTAAAATATAGATATAGTAAGGAATTTTTAGTAAGGAGACCTGGTTCTCAAATGGGACTCAAAAAAGGCTAAATCGGGCAACCATACCAAGTTTGATAGTATGTGGAGTGGCCCTTATTTGATCCACAAATGCAAACAACATAACACCTTCTAGCTTGCTCAATTAGATGGAGAGGTCTTACCAATCCCAATAAATGGGATTCATATGAAGCCTTGCTATTGAGAGTTTGTAGCCATTGCATATATTTATACGCTTCTTTTAGTTTTCTTTTGTGTTTTCCTCTAAGTGCCTAGTGCACATCCTTTTTAGTTATGTGTTTTCCCTTCCCTAAGTGTCATGAGCATAGTTTGTTTCTTTTCAGTGGTCCTTGTTGCTTTAAATAAGTTTTTTAGAAAGATCCAGATTCGTAAAAAAGTAGTGACTCCACACCCAATGTATTGAACAAATTAAATGAGCTAGGTTCTCAAGCATAATAGGCATGCTTCCTATGAATCGTTAGAAATGTTGGCCATTTTTTGGCCAACATATCAAAGTTTACCTAAGTATGGAAAAGGTATATTTTAGGCAATAAATGGTAGGTCTTTGGGAGGACTTTGGGTTTTCAAGTAGTGACAACTTTAGGTTTTTTGAAGCCACAATCCAAATCAAGTTTCCAACAGTGCTTAGCTTCTAAATGTTTCATAAGTAGAAGTAATTCAGGTTTACAAACCTGAATTACTCATAGACAATGTATTTCAGGTTTTCCAAGGGGCACTACTTGGTTACTTCATAAGTTATGAGTAGTTAAAAACCCAAAATAAGTAAAGGGGCTTGACAAACCTGATTTGGTTTTGAAAAATGGTGCTTCTTGAGTTCTTCAAGAGATGAGTCTTTTTCAAAAAAATTGAAGGGCATTTTCAAAATGCCAAAGGGTCTTTTTAGGGTAAAAGGGGACCAATCAACTTTTTTGAAGGTACACTTCAACATTTCTAAAGGGATTTTTCTTCTCCAAGTGGACAGTTATAATTTTCGTAAAGGGTATGTTACCCTTCGGGAGGACCATTTCAACATTCTTAAAGGGTATCTTTCCCTTCAGGAGGATCATTTTTGGAAATCCAAGGGTACATGTAGAAATATTTAAGGCTCCTTTACCCTTTGAGAAAGTCCATTATGAAAATCCTAAAGGGTAGTTTCTAAAGACAAATGCAGACACAAATTCCAAAGGAATTCCTTCAAACAAATTGTCTGAAGAAATTCCTTCGAGAGATTTTCCCAAAAGAAATAAGCTGAGAGATAAGCTCGAGACCAAGTTTACAAAGGAAATGATGGGCCAATGGATGTAAAAATTAGGATAAACAACTATCTATTGGAAATAACTGGGTTTGAAAAGCTTGAAGTCTTAAGGCTTGAGAAGTAACAAAGTGAGAAGACTTCAAGCTGGACAAGCCTAAAGTAAGTAGGCTTAGAGAACTTGAGTTACTCTACATAGAGTAAATCAAGTTTTTCAAAGTACTCTACTTAAAAGGATTTACAAGTGAAAAATATGAGAAAGTCTAAAGTTGGAGAGGCCAAATAACCCAAATTAATCTGCATAGAGTAAATCAAGATTCTCTGAGGGCTTGACTTAAGCTTGGTCTAGAAACACTAAAATCAAGATACAATGAATGGAAGGATGCCACATTGTAAAACTAGAGAAAAAAGGGCTAATCAGTAAAGGACAAGTGATACAAAGATGTTTAATAAACATGGGAGAGTCTGAGTGATTGGTAGCTATAAGTTATTAAGGCTCCCATCCACTATGGTTCATTTCTTGCAATCACTATTCGATGCTTAAATGTATCATGCGAAGAAGAAACATTCTAGCTACTCATAGCATGATTTTTTAGATGCACCAAAGAAAGTCTTAAAGATGAGAGGGGTTCAAAAGTATTAGGTGGTGATTTGGAATGGCACATTTATGAACATCAGGATAGGATAACAAGAGGTGCTAGCCATCTGTGACTTCTTCTTTCCTCCCTTTCTCTCTTCTCTTTTTCCTTATAAATAGAGGCATTGGATCCTAGAAATGTATCCCTAGACTGGTGATAAAATCACTCTATAAAAATCTCTATGTCATAAAGATTATTTTTACCTATCTCTTTGTCTAAACATTATGTTGAGTTAGCTTGTGCACTAATAACATTGTGAAGAAGCATCCTTCCAACCTTATTAACCTTATTTCTTGCTTGTTTTCAAGTACTTTATATTTAATTTCAAGTCTAAACTCATGTTTTTTAGCCATTAATGGATGCTTGGTGTGAATTTTGAAATTCTTCTTTGCCTCATGTGTGGTTTAGTAACCTAGCTTAAGAAATACTTATGCAAGTTAGCTAGTTAGGAGGTTGTGTAAGACAACTTGTCTTATTCCAAATTAGTGTCTCCTAGGCTATGTGGATCACTTACTTTAGGTGTATCACCTCGATTAGCTTAGTTTTCTTTTCAAGTAATCTTTCTCCCCTTTTCCTTAGCCATTAGTAGAATTTAGTGTAGAAACCCAAATAGCTAAAGTGAAGCACCTGAGGAACTAGCCTCATAAAAAATTATAGAGGATCAACCTCAGCATAATACACCCACATCTTGAGATTGTTCCCATGCTTATAGATGGAAGTGAGAGAGCTTGAAGAACTCTCTCACAAGGATGCAAGTGCAGTCTATAATAGGCCAAAATAGTTTTAAGCTTCCTATTTTTTCTAGTTGGAAAACTTTAATAGATATTAAGGATCCAAAATCCTATTTAAAATTAAATATTCATGATCATATTTGTATCTTTGTTAATGGAAAGGAAATACAACCGTACACATTTCAAAAATGAGTTGATTGTGCAGGTTCAAAAATTGAAGAATTCCCTATAACACTTGTTATTTATAAAACCATGATAATGGAAACATAAATAAAATCGAGAAATATAAAGGATATATTATTACAAAAATTGGAGAATGGTTTCAAAGGTATGAGTTTCTTGAATCCATGACAGTGGTGAATCTCATATTTTGGAGAGCTGAGGATGGTAAAGAATAATTTAGTAATTTATTTCTTAGATACATGGGAAATCTTATTAAACATTTTTCAAAGTTTTTAGATAGCAATGGAGTTGAAATTTTAGGTATTTTATGAAAAAATTTATTGACAACATAGTCCACCCATTTTAGATTCATAATGATTGATTAATACAAGTGTCTAACGGAGCCAATTGAAAGTGGTGCTATTACAAGGCTTTGGAGAAAATTGTATCCTATTACCATCTTGTAGGAATATATAAGTGAATATTTTTGATTTTATGAAATTTTCCAAACAATGATTTTGGGATTTGTGAAAGATGAAGGAGTCTTTAGTGCATTATCTTTTATTAAATAAAAATTTTGTAACAGATTGGACATAAATCTAGACACATGTTTGAGATTGTATGTTTCATTATATCTAATGGATGCATTCCTTTTTGATAGAGCACTTTAAATTTGGAATATTCTTAGTCAAATAAGAGGAGTGACCAATATAATAAATGACACAACTAATCTAGATATTGAAACTCTATTTACATCGGATACAATACATACAAAAGATAATTATGAAGAAAGTGCTACTCAAGAACTGTTTTAGCTACCTGAATATTAATATGTAACCTTCAAATTTAAATTTTATAATTGATCTTTATATTTTTATTTGTATCAAAAATCACTAAAAATGTTATATTATGCAAATTTCAAGAATTAATAAATTATGATATTGTATTTTTTTTTAAATAGTTGTGTTATATTGCAATTGTTTAAAATTAAAACTTTGTTAAACATGAATTTATTGTTTGATCATTTCATGTGGTTGTCAATATTACACATCAATGAATTATGACATTATCATTATACATCTTAACTATTAAATATCTAAAATTAACAGAACAATGACATATTTAAAATTTCAATCTTTAATTTACAATATAAACTTTCTAGTTTCAATATAACACATATAAAAATGCACAAAATAAACTCATAATGGATAAAATGCATAGAATAAAATAGAAACAAAGACTTAAATTTAATCTAGCAAACTTTAATTTACAATATAAATTTTTTAGTTTCAACATACCATATATAAATATGCACAGAATAAAATAGAATGTGACTTATATTTAAACTTTCAAACCTTAATTTAAAAGTTAAACTTTCAAGTTTCAATATAACATAAATAAAAATGCACAAAATAAAATCATAACAGATAAAATTCATGGAATAAAATAGAAACAGAGACTTAAATTTAATATTACAAATTTTAATTTACAATATAAAATTTTCAGTTTCAACATAACATATATAAATATGCAAAGAATAAAATAGAATGAGACTTATATTTAAACCTTCAAACTTTAATTTATAATATAAACTTTCTTGTTTCAATATAACATATATAAAAATTCACCTAATAAACTTGTAATGGTAAAATACATAGAATAAAATAGAAACAAAGACTTAAATTTAATCTTGCAAACTTTAATTTTTAATATAAACTTTCTAGTTTCAACATAACATATATAAATATGCACAAAATTAACTTGACATGGATAAAATGCCCATAATAAAATAGAAACAAAGACTTAAACTTAATCTTGTAAACTTTAATTTACAATATAAACTTTCTAATTTCAACATAACATAAATAAATATGCATAAAATTAAATTATCATGGATAAAATGCCTAGAATAAATAGAAATAGAGACTTATATTTAAATTTTCAAACTTCAATTTTCAATATTAACTTTCAAAGTTTCAAGTTTCAACATAACATATATAAAACATCAATTACAATTTCTTGGCCCATTTTCATTAAATAGAGATAGATGAACTGAATAGATATAATTCCACATGAGTTCTATTTTGTTATTCAGATAAGGGTCTTGCTATCTCAGCCCCCCTTCCTTGAATCCAAATGTAAAACACCTTCTTTAACAAGATCCTTAGCTGTAACATTAATATTATAATTATTGATATTTATTTGTGAGTTGCATCTCCTAATGATAGGATAGAGGGATCCATATCTATTTTATCCTTGAGAAGAACATCTAGATCCATTTCATGCTCTTTGATAATATTCTTCAGTGTGTTATTTTATTTTTTGACTAGCATGAGTTTTTCTTTAAATGAAATTGTTGCATTTAAGATTTTTGTGCCTTTCCTAGATGAATATTCAGTACTTGTGCTTCATTCTTGAAGTTATCATATTTTGACTATCATTTGAAAAATAAAGTTGGTGATATAAAAATTACAAAATTGTGATAAAAAATGGATAAATAAGTAATTACTTACCAAATCTTTATCCCTCTCTGCATTGTCAAGGTGACAAATGTTTTGGTCTCTTGCCCATTTGTTGTAATAAACCTGTGCCTCTACATTCAATTTTTCCAATACATTAATCATAATATATAAAATATTATCATTGTAGGGATTTTCCATAAAAATGGATCTTGATTTAGCTTGATTCACTAACACATCAATTTTAGATTGATCATTTTGAACCAAATAATATAAAAAATATCTTTAGGAATGGTTATGATAATGCTCATTAATTTATTTTACCAAAGCTTTTCCCTGAATCTCCCATTGTTTTAAAACTTTCAAATCAGGCTATACAATGTCATCTAAAAAATCAAAAGCATTATATGCAACAATATTATTCAATGGAAAAGATGTCAACTCATTAAGATATTTCTCCTCATCATTGCTTGGTTCAGGTGGTGAACTAGATGAATTATGTCCAACTTTTTTTATTGGAGCCTATAATTGAGATCCTTGAATAATATTGTGCACAAAAAATTTGTTTGTAGGCATGAAATTGATACCCTCAAGAAAAACATCATCAAGATCGATGTTCTACAAAAGGCCATGGCACCACCAGACACTCCACCCATAAAAAAACTAGGGAAATCCAAGGTTGTTATATACAAATTCATTCCCCTACTACCTATTGGCATTGGTAAATTCTTCCCCCTCTTATGTATAATGTGGGGAGGGGGGAAGAGGTGGAATACTACTTATCATAGAATAATGCCCTATAATATGAAATACCATCACTAATAAATAAAGAAACTTCATCGAAAGTTAAACTGAAGTTAGTTTAAAGGTCAAAGACAATAGACTTAGGATCCATACTCTGAGTTATTGATATGTTTTGCTATGGTGGATGTGTTGGAAGAAAATTTGAACCTTTAATTTCTGTGAAACACTCAAATTCTCATACAATCAAAAATTCAATTTAACATATTGAATTTCATGTAATATAAAAATAGTATAATTGAAAACATGAAGTCAAATACCTTGCATGAGAGGTAAATGTTACATAGGTTAATGGGCAATGTTGCCAATGTCGAACACCATTGCAAAATGACATGAAACATTAATAATTCTGATTTTTTACTGTTACATCAAATTTTAATAATCTTCTAGAATTTTCAAACTTGGATTTAAGGTACGGGATGTGCTTAAGGGGCCTTGCTGATGTGTAATGGTAGGCAAGACATATATCCACATTTTCTTATGCCTTATCAATGGTGTCACCATAATATAATATGTATCATCACCTCTATCAGACTGAGAATCCCTAGAGCCCTTGATGGGATGGTATTTGTTCTATGTAGCTTTTCATCTAGATTGAGGCATATATTCTCTTTTATATAACAAGGAAACATGGATAATTAATTTTATATTTGAATTGTAACAAAGCTAATAACATAATAATTTAATGACTTAGAATTAAAAATAAAATTTAAAACTTACCTCCAGCTCCATAAGGGCCATTGAATTAGATTCCATATTTTCATGCAATATTGTGGGAATAATTGTTCCCCTTAGCTCATGGTACACCTCATAGTATAAACTTAAAATATAATAAAAGATGAAAATTTTGTAACTATCACTTTTAAAGGCACAATCCAAATCATTTCTTATCTTGTTGGAAATGAATGTACACCAATTGAATTACTGTCCTCCAAGAGAATGGACAATGTATGCTGTAGCCCAAAAGGGTATGTCTATAAGTCTTCCCTATAAAACAATCTTCACCTAGAAGAATTCAATGAGGGATTTTATATATGGGTTTGTTATAATCTGAACAGAAAGACCCATTCTCTAACAATTAGGGGTGCTTGCAATAGAAATAAAAAATTATTTACATTCCATAATTGAGACATTTAATTTCAAAACTAATAATAAAATATTGAATATTAATTAATGAAAACAAGATAAATATTACCTGTCGAGGTGGATGTATCTACAACCAAGTGATTTTCCAGATAAATTTTATATTCATTAGACAAAACAAATTTTGTGGTCACAAGCTTCATGTTTATGTGTGGTAGTCTTTATAATATCTTGATATCTAAAGGAGTAGTGTCAAAAGTAATGGTTTGAGAGTTGAGTCTAATAGAAAACTCTCTAGTGGAGGGTTTGTAACTAGACATGAGAATGTTAAGTAAATTGGTTTCCATCTCATAATGGGCATGTCAATCAGGACACTCAGACGACACTAGTTGATCCAATCATTATAAGTGTTTTGATCTTATAGAAGCCTTAATATTTTTGGGAAAATGAGATTTATGTAGATAAAAATTCAAATAGGTGCAAAGGATATGGGTTTGAAAGTCATTGGAATTGAAAAATGAGAATAGAGGATGAGTATTGGGTAGAGGTCAAGAGGATGAGAGAGGTTTGGGTATACGAGAGAAATGAATAAAATAAATGGGGTTATACACACACACACACACACACACACACACACACACACACATATATACATATATACATACATATATATATATACATATATATATATATACATACATATATATATACATATAAACATACATACATATATATATACATATATATATATATATATATATACATATATACATATATATATATATATATATACATATACATATATATATATACATATATATATATATATATACATATATATATATATATATATATATATATATATACATACATATATATATACACACACACACACATATATATACATATATATATATATATATATATATATATATACATATATATATGTATATATGTATATATATATATATATATACATATATATATATGTATATATGTATATATATATATATATAATATATATATATACATATATATATATATACATACATATATATATATATATATATATATATATATATATATATATATATATATATATATATATATATATATATATATATATATATATATATGGCCCAAACACTCCCCCCATGGATTTTAAATGCTGCCTACACCCTCTAGACACCATCCATGCACCATGGATGGTGTCCATAAACCACATATGTTTTCCACTCCCACTAGATGCCATTCATGAGCTCTAGACAACATCTACAAGGTCTGAACATAATCCACTAGTTATGGGCATCATCCACCAGGTGTAGATTCCATCCACTAGGCCTAGACACTGTCTACCAAGCCTAGACATTGTCCACTAAGCTTGGAAACCATCCACATATTCTATATGACATGCATCAGGGATAAATAACATCCACTAGGTCTAGATGATGTCTACCAGGTCTAGATGGTGTCCATAGGCTTTAGATGTTGTCCATACTTAGTGGATGCCATCCGAGCCTAGTGGACACCATCCAACCTTAGTAGACAATGTCCACAAATTATGAATGCCATCTAGACCTACTAACCTAAGTAGTAGTATTCATTGTTGAAATATGTACTTTAGGCAAACCAAACTAGATACAAGTGAGATCTCAAGAGTTCACCCTTTATGTTGGTATATGGTCTAAAACTAATATTCCCAATGAATCTCAAGTTTACCAATTACAATTACATGCAATAATACAAGGAGGATGATTGGAAGGCAAACTCAAGGCTATTGGATATTATTCAACACATAGGAAGAATCCCTACAAAGCTTCATTAGACATCAAAACACTATCAAAAGATGGTTTGAAAAGAAGGCGAAGGTGAAATTATTTTGGGTGTTAGACCAATTCCTATTGTGGGTCAAAGAAAATTATAAGAAAGGATAACATTACAAGATAGACCCACACTAGATTGGGCTATACCAAATTTTTGAGTTACTCAAGTGGAATGATTTTAGTCTGAAGGACCCCCAAGGAAATGATCTCCCATTGCATATATATAGATAGTTATTAAAGAACTAATTCTTGATTATGCCATCCATTGTTATAAAAGAGTATAATTTTAGGTGAAGGTTGTTAATGTAAATATAGATTAGATTTTGTTTAGTTTTTGCTTAGTTTACTTATGTTGTGTGTTTACTTATATTGAATGTTTGCTTCCATCATGTGTTTGTTTATTGATTGGTATCATTTGTTTCTTTGGTTATTTTAGTTTTCTCTCCCTATGTTTGCCTTTTATTTCCATCCCCAACAATAGTTTATCCATGCATAATATAATTGAAAACTCATTCCCATAATAATATTGAGAAGTAACTAGCACCAAGAGAGAGAAATGTCTAGCACCAGGAATTGGTCTCAATATCCTCATGTTTGGTCACTTTGAAGGTTGAAAAATACTTGAAATTACAATCTTAGAATTAATAAATAGAATATGGGCTCCCATTTATGAATTATTGGTGTAGGCCTTTTTCCTATAGGTTTTGGCTACTTTAGCTTGCTTAGGGATTTAGTGTTCATGTTGGTTACTTGAAAAGGTTAATACCACATTCAATGGAATGTTATGTGCCTTTTCCTCAATAACTTATATATGTACCTATTCCCTTTCATATTTCTACTATAATAGTGTGTGGATTATTTCTACCTTAATTCTTTTTGGTTCATTCTTGCAGTTGTGTGCTTGTGTTTGATCAGTATTGTCTTGTACAATATGCATCTCACATAGCATATTTAATCAATGCATTCACTTGAATTAGTATTCTTGGAGCTCATTCTGATATGGTATCAGAGCTCTGAGTATCTTGTATTGAACACCATTATTTTTTGTTGTTCATTATTGAAATATAGAGTTTTTTTTTTCATATTCTTCATCAATTGTATGGGTATTTCTGTAGAAAAAAATCTAGGATATTACTAGTATGTTGGCCTTTTGCATTGTTTACATGAGTTTGGTTATAGATCTACTTGGATTTTGGCAAATTTCATCTTTGCCTTGAAATTTTTATCTTGGAAAAGAAGGCATCCTTGTTGTGTCTAGACCTATATTTTCTTTTTACAGTCTCTTATTCTATGATTAAAGGGAGATCTATGTGGAGGTTGTTGAGGCATAAAGGATCAGTGTCTCCTTTGTGCTGGGCATTGATTTTGGATAGCTATGTTATTTTTTATGAAGAACTAAAGGTTATATATGTAAGGAAGTAGTCTATGCTTGAATTCATCGAGCCTGGTTATCCTCTTAGATTTATTCAACCATCCATCTTACACTGTCTTTGGCATCACATTTTTCTAGATCTGAATAAAGAGATATGTATATGTGTTTTTTGGCTAATCTGAGCTTTTTAAAACTGTTATGGTAGCCATTTGTCTACTTTTTTTGTCTTCTAGATCTACAGTATTGAATTTTCAAGGGTAACATTAGAAGTGGCATCCTTTTAAATTCCTATGTTAGTTGTCTTATATCTACTTGGGTCATCCATCAAGACTTACATCCTCTTTTATCAAGAAATTTCCCAGAGGAAAAGTGGCATTAGACCCTAGGATTGGTACACCATTCTTTGGCAAGCCTATAATTTTTTAAGAGGCATTGGATAATTTTATGTTGCATTGACAAATCAGATCTACACTTTTGGCATCAAATTATATTCAAGGTGTTGGGAGTGTAGGTTCTCTTTTTTGTTAGATCTGCCAAAGTGTTGAGATCCTTTTTCTATCTACCTAGATGTTGCATCTGCAATGACTTGGAGAGAGGATCTTGCAATGTTGAGAGGCATTCTAGTAGAGGAGATAAAAATAATTACCTTTGATCCTTAGATATACCTATACCAAAGGTGTTTGGGATACTATGTATAATAATGGTCTTTAGCTAGCGTTGAATTTGCAAGGTTTGGCCTGATCTTTATTGCTTTGGGTAGCATTGGAGATTTTCTACATTGGAAGGAGCATTGGAAGTATCCCACACTATCATGGAGAATGTTGGAGGTGATGTGTTGGATCTGGTTATCTATTGTTGCATGGTAGAGGACTAGTAATGTGTTAAATAAGCCCAAAGTTGACTTTAACACTCCACCATTTGAGCCTTTATTCTTGGTGGGCCCATGCCCAACCCTAAATTAACATGAGTATTCTAATCTTCTAAGATTTTTTGCTATTATGACTTTTTAAACATCATTCTAGTATGTTGAATATCAAGTCATTTGAAAATATTTAAAAGAGAGCAATTTCGAGTCTTTTAAAACTTGTATCTTTGACTTACAAAGATGAAGTTGAGGCTCAAATTGGTAGGAGGCCAAATCCCCCTTAAAATACTAAACCAATTTATTCCAAACTCTGTGCCAGTTCCAACAAGTGGTTGGAAGGCTAGGTAACCCCTTAGCATCATGCATATTTTTACCATTTAGTGTAATTTTTATTAAAAATAGGCTATTTATGGGAAATTATTTTATTAATATCTTACAAATAGTAGCTCAAAATTAAGCACCATATTTTTTAAAAGTGTGTATTTTTTAATTTCTCACATAGTTAGCACATTTATATTGTAAAACACACTAAATTTATAAAGTGCCAAATTTTGGAGGGGTTACTTGACTAGTTCACACATTTACTTCTCATACAGATGCATTATCGATAGAGTCTAACATCCTCCTACTTGGTCTATTTATAGTTTTCATTTATTTCAATTTATTGGATATTTCACTAATTGCTCACATTTATGGATGCATTATCAATTGAGTCTAACATCTATTTATTGAGATGTGTTTTTTTACTCATGCACTAATTGCTCTTACTTGTGTGGATCCATTTTAGTTAATTCCAATGTTCATACTTAGAGTGTGCACTAGTACTTGATCATAAGCATAGATTGTTCAATATTTGAGCATGCTTTGCTATTGAAAACATAGGGGGGTCACTGTTGATTATCTCAGGGAAGTTATTGTGGGCCCTGCATTCTCTATTGTACACTTTCAATTTTTCTATAACTATTACCTATGCCCATTTAGTGACTACTTACACAGATTGCTCTTGTGTTCTTGGATGTAGTGTCAGTAGAGCTTGATGTCTATTTGAGCATGCATTATCACTTGTGCATTGATTACTCTAATTTGACTAGACTCATTTTTGACATAGTCCAAAGTTCATATTCAGAGCATGCATTATTACTCCAAATGAGGAGAGTTATTTCATCTCTAGTTATCCTTCTTGGGAAGGAAAATTATGCTTAATGGCATATGTACCAAGGAACTTTAACTCAAGGAATAGGAACTTATTCCATTCTTATATGGACAAATTCCTACTCTTATTGACCTAGGTCAATACAATGACTGAGCCAACTCTTGTGACTATGCCTATGATCACTTATTGTTGCATGTTTCATGGGATATACACCACCATGTGGATCACATAGAGTGTCCCTCCACTATTTGGAACACTCTTTAGAATCTTTTCAAAGATCTAACTGAGACATACATTACATGTCCTCCACTACCTATCATCTCTTTAGAGATAGTTGTACTCTCACCTCTTGATTTTGTTTCTTATCATGACATATCCATTATGGATAGTTATATTTCTTTTTTCAATCCCCCACTATAAGATTATATTCTTCTAGACCTTATTTGTCTTATTATATATTTTACATCCATTCTTGTGCATATTGTTGCTCTTTTAGAGACTTCACAGACCAGCATTTTGGAGGACTTCACTATTTATAATATGAGTAAACCTATTGTGAGCATAAATGACTCATGTCTTCTTGTAGACTCTCCTTATTTAGTTGGTGAGTCATTCTCCACTCTTCATATGGAAATCATTTTAGTGAGTGTTCCATGTCATTCTTTTGACTGGTTTGCTTCAATGGTATTACTTTCAAATTTTATCCACATTCTTGCAAGACCTATACCACATATATGATTTAGACCACATTCAAATAGCTTACTTATACATTCATCTTCCATTATGGAATGGGCAATTTTTTAGTACACACATCAATTTTTTCCTTTGCAAAGGGAAGAAACATTATTCGATGCAGATGGAGCTTCTACAATCTTCAAGTAGAGGATCTCATCATCGACCTTCATCTTCTTGTGAGCTATACTTGGATTATTGATTACTTAAGCATCATCATTTGGGGGTCTTTTAGTCTCCTCATATTATTTTTTCTTTTTTGGGGAGAGTTTTTCCCACTAGGTTTTCTCCTTTTCTCTACTTTATGAGAGATTGCATTATATCAACAGGCCTTGTTGTCAGGATTCATTTTTGTATCATCACCTACCTAAGCTATGTTTATGGGGGGGGGGGGGGGGGGAAGGGGGGTGTTGCTATAGGCCTTTTTCCTACAATTTTTGGTTACATGACTATGTTAGATTTTTTAGGGATCTAGAGGTCATTTAGGAATATTAGTACCACATTCATTAAAATGTGGAGTTTCACTATCTCTCCAACCTATAAATACCTCTCTCCCTTTATATTTTTAATTCAGTGAGCCTAGATTCATTGAGCTTATTATTTGTGAGTTGTGATAGCTTTGAGAGCTATGAGAACTATAAAATTTATCTCTTTATATAAGTAGTTTATCTTTATTATTTAATACATTATGTTCATTTTATGTTCTCTTTTAGATTTCTTGATTCAATAGTTGTGTGTGTTCACTCTATAATCACTAATATTGGACATCTGATTATCGACAAATCTTTCATGAATAATGTGATTAGTGGGGCAACTTATTTTGTGGTTATAAGAGAGAAAGAATCCATGGATTTAGAATTGAGCAAGTGAATTGAGAATTTTTTTATTTTTGACAAAAGGTCATCACTACACTCAAAAAAACATATAAAGTTACCAAGGAGTCATTGAACAAGTGAGGATTTGTTTAACCCTAAAAAAATTTGGTCTAAGGTGATCTTATCTTTAACCTATATTTTGCATTAAATGATTAGATAGAAATGAAATAGCATAAGGATGATAATTATATCTATAGCAAACCATTTAGATACAGAACTCAGATATAAGCATATACTAAATTTATTATGTTGAGATGTCTAAATATGAAAAGTACAATTATGATAATATATATATATATATATATATATATATATATATATATATATATATATATATATATATATGACAAAGAAGTGATTTAATTATCTTGTTTTGATGCTAATGTAGTTTTGGATTTGGAATAGGCAAAAATCAAGTGGGAATGATATTTTAGAACAATCATCAAATTCTAGCTCAGATACTTCTAGATCTCTAGACAGTAATGTAAGCTTGGGATGGTTATGTCAATTTTATTCTTTGAGTTTGATGATAATGTCCTGTATAGAATACCTAATAGAATAGGATGTTACCACTTGTATGCTTTTAGATTTTACTTTACCTTCATTGTAGTGCATTCATATCTAGGTCATGAACTATCACTCCTTGTGAAATAGAAAAACCTTAATTTTCCATCTTCATAGTGACCTTAGGCTAAAATGGGCTATAGGTACATAGTGTTGATATGACCCTAAAAACCCCACACTATTAAAGGTGATTCCTATATAGCTAATACTATAGAAGAAGGCCTTAGACTCATGTAATTTTAACCTATGTGTTGGCTTCTACATGAAATAGAATATGTGTAAAGAAAATATAATAGTGACCTATCTTGAACTTGATAAATCAATCTCTTCAAATGTTCCTTTAGTACTTTAGACCTATAGATGTGCAGTCCCTATGACTAGTATGGAAATAAGAATAAATATAGAAGCTGTGTTCGATTGAATGTTCTTTTATCTGAATGCTAGGTGAGAAATGAATGAGAGTTGATCTTATATTTATATCAATCCCTTTGGATTAATAACTTGCATTAAATCACTTAGGATGACCATTAGGATACATTTCATTTTTAAATTAGATGATTTTAAGGCACTAGACACTTGTGTCAAGACATGACATTAGCATCGATCCTAATGTCTATCCTAGATGTTAGTGTCTAGGGATCAAGAAAGTAGGTATAATTTCAAAACTTGTAGAGATGAAATATAATTAAATTTTAATAATTTTGGGAAAGATAGGAGGTTTAGGTCATCAAATTAAGACTAAATAGACTAAGAGATATAAGTTAAGGGGCATAAAGATAGAGAAGATGTGAGACTTGTGAAAGTAAGAAAGGTAAAAAATTGAGATGAACATCTAAGATCTGAGTTTGCCAAGTGTACAAGACTGAGATGCCATATAATCATAAAATATCATATAAATTTCCTCCCCTTTAATCTAGTAATTAAATTGATAGTTTAAAATTAAGGAATGTATACCTACATATGTGTGCACACCTTATCCTTATGTGTGCATAAATTGAGTGATTTTATGGTGATTGACCTATAACTAAGATCATGTTATAATATAAAATTAGTGCATATAATATGGTTTTATAGTATTTAAACTAGATTTAAATCAAAAGAGCAAGGTTTAGGAGTACACTTGGTGTCAATGTAACTATGTTGCATATTGGTAAGTTATTTTTAAAAATATGTATCATTTTAAGGCTTTGAATCTAATATTAGGAAAAATATAGATACAAATTTAAATTTCATATATCCAAAGAGATAGAGATATATTATAAGGCACATGCCCCCAACTTTGAAGAGAAAGTGAGTTGCCACCTAACAATTGAGATTAGCTCAACCATGCGACCCAATGATACTTATAAACTGGTGAGGCCAAATGATCAATTCCAACCTAAAAACTTAGAAATATTGATTGATTTGATTGCCTCAATTGTACCAAAAGGATAACCAACTACTTTAGTAGATGGACTCAATAAAACTCCATAAAATTATATGGGTATCAGTACAATAAATTCTATGATATGGTAATAGTCCATAAAAGAGTTTTTGAATCTAAAACTAATTTGTATTTTTTAATATTAGTCACATGTTGAATAACATGCACCTTAGATGTGTATCATGTTAAAACTATGTATAACAATAGTACCAATTTGTAGAATTCTACCACAACTATGAATTTAAATCATATAACAATGTGCTTTAGAAAATTTGGATAACTATGTAAGTGTAGAGAACATGATTCCAAAGCATTCCCCCACTATATATAGATAAATATAAAAACTAATATAAGTACCATTGTGGAGGACATGTTTCCAAAACATTCCCCCATTATAATTGGATATGTTAAATACTGAATAGGTGTGGAGAACATTCTTCAAAAGCATTCCCCTGCTAAATCTAAGAACTATGAATGTGTAGAAGCCATGCCCATAGGACATGCCCCCACTAAATCTAAAAACTAATATAAGTACCACATATTGAATGAGTGTGGAGAACATGATACCAAAGCATGTTCCCATTAAATCTAGAAATTATGTCATGTGTGGAAAACATGCATCTATGATATGCCCCCAATAATATTCCCCCCTTTGAGGTGAGGTAAATATAGGAACTAGTATTTACCTCACTTCAAAAGGATAAGAAAACTGTATAATCTATGACTATAACCATGTAACATATAGGATGAACATGTCTAGGTAAATGTAGCATTGAATCACATAGAACCAATGTGATCACATGAAGGCCTAATATTAATGATAAAGATCATGGAAATATTTAGATATTAACAATACAATCTCAATAATAAAATAAGTGCACACACAAGAGCACTCAAAATCAAGTCAAAAGGTAATGGTCTAAGGAAACTTCAAATAAGGGACATGTTCAAATGCTACACAATACAAGGGACATGATTAGTGAAATATCCACAAAAGGTAAGGATGGCATATTCAAATTTCCATACAGAAAATAATGACATATAAAAATTTCAATGAAAGCATACATAGGCATGGGGGAAAAATCAAAGGAACATATTCAAATGCTCAAACAAGGAATACAATAACAAGGCAAGACACTCAAGGAAGTGCATAAAGTAAATTATAAACAATGAGCATAATCATGTCATAGTAGCCCATGGATAAAATGTGTTAAGAAAATATGTCAAGTGTATAGAATATCAAGTACCATATTTAATATATAATCATGGATAAAAGCATGTGTAAGTACATATGTAAGCTCAAATAGATAATGTAGAGTGATAATCAAATCATATAATTTGTGTGTATCAAGATCAAATAAGTGGATGCCCCCAATGTCCATATGATATGAGTAGAGGGAAAGCTCAAAATTTGGAATAGGAATGTATCATGTATTTATATATGCATGTATCATACTCAAGTATAAGTGTGACACATGTGTATGTATGAGTAATTGAATATGTCATCCATCAACATGTAACTAACATATAGGTGTTTAGGAGATAATAGAACATGTAGGTGTCAGAATTATTTTTGGATTTTTAATTTTTTAATTTTTTTTAATAATTTTGGCATAGGCTTAATTAAGTAGGTCCTCATCTTTGAAAGGTGTAGGCCCACATATAAAGAATATTAAGTTTTGTTTATATCGATTCAGTGCCAACAATTATATGTTTTTATGTAATACTTTACCTTAATCTAATCATATAATAAAATAATCATGTTGATCATGTTGTATACAAATATCTGTACCCATATGATGAAAGTTTATACACGTGTGTAGTATCTAGCTTAGTGTTCCACTCAACTAGCCAATTTTGTTTGAACTTTAGTTTTAAATGTGGTTTATGTGTTGATATTCATATAGTGGAAGCTTCAACATGTGGGCCACAATAAATGGGTAAATAAAGGTATCCTTGATATTCAGGACCCAAGGGAGATTATATTAGTTAATTTTTAGTATGTCCTAATCATGCAAGAAAATTAGTTTCACAAGTTGTATCCCTCTTGTTTGGATCAAACCCAATATGGTGGTAAGAAACCCCATCAATATTAGTATAAATAGTTAAATCTTCATGATTTTATCATTTTGAGGTGTATTTTTATTCTAAAATAAAATAATTATGTTTCCTTTTACCTATTGTGGACACATTGCATATGCATCCTTCACTCTTACATTGTTGGATTAGATTTTTTAATATTGCACATTGATTAGTACACAAGTAGAAAAACAACAATAAATGACTTAAAAAAGTACTAAAAATTGCATATAAATGACTAAGCTTTGTCATGTGACCATTAGTAGTTTATTTTTGGTCTTTTATCATGCAACCAAATTTATGACTAAACCATTTTTAGTCATTTATTGGTTGTTTTGATTGATCAATTTGGTAGTATATTTAGTCATTAATCTAGTCATTGATTGTTGTTAACTGGTCATTTATTTAGTCATGGTAGTCATTTAGTTAGTCATTATAATCATTAATTACCGTCAATTGGTAGTATATTTAGTCATTTTTATTCACTTATTTTTGTCCATTGGTAGTATATTTAGTCATTTATATTAATTTATTTCCATCTATTAGTAGTATATTTAGTTATTTTAATCATTATTTTGCCATCAACTAGTCATATATTTAGTCATATTTATTCACTGATTTTTATCAATTGGTAGTATATTTAGTCAATTTAATTATTAATTGACGTCAATTAGTAGTATATTTAGTCATTTTAATTGACTAATTTTCATTAATTGGTAGTAAATTTAGTCATTATAATTTTTTATTGTTATTATTTGGTAGTTTATTTAATTATTTTTGTTCACTGATTTCTATCAACTGGTAGTATATTGATACATTGTTTATTAATTGCATAATCATTATATTTACTAAAATTTTAGTAGTAAATTTTCATTTATATGATATGAATAATTTATTAAATACCATAAATTATATAATGCAAAAATAAACATATTATTAAACTTGAATTAAAACATAAAAGAAAATAAAAATACAGAAACAAACATATTATTAAACTTGAATTAAAAAATAAAAGCAAATAAAAATATTACATATACGAACAAGATATATGTTAGAAAATAAAAGATTGATTCAACATCATGATAAAAAAAGGTAATCCATGATAAAATATATAATGCAATTTTGATGAACTGTAAGATGTTCATATATATATATATATATATATATATAAATGTCAAAGTCTAAGAGTTTCCAACTCTCACAAATACACCATGATAAAGATCCATGAACAACACATTCAAACTACTACATAATGCAATGGGTCAAGTTGTCTAATAGCTAGTACATGATAAACACCAACTATGTCATTTTTAAAAAATATTTTAGTGGCCACCATGTGAAGGTTCCTTCTTTCTCTTTTAGATGGACAACTCCATCTATTTTGTCTTCATAAGAAATGGGTATGTTACTTATGACCTTTAAAATATTTACATTTTCATCTCCTATTCCTTTCAATTTGACTCCATGTACAATATATAGTGAGTGAATCCACCCAATACCCATAACAACACCATCAAATGGATCCAACACTCCAAATTTATCCCCTTCTTGGAGTTTATCAATACATCTCTACAAAAATAAAAAATAAAACACATTATATTGAGATATAAAACATTCGATAACACACAAATAAACATTTGATAAATATTTATAAGAAAATAGAAAATGATGATAGAAAACCTAAAACCATGCATCTGACATATTAAACAAAAATAACTTCCCACTTTTTGATATAGAATGGCTGTTAGATAAAAAAGGTGTCAATATGTTGGTAGTCATATTCCACAAAGATGTGGATGCTACAAGGACAACAAGTAATCACTTGATTGATGTGATTGAAGTTTTTGGAATAGAGGCTTTAAGAAAAGCTCTTCTAGATGAGCTTCGAGTTGTGATATCTTTTGATGGGTCATATGTGAACTATAGACATTTAGCTATTCTATCTGACATAATGACATATCGAGGCTATTTCATGGCTATTACTTGACATGGCATCAATTTTAATGATACATGGCCAATGATGAGATGTTCATTTGAGGAGACTATGGATATCCTTTTGGATGTTGCTATTTTTGTAGAAGGAGAGCCTCTCAGGGGTGTTATAGAAAACATCATGCTTGGTCAGTTATATCAATCTAATAATAGGATTTCAAGGAAATTCAATTCTTTAAAATGCCATAAACACCAACATATGAGTTTGTGCCTCAATAGATAAGGATTCAACTTCTTTATGAAAAAATTTGAATTTATTTTTCACAAACAAAGCCAAGCAAATTCCTGCGTAAAAAACCTTAACTTATCTAACCTAATGGGGGAAGTTTTCTCATGAGAAGTAGCCTTATAGATTGTTTGATAGTTGTATTAGCTATATTTGTCCCATCATTTTAAATCTATATACACAAAGTCTAATATTTTGGTTATGGTAATTACTTCCACCTATGATTTGCTTTTGACTGGAGTCCTTTACTAAAAAATATATTTTCTAATACATTTTTTATTTGTACAAGAACAACCAAAGTGGTTGGAGATACAATCCCTTGATGAACTAAAAATGAATTTGAATCATGTGATAGTAATGGTACTTCTGGTCAAAATGTTTGAAAAGAGTAAAAAAGTTTTGATTAACTCTAGTTTGGACTTGTTATGCTTCTTAGGGTCAGTGTTATTGTCATCTAGTTATCTTTTCCTTCTCTCAAAGTGTTGTCTCCTAAAAAAATTAGTTTTGACATCGATGGAAAAGTGTTGTCTTTTGTTTTTAATAGTTTTATTTAATGTTTTATGTCTTGAAACAAATCAATTTTTGTATGTGATTTTTTTGATTCTATGGAATAAGAAAGAAGCAAATTTTTACTCTAGAAAAAAAACTAACCCATTGTGAGGTACAAACAAATGGAAGGCAAGAGTAAAATAGTGTTAGAATGTATGAGTACTCTAGAAAGAGACATGGATGGCAATGAATTCCTCCCAACTGAGGACCATGACATCATTGAACACAATGCACTAATGCATTATCAAAATATATGTATGCACTCTATTACAATTAAGCGCTAAGCTTTTATATGTAAGTTATATGTTCTACCTTATTTCCATAATCTATGTATACTAGATAATTACACTTCACTATTATTCTAACTAGCTTCTATCACATAGGTAATGATTAACTTTATTTACATAATAAAATAACCATTACTTACTTTCATATGGTTTCATAACACTCACCTCAAGTTCAGCACCACTACTACTATGAATATCATGCACATGCTCAACAAGTTTACCATAATCACTATCAACATTGAGATGAAGTTATGCAGCTTTATAGAGAGCTTTATTGACAGGGCCTTTTTCTTTTCATTCTACTTTCATATAATTGCTCTACATGTGGTTTAATAATCATGAAAAAATTAATATAAGTCAAGTAAATAATGCAAAAGCTATAAATTTTTTTCCAAAAGAAGAATGACAAAACATTGGGACAAATTAACTTAAAACTTAAAGAATGCAAAAGCTATAAATTTTTGTCCAAAAGAACATTTTAAGCATGAATAATGATAAAACATTTGGATAGATAACTGACAACAACTATTATATTACCTCAATGTCAGCACAACTATCATTTTACTACACATTCTTGTCTAATTCATCATGATCATTATCAATATCAATAGCTCTATTGACATCAAGGTGTTTTCATTTTCGTGTTGCTTTGATAAAATTTCTCTACATGTGGTTTAACCATCATACAAAAAAATATACAAAGCATTCAATAGTCAATTAAAAAATGCAAGCTATAAATTTTTCCAAAAGAACATTTTCTAGATCACTCCAACAATAAATAACTAGATTGGATACTCCTACACTCATATTTAAATCTACATATTAAGAGGCATTTGTATACAAAATTTCCAAACAAAAATAAATGAGATCAATAGAGCCTCTTACCTCATATGAATCCATGGAATTATGCTCATTCCATGTAGAAACTATAGGCTTAACAGAGGCAACCAACTATAAAACTTTCTCAATGAGACCATATATGCAACTCATTACATGTTAGTACAATTCATTTGAGTTGACATGATCTGGAGAGGCTCTTACTGGGCATCTAATAGATGGCTATGAAATCTCTATTGATGATCTATATTTCCACTTCATCCTACTCTTAGATTTACTAGGATCTAGTGATACCATATAATTGACAATATCTTCTGCACTTGCTTTGTTATTACTATTTTCCACCTAAAATACAATGTTAATTTCAACATATAGTCAATTCAATAAAAAATCAAAATAAATAACACATCATAAATTGAGCCAAAAATCCATTCACTTATTCCAAATTTGTCCATTTTGGCCTGCAACCCACCTCTGCCAAATAAATATCCAGCCCTCACATTATCTCTTGTTCTCTTGCCTCTATTACTCTTTGTCAAATATTCTTTGGAATGCATACTTTATTTCAATGCCTCCCACTATTTGGGAGATAGAGTGAAGTCTAACCTCTCTTTTCTCTCCATGATTTTTTTATTTAATTGTATCTAAAATTGCTCATCAAAAGTCTCATCTTTTGCTTGTAATATTTTCTAGAGATTTATCCATAAGTAGTCTCAAAAGCATTTTCCATTTTTTATAAAACATTTTTCACACTTCATGGATAATGATCTACAAAATTTGATTTGCAAATATACAAATGGGCCCTACATCTTACACCCAACTCGAAGGCCCACCTTGTAGCATTTGGCCCAATGGGTTCACCATCTCTCAATATCTCAATCAAGAATGGCTTCTTGCCTTCTAATTTTATTTTGCATTCCTCTTTGTAGATCTATATAAATCTTGACTCAATATTTGTCTTTTGAAAAAATTAGACACATATTCTATTAAACCACTACCAATATGTTTGGTTGATCCACTAGTTCCATCAAAATTTGTAGATGCAATAGGTGCACTCTGAGGCACACCAAATGCAAGCAATCTCTCTTCATGATTTATATTAACCAGAACTTCATGCTCCTTGGACACATTAGGTATGGTATGATTAGTTATATTAGTACTGATCTCTATAAATTTCACTTCAAACACATCTTTTAATTTTCAATAAATCATCTATAGACTTATTGTTCCTTTGCTCTCATGTTTTTAATAATATCTCTTAGATTTTGTGCTAAGAGACCATCATAACATTGCACATCACCATGTGTTATATCAGGATACACATCACCATGAAATATATCAGGCTACACATTACCATGTTCTATATCAGGCTACACTTCACCACAACTATTATTTTCACGAACTACATTTGTTGAATCATAAATATGTTGGCTTCTACGAGTTGACAACACTGTATCTTTTCTTTCCTTTTGTTTTTTCTCCATATTTTATTTTAACTCTTTTTATTTCCTATAAAGCAAAAAAAATATCATATTATGTCTTATATACATAAATCACTTGCCTATAAAATTTCATTAAATACTATTAAACAAATAATATACTACTTAGTGGATTTACAACTTGCCTATTTGTCAAACCAAGACACGGTAAATATTCATTATTCTTGGCCACATTTTCTCTATAAAAGCACTCATAATATATCACTAAAATTTCACCATTATGATCACTATAATCTAATTTGTGCCATAAAGTCTTTTTCATCATTTCCTGAAGTTCAAATAAATAATAATGTATAAATCAACAACTTGAATCAATAGAACAACAATGGAATATGAGTTTGAATCTCAGATTTTGGACATCAAATAGGCTTTTGATTTTAGAAAAAAATCATTAAAAGTGACCATTTTTGAGGTATTATAATCATATGCATTCAACATTCAAGAAATGGTTGCTAGGTAAATAAAACATAAAACCCTAGAATGATCAGAAGACATGATGGCTTTGGTAACACAATTGGGATTTCTTAGTTTTCTGGTATTTAGAAAGAAAGTTTTTCTTTTCTATCTTGGTCCTAAGGTGTTAGTTTCCAAAATTGTAGATTACAACCCCTAAGAGTATGCCAAGTTTTATGATTAGGTTTAGCAATGTTTTGGCCAATGAATAGAATCAACCAAGATGGTTAGAATTCCTTGCTCTTTAGGCTCTGCTAGGCTTAGATGGGTGTACCTTGATCACCAATAAATATAAACTCTTCCAAAACTAAATGGTGATAATTAAGTAGATTATATCCTCACATAAATTTAGAGGGTTTATTTAATTATTATCTCTTCAATTTATTCAGCTGCTCATAATCTATTATGCACTGGTATGAGGGTTTGAAATAGATAAAAACTAACTCTGATTCCTAATCTTACTACAAAAATTCAAAATGTATAAATGAGATTTTTTTTGAAATATTATTTTTATTATAAATATGATCAGTGCTTTTACTTATTAGGCAATGGAGTTAAGAATGCAAAATGATATGTCCTCCTTCAAGATTATAGTTACCAAACTCTTCTTATTGATCCCAATATTATCCCCAGGTTATTGTGATTTACTTTAAGGAATTTAATCCTTCCTTGAAAGAACCAGTAAATTAACCACATAAAGACAACAAATGTGTTTTGATAAACCAGATATACCCTTGATATATTGATTTAAATAACAAGGAAAGATCAAACTAGAGACAACAAGATAACATTCATTAATTCACTTCAAAAAACAATTGAAACCCAAATTTGGCCACCAATTATAACTTCATTCTATTGATCTTCAAACAGATTTTACAATATGTTTCAAAATTTTATCTTGACTAACTCCCCTACTGATGATTATCATTCGGTCTTGGTTTACATTTTATAAGTAAGGGAAGCAACAAGATTCAAACCGTTACATGTCAAAAAGTGTCTTTTTAGTTACCCACTTTTAACATAAATCAAAAAGTCTTAATTATCATTGTTTACATAGGCTTACATAAAAGCAATGAAAGATGAGAAATGAAGAGAAATGATCAAATGTTGAATCTAGAGAACTCAAAAGATACCAAAGTTCATTAGTTATCATAACATACCCATGATCATTTATATTTGGCAAGGTCCTCTTTCCATGATAGTATCTCCAAGTCTTGGTACTTCACTACAAGGCCTATTCTTTTATGTGAGCTAGATATGTTTGCTCTCATTGGTACATTGTATAATCATGAGGCCATTTATACTCTTGGATTTTTGGTGTGTTTTCCAAGTGACTCTTCGATCTACTTTCTAATAACCCTCTGGCATCCATGAGGATTTTTGAGTATCCAACATCTAGTTTAATTATTCCATCCAAGGTTAAATTGAGGCTGTGAAGATTTATGTCACCATCCTTCTGTAAATGAGTGAGGTATTTGGGAAAAATTTGGCTAAACTCATCTATCTAATCCTTGGATCCTTTCAGTTAATCATCATCCCTTAGTATCTTAGGCATGAACCAATGCTTTATTGTGTGAAATGAATCCATTGATCTTTTGGTCTTCTCTAGATATGTATTGAAATTCATCTATGACCATTTAGACCATTTGCTTAGTAGGTTTTAAAGCTATGGGGGCCTCAACACTCCTTTGTAAAATTTTGCACAAAGTTATTAAGGTGTGATGTATAGGTTGACATTTATTGAATAATGGGTCTAATATAGGTATATGGGCCTTCATCTGATCAACTAGTTTTGACAAGGAAACATAACATTCATACACATTTTATAATTTTTCCATAATTAGTTTAAACCTATGATCCAAGATCTTTTCCAATACCTTGAGGGTTTATCTCTTTGTTCCTTCCTTTATTTCTTCATTATTCTTTTTCAACTTCTCAATTTCTTGTTTTAGCACATTTACTTGTTTAACAATGATTGCACCTATATCAATCTAGATGGCAGGGGGTTGGTATACTATTAATTCTATGCTTTGGGAAGGACCTGCTCCCTTTAACTACTCTTTGAATTTCACATTTTCTATTAATAACCTATTCACTTCATCATTTAGATTAGTTTGTGCTTTCTTATATTCTTTAACCATAACCCTAGTAAACATTGTTGAGTGCATTGTCATGGTAGCTACCTTCAATTTTGATGTGTCTTGATGTGTCTTTATGATGGAAGTCCCTCTCATTTATTATACAACATTAACCAATCTTGGTTTTTGTTCTTTTTTGCTTTGTCTAAAATGATAGGGTTTTAATTCTTGGATTGTAACTTATGCCACTCATTCCCTCATCTGAATTGAATTCAAAAAAAAACATGGGATCTTCTTGGCTTCTTACTTGATCCAATAAGAATATATTTTTCAGTTCCATCCTAGGAATGATCAGTATGTTGATCTTCAATACCATTTTTCTAGCCTCTTATGGGCTGATATTGATTTCATTAATCCTAAGCTCCTCAAAGGTCTGAGCAATAATATGATCATGTTGGAACTCTTTATTACCCATCTTATTAATCTAGAGTATCTCCTCAAATTCTCTCATTTTCACCTTGATCCAAAAATATTTAAACTCAAGGGTCTAGATAAATTCATCATATTCAATAAACCTAAGATCAGTGACCACTCTTTCATTATCATGTATCTCCTGATCATTATGTGCATGCACATCCACCCTTTATTCTATTTTATGAGCCTCAATATCAAGTTTAGGGAGTGTTTGGTCCACTTCATCATCATCTTTCAAATTCATTACCACATTGGCTACCTCCTTTGTATCCCCCACCTCTTCACTTACTTCATATGCCACTAAGGGGAGTACTTCCTATGTCTTTTGCTTCTTAGGATTTGGTTGCTTTGGAGGTGATTTTGATTGTACTATAATAGTGTCTAGAAGGGGTTCTAAAATCACAACATCACTTGGCCTCTTGAAGGGAAACTTAGTGGGTTTTGGAGACTGCACCTCAGGTTCCTTTTCTAGCAGAACATACAACCTTTCAAAGTTGTCAATTATCAAATTTATCCTCTTAAAAGGATCTAATTCTTCCACATAAAAACCTAGAAATTCATTGTCTCTCTTCTTCTTCTCTTCCTCAAATATTTTTATGATTTTCCATTTCCTTTTCCTCTAAACCACTTTATGAGGGGTAAGTCAATTTCTTATTACATCTTCTTCATAGTCAACCTAATGGGTAATCCCAGATCTAGTGAGTAGTGTTTTCCTTACAAATTTTATATGTCCTTTAGGGTCAAAGACCCTTTCCCCTCATGACTTAAAAGAATCCCACCTTCAAATAACTTTGTATCTCATCTAGAGTATCAGACCCAATGGACAATTCCCCACATATAGTTAAGTCAAGCAAGAATGTCCCCTTTTCTAACTCTTCATAACATCATTCTCCATCCATAGCATTTTCTAGATAAATTGAAAAAATGCAATTCAAATGGAAATAAACTTAGGTAGAATGTGTGGGGCTTGAGGACACCCATAAAATCTTATCACTATTTGGTTTGCTAGAAAGAACTAGTCACCAAAATTATGGGTATATCCCTATTCTAGGGTCCTAATAATTCTATGATTTTAATGGGAAATCTTGGTGAAATGTGACCAAGAGTGACCATGACCCTTACTACAAAATCATAATGAAATGTCACATAATCATTATTCCTACATCTACTATCCTAGATGTAACACCAATGTTGCATGGGTAACCTAGTTCCTTATTGGTCAATCATCCCTAAACACATCCTCTTAGTCCATTTATCTCTATTCTAATGCAATATTAAATGACACAACAAGGAATAATTTCTAAAATTGATGGGGGCCAGGTTTTCTCTCACTTGTAAAAATCCCTCATTTATCCCTTTCTCAATTGGAGTAGCAAAGTCATACTCAACATTCACTTCAGGGTTTTGAATCCTCATTACCATCATCATGAGATTGATTGGCATCTTCTCCTGAGCATCAATCCCAAGCACTTGCCACAAAGAAAAATAAGTTCTTTTAAAATAGACTTGAAAGTCTTCCATGATAAATGGTTCATTATTGGAAGGGGAAATAAGTATCCTTTTATTATTTGCACCCCTTTTCATGTGTATAGGAAGTTCATCATTCCTATAGGTTTTTCTCAATCTCATATAGTCTTCCTCACTTTTATCTAGGTCAATATTGATGATGGCTTGATTATTCAACATGAAACACTCTATAAGTATTGCTTTAGTCAATACCACTAATGGTGAGCCATCTAGCATTCTTACAGTCCTAGTAGCCGAGTGGTAATGTTATGTCAATACTCTGATAAACTCAACATCTATAAATACATTTGGGACTATTAGTTTGGCCAAGTCTAAGTCCCAAGGATTCAAAACTAGAATCTTGCCATCCCTCTTATCATAGAAGTACCAAAACAAATCCCACCCTAAGGTAGGAATAATTGGGTCTCTACATCCATGAGATACATATCTAAACACCTTTTTGAATCCCTTGTCTATTGAATTGGGTAACACATCAAGTATGGACTATTGTAAAGTTCTCCTTTTTGTTTTAGAGGATGTGGCATCTTCCTTATTACTCACAAGTTCACTTATTTTATGTGGCATGATGAAGAATTTACTCCCACTTGATTTCTTTAAGTGTCTACTTATAAAATTAAGAAAATTTAGTTATTATACACTTGATACAGAGGGTTTCTATGAACTTACCTAGCAAAATAATAGCTATAGAGACTTTCTCCTTGAACTCACTTACCTCTAGTATGCTAAGTTATGTGAATGATTGCAAAAATGGCATCAAATCCCTAGTATATTTGTTTTTGAGCTTGGTCACCTCACTATTAATGTCAATTCATGCAAAAATTTTCATAATCTATCCATATTTTGAGTTTGAATACATGCCTTTGATCTTGGGAAATTGAATAGTTCATGTTTAGAGGTGTAATCATTGCCACTAATGATTTAAATGTTTTGATATCTTATACCATAGTACCACTCTATCATATGAAGACCACTGTGGGGTAGTATTATGGTAGAGTTAGGATTTTACTCTCCCCACTATACCACACACCTTTACTTTGTTTACTATGGGGTAGCAGATCAGACAGTCTAATACCGCCACCCCATGCACACTCTTTTAGACTATCATGAGATGATGGGTTAATTTTATTGGTTGAGTGATTGTTCACCACCATACCATAGTGTCACTATTTATACTTTATGGGGATATGGTTTACTTTAGTTGTTAGCATGTTCTCATCACCACCCTGTGTTATTCATATTTGTTTGTGGTGGTATTGTGATAAGCATTTGTACATTGACTTATATGTCCCACCATCCTACTCATACCTCTGTTGACTATTGTGGTAGTGTGGTATTAGATTTTTTTATGTATTTTAGGTGGTAATATAGGGGTATATTATGAATGTAGTATTTTAGATATCATTTTATTGAAAATATTTAACAATTTTCTAATTTTACAGTCTCTTAGTTTTAGTTTTTAGTGTTTGTCAGACCTAAGAGATAATTTATTTATTTGCAATGAGGAGGCTAAGTTAGGTAGAGAGACTTTTAGTATATGAATCAAGGCTTTAGTCATTAGTCTCAAGGCTAGTTATGATAATAGGGGTTGTTATTTTTCAAAAATTTGCCTAAATATGGAACCCTTGCACCTTGAGGATTTTGGTCTTATAATTCATCATTGACCTCTTGTTCCAGTTCTAGTATTTTAAAGTTCTTGAAATACAATTTGATGAGGATATTTAAGTTAGGGGTTTAATTGACCAACAACTTTGCCATTGATGTCAAAAGGGGAGAATTGAAGCAGTAAAACATAACATGATCTAGAATGGCATGACAATACTAAAGTTAGGGTGAGCATGATAAGGAATTTTACTTGTATTTTCATACAAATTGTTTAATAGTATAGGTAAAATATTTTGTTCACCTAATGTTAAGATATCTATATGTATTATTAAATCATAGATGTTCATTTTTATTTCTTTCACACAAGCATATTCAATGCATGTGGAGGCTAGAAGCTATATTACAAACTAAAGCCATCCAAATATTAGAGAAATGACTATAATTTATTGCTAGGATTTAAAAGAGTTGTTTAATTTCATAGGTATTTTGTTACATTATTTGATACCTTTAGACATTTCTTGCTTATTTTCATAAATACCAGTTTTAGAGAAGTTAGAAAAGTCTAGCATCTAGAAAACATATATGACATATAAGAAATTATATTCTAACTAAAAAAAACTAATTTCAACCAAAGTAAGAAAATTAAGAAGAATGATTGAACCTAACTTTAAATGCACTTTAAATCAATAGTGAACATCTTAGGTTTTGTATATAATGTACCAGTAGAATAATGATGATTACATTCAAAAATGTATTAGTAAAACAATAGTAATTAAGCACACCTATACGTAAATATTTATTACATTAAATAATAAATCACACCATACATATAACCAAAGTTTAGGTGACAATCTAACAAGTTAAGGTGATAGGCTAGTTAAGATGACAAAACATCATCATAATCATTTGCATTGCTTGTAAGATCAGAATCTTAATCACTCATGTCTACATCTGCTTGATTTTCTTCCTCATCCTCATCTGTGACATGAAATACATTATCTCTCCCAATATCTTTGTTGGTAATCAAAATCTCTCTTCAAACACTCCATCATCTTCATCCAATTCTTCAAATGTTTCTTATAAATTAACATATTGCCCATCAAGCATTATATCAACAACTTCCATGAATTTTCATTTCCAATGAGACTCTATTTGAATGATATATGACCATCTTAGGCTTCTTACATCATCAATTAGAAATGATTGGTTAATTTGAAGAGGTGAAACATACAACTCCTCTGTCTTTGATAAAAATTGTCATGTATTTGCATGTACAAATCCATACTCATCAAATTATACTATGGATGGTTAGATATACTTAAATTTTAATAATATAGGACTATTTTCACCAAAATCCACTTGAATAATTTTTTGGAGGAATCCAACATAAATTTTCTTCTTGGTTTCATGAAGAAATTTTGCACTAACAACACAATCACAATTTGTCTTTCCTTTATCTTTTTCTTCCACTCTTAGATGACTACCATAGGCTCACATTCCACTAAAATGCATAGCCCACAAATGTGGAGATTGTGAAAGCTCACTTTCCTCCATTGTTATATATTTACCTTATTCTTTTACATCACCGACTGCATTAGCAATCCATTCTTCAAATTTTGGAAAAGAATCACCTCTAATCAAATCATGACATCTATGCTTTTGAGGTCGATGTTGCATCCAAGTTTGATTCTCTTATTCATATTTTCTACATAGAATATTAACATATAAATATTAATATTAATAATATAAATGTGTGAATGCAATTGAGTAAATAAATTATTGTGTAATTTTTTTTACCTATGCCACTTATCGAATGAAGATGTGTTTTGAAGAATATAGGCAGGTATCCTACTTCTTGATGTGATAACTTGAAGTGACATGCATTGCCTTCTAATACTTCATATGTAACTCTCTCATCTTTGTCATCATCCCATACATGTTGATTGACATTTTTAAAATCCTTCATATATTATATGCAAAATCCCATGGCCTCTTGCATTAAATATCCCTCAGACATGTTGCCTTCTAGTTTTGCCCTAGTACAAACAATTTTTTTCAAAAACTTCCTATATCATTCTATAAGATATATGCATCTCATTCTTACTAGGCCACAATGCTCTATTTCATATTCTAGATGTATCAAAATATGCATAGAAATGTTAAAGATTGTTGGTGGAAATTCCTGTTGCAATAGATAAAGGATTTCAACAACCTCCTCCCTTAAACTATCAAAGTTCGAAGGATCTAATACATGTAAAATTATTCTCTTTAATATTAGGCCCAACCTTATAATTGCCAATCTTAGCCCCTTTTCCAAACTGATATATTTACCATAATAAGTAAAATATTCTCTATTATGAAATGATAGTCATGGGGCTTGAGGCCTCTTAAGATATTAATGTCAGTTTGGATTCTAATACAAATACTTATATATCTAGTGGGAAAATGAGTCTAAGTCATCAAATGTAAGAATTGTGCACATTGTTCCTTTGTCTAGACATAAGGAGCACTAGGTTTTCTATATTTTTAATCATTATATTTTTCAACCTGTTACCTTTTGAGTCACCCTTATTCAATTTTTCATGAATTTTGCCATAAAATAAGTTCACCCACTTATCACCTTTTATGTAAGAATTTTAAAAAGAATTGAACCTTTGAACTTGAACCTTTCTTGGAGTTCAAGAGTTTAATAAGTTCAATGGTTCAATAGGTTCAATGTTTCAAAGTTTCTCAAAGCAAACTATTCGTCCCTTTGTGTATCTCGATTATGACTTTGAACCTTTTGGTTGAACTTGAACCCTTTTTTGGAGTTCAAAAGTTCAATGGTTCAAAAGTTTAATACTTGATGTTTTGTAAAGAGTCATGTTCACTCGGTTCCTTTGTATAAATTAATGTATCATTAAACCTACCATTTGAACATACCAATTAAACATAGCATTTGAACCTACATAGCGGATTTCAAAAGTTCAATAGGTTTAATGTTTCAAAGTTCAAATCTTATGGAAAGATCATATGACTATTGGTCAGTCTGTGTAGTTCATATTGTATCATTGAACCCCAAAACTGAACCACATTTTCAAAAGTTCAATGGTTCAATGACTATACTCTCATCTCACCCTAAGGCTTTCTCTAAGTTAAAATTAGCAAGAGATTTAGAGGAGAATATATATGAAAATCATTATAAATTAATTTTTTTTGAATTTTCACAAAGTTACAGATAATCATTACTCATCAAAATCATGCATAAAAAAATGCTCACCATTAATGCATATGCCAGAGTGCATGTCTTATCAAGCACGTTTAGCACGTATTGTTTCATTTTAATTATTTGATCTAGTTAATATTTGTATCAAGAGAGAATAATTCAAATTTAGCAAACAAGCATACTAGATGATACAAAGGAGAACAACACAGGTGGTATAAGATATTTATTGCTCAAATTTGTAGTGATTTTAGATAAATTTAAGGTGAGTTTTATTCTTACTATAAGTTATTTCCATTACTTGGTTGGAAAGAAGAATTCTTTTGAGTTCACGGTATTATTTAATAAGTTTAAAAAAAAATCTTTTCATCATATCCTCCAACCTGTAGCCATGAAATATGCATGTCTCGATTACGAGCATGGTCCTAGTCTCATATGTTTTCTTCCTGAAATTAGGGACACCTCTCTGGTCCAATATGACCTAGAAGATTTTAAGGGCTATAAATCCTGTGTCAAATCCTATGATGTAGAAGATAGTAGAAAGTGGTTTGGTTAAATCTACGGCCTTTTCCATGGCTATACAATGCCCTAAATTGGTTCTTAAATGCATGAATAGATATGAACCTTAGAATAGTTGCATCAGGACTATAGATGGTAATGTTTTACTACATATCAATAGACAAACCCTAATATCTATGATGAGAATTCTTCCCAAGGAACCATATTCTGACCTCAGTATCACTTCTTCCTATGGTTATTTTTCATTAAAGAAAGTAATTTACAAGAGTGTGATTGCAAGGAATTGGATTTTGAAATTCCAAAAAGGGGGTTCACAACTACCTTGACCATTAACAAGAAATCACATGATTTCAGAAGTATAAGATATTATAGTATTACTACACAAGATAAAGGGCAATGATCATACATATTATTGAGAAGACTGGATGTACTTTTTCATACAGGTGATCCTCTAAGGAGAGCAATATTTATATTGGGCAAAAATTGTAGCTAAATGTTTGCATCTGGGTTTAAGTAATTATTTGGGAAATAAAGAATTTCATATGTCTTCGTATCTCTTCTATTTTTCGGCATCTACAAGACAATGGGTAGGATTACCTCATGCACCCTTAGCTAAAGACAACAAAATTTATGATTATTACTCACAGTTATAAATGCATAATTGTTATGAGGATTACAAGAGGGTTAATGATGTTTTTATGGAGAAAATGAATTTTGAATTATCAAACAATATCAATAAAAGGTTGTCTGATGAAGTTATGCAACTAATCAATATTTATGGTAGTTTCTTCATTTAGTTTTCCAAGTTCACTTATATCAGAGTTGGGGGTTTTGATGGTGAACCTTTGAGGTTACCTAGGTATGTTTTTGATCGATTTGTGTTAATAGAAGTTTATAGATAATTAGCACATGTAGATAAAAAATTCCTAATAAAAAATAAATTTGGTATATCTTTTCCTATCAAACTTGGATGTTATTCATGCAAGTCAACATCTGATGCTTTGAATTTAGAATTAGATCTTAAAAAATTCAATTTTTAGTACTTCACGATCAGATCCCAATTTGACAATAAAGGTTTTACTAGGGATAACTTGGATCTTGGAATAGGTTTTTCACATATTCCTCAATTAGAAGATTATTGAGAGGATTATTTAGATGAATTTGAGGTCAGAAGAAGACTATGGTCTATGTTCTCCCTAGGACAAACAATTACTCTTAATTTAAATATGAATATTTCTAGAATCTTTGATAATGAAGAATAGGTGATTGATCTATAATTTGAATAGATAAAATAATCACCTATTCCAAAAATTGACTGGGAGAAAAATGAAGAAGATAGAATTGAGGTTAAGACCCTCCTAGTGATAAGGAGAAATGAGAAATGGTTGAGAGAGCAAAAATTGGGGGGAGATCAAAACATGGCTTCTCAGTAATGTACATCAATAATTGAATCACCATCCCCAATAAGCTCCTCTAACCAGCTTATTTCTATTTGTGATGTAGGTACTTTTAGAGCAAAAATTGGAAGAGATCCTATCATCAAAGAATCTGAAAAGGCCCTTATAACTACTCTACCTCCTCATGCTACTAGATAAAGGACCTAAAGTAAGAGAAAGAGTCAAATTTCTAAAAAAGTAATTATGAATTTGAATTCTAAAGAAGTCTCAGGAGAAGATAAAGGTGATAAATAATTTGGTTCACCAATGGTGGAAAAGGTTAGTGCAGATCAAAAGACAGTGATTCCTTCTAATTATGACAAATAAATGATTATTTCAAATTTACCTTCTAATCAACCAAATCTTGATAAACAAGTCTTGACCTCTACACCCAAGTGGCTGGAAAGCTCAATTAGCAACAAAAGGAAAATAGTACCATTTTATTTGCCCTTAGAGGATATGGTGAGTAAGTGTTAAGGGAAAACTCTTAAATCCAAAAATTTAAAAACAACATCTAGGGTAGACATCAACCTTAGTATAGGGAATTGGAATGTATAAATAGCCTAGCCAAAAATTAATGAGGAAGTTCAAGATCCTATAGTTCAAGATTTTATAATTGAAAAGATAGATCTTGGGACTGCATCACGTACCACATATGTGCATCACCTCAAAGCGTCCACCAAAATCATAGTCAACAAAACTTGGAAGGACGAAAAAGATAAAAGGGAGTTAAAATAGACTTTGCGATCAATGACATAGTACATTGATGCCATTCATAGTCCAAATCCACAACCAATTTCCCAACTGCCCCTATCTTTTGATCCAAAATCCCCTATCAATCAAAGGATGTTAGACCAAATACATAGAAGTAAAATGGTTACCAGGGTATTTGATAATTAGTTGAATGGCATCATTCAGAAAGGTATGAAATACATTCATAAACTAAAGAATGTATATGATCTAACCATAATTACTATTGAAGAATTGAAGACTCAAAATGCTTTGTGGATAAAAGATGAAGTAAAATGGATGAGTGTGATGAACCAGATTGATGAGGTACAAAAGTATGGAATAACAAAAAATTTATCAAAAAAGAATTTAATAAGACTAGATGAAGATATATTATATGTAAGTAAGAAAAACATTTAATGGAGGAATTAAGTATCCTGATAAGGGCGAATCAAAATCACAAAAATGATCAAGGAAATAACTAAATTTATTCATTCATTACAACATGATCTACAGAGTATTGATGTCAAATACATAAAAGATGATGGAAAACCAAAAAAGGACATCAATATTGTGATTCAATCCTTTAAGGAAAAGATCAACATCATTAAAGAAAGTGACAATTTATTAACTAAAAAATTCTCTCATATTTCCAAGGTAGAGTCACTTCTTTTTCATTGCATCGACACACTCCCGGAGCACATAGAGAAGATGGAAAAATCTTGAAGGGAAGAAAACATCTGGAAAGAAAGAATAAACATGTCAATATTCCTAATCTCTAAAAAATCTAGGTGTTTTACAACATTTTAGGAGTGGAAATATCAACGTGTCTATCTAACCAAACACAACAAATATGGAGATCCTAATCTGTCACTTTAGCAATGATTTTACTTACATAGTTTCTTTTATTCAGTTATTTAGTTACTTTTCTATTCAAAATTTTATTTTTAAGTGAATTTAAAAAAAAAAAAATCTCGTATGGGTCAGAGTTACTTTAACTTTGGTTTAGTTTGAAATATTGATTAAAGAGGGCAACTATATATATTTGAAAAATACAAAGAAAAAAGAAGAAAAGGAGTTAAGAAATTTCAGAACTGGACCACTATTGTTGACAATATATGTGATGTTTATCTGAAACATTTTTCATCTATGAATGAAAAGGAGAATCAATTTATGCATACTTAGATATGTGTATTTGAGTATTTGAAATTAGGTTTTTTGTGTGAAATCTTCTTTCATATAGTAATTACTCTCCCATTAGATAATTCATTGCATGTGTTTTATCCTTTACTAGTTCAGTAATATATATGTTTATCTACTTGATTGTTATTGAAAATAGAATCTTTGTATTTTATTATCCATTTCTATTATAAAATCTCACATTCATAACATGATGATATGTGGATGTTAGTTTACCTTTAAAACACTTTTTAGTTAAAAGTGTATCGAAATATTTGAATTCATTAAAAATCTTAAAGGGAGTTGTACCTTAATTCAGAGGGGAACTAGTCTTAATAGTTCACCCATTTTTTGTTTAACTTATTTATTCTTGAAAGAAAAAGGGTATGGAGTCAAAATAAAACATTTTTAGATAAGGACAAATCTGTTAGCCAATAGTTTTTGGTGACTCCGTTAGGGATCAAAATTAAAATCTTTACTGAAATATTAGTCGCCTTAATATGAGGCAACAATGGTGCTTCTACATGAAAATATAATTCCTATTTTTCAACCTAATATTCATTTTCAAGATGAATAGAAAGATATTATTAGTCAGTTAAATACTCTTACTTGGCATTCTCATCGAAATATTGATGATTATAGGATAGTAAGCAGAATATTAGAAAAAGAAGAATTGGCTGATAATATGAGATTGTTGTTACTCAGGCAAAGAAGGAGGCAAGTAGAAAATGTAGTAAGGAATTAAACCCCCCTGAAGTGTGAAGTTAATAATTATAATATCATAATCTGGATTCCAGAAGATACGCAAGGTCTTTGAGAAGAGAAGGAATTGAGGAATCCACTTTTCAAACATTGCAAAGCTTAAATTTTCCTTATATTTTTACTTGCATTATAAAATATATAAGTAGACCTCCTATCCCTCCTAAACGCTCTACATCCTCTATTTGTCAAGCCTTAACTCTTTTTGTTACTATATTTCCTTCCATCAGAAGTTTTCTTCCAATGGCCCAACCTTGAGGCGCAGCCATAGGACCTCTAAATTTAGGAGCCAACCTAAATCCTTTGCCTAAAAATGTAAGGGAAAATTTATCCAAATTTAATGGAGATGGAATACAATCACCAAAGGAACATCTGAGTGCCTTTACAGTAGCATGTGGTGTGTTAGGCATGCAACATCAAGATGTAGCCATAAGGCTTTTTGTGCAAACTCTAACTAATATTGCAACACAATGGTTTTATCATCCAACTGATTCCTCAATCACAAACTAGAATGATATGAAAATTTCATTTGAAAATAGGTTCAAAATTATAGAAGATGAACATTCCCTTCTTTCTCAATTGACTCAGCTCAAGAAGGAGATACATGAACCCATGAGGGAATTTATAGCCAAATTCAATAGAATTATACACAAGATTCCTACTACTAAAAGACTGACTACTGAGAATCATAAATGTTTCTTTATTAATTATATGCCTCTTGATATAATTTTTCATCTCAGAAGAGGTGCAATTGTTAATTTAATAGACACATAATCATTGGTAGTTGAGTTAGAGGATGATCTTATTATGGCTAGAAAATGGAAGAAAGAAGTCCAAATACCTAATTCTCATCCCTCATCCTCTACGGATCCTATGGTTCAAAGGATAGTCAATGATATGATTGCACTTAAAGTATGATTACTAAAGACTAGTACTTCATTCCAACAACCATATCAAGATATTGGTAGAACAAATCAACAAGCAAATGCTGGTAAGATATTACCACTTGCATCAACACAACCAAGATTGACTATTGAAGCCCCTCTTGGAAGAAACATCATGTGTATAATTCATTTGACTACTGATCATGATGGAAATTTTTGTCCACAGATGCTTAGACATACTCAAATGACTGCTACTCAAGATGTCTTAGGGGAGATTACTGAAGAATAAAGGAGCTTTGAGAGACCTGGCAACTCTGAAATACACTTCTTAGAATATGATTCAGATTCAGAAAGAGGAGGTGAAATATTGGTTACTCTTGAAGATCCTTCATGTGTTGTGCTTACCAAAAGTCAAAAGAATCTGAAGTTTTCTAATACTCAAGAAGTGCCCATTAAAGGTAAGGAACCTTTTACTAAAACTTCTAATGCTAAGATAAAATAAAGTAAATTGTTACATAGAAATGATTGTGAGACTTCTTTTGATATTTTAGAATTTTGTAAGTATACAAAAATTCAAATATCCCTTGTTGAATACCTCAGGTTGAAACCCAAAGAACTTGATAAATTGGTTAAATATGTCAAAAATGGTCCTACACAAGTTGAACCTAAAATTCAATTAAACATTAACACTAAGTCTCATATTGCCTAATTATTTACTTCTCCACCTGAATCACCCACTCATACTTCTAGAATGACCCTTAATTCATCTGATGATACTCCTTATACAATTGATATGAAGCCCAACCCATTTTATGTTTCTACATCCTCAGTTACATAGAAATGGTTGTGGGACTTCTTTTGATATTTTAGAATTTTGTAAGTCTGCAAAAATTTAAATATCCCCTGTTGAATACCTCAGGTTGAAACCCAAATAACTTGATAAATTGGTTAAATATGTCAAAAATGGTCCTACACAAGTTGAACCTGAAAGTCAATTAAACATTAACACTGAGTCTCCTACTGCACAATTATTTACTTCTCCACATGAATCACCCACTTATACTTCTAGAATGACCCTCAATTCATCTGATGATACTCCTTATACAACTGATATGAAAGCTTAAATTTTCCTTATATTTTTACTTGCATTAGAAAAGCTAGAAGTAGACTTCCTAGCCCTCCTAGACCCTCTACATCCTCTATCTGTCAAGCCTTAACTCTTTTTGGTACTATATTTCCTTTTGTCATAAGTTTTCTTCCAATGGCCCAATGTTGGGGCACAAACATAGGACCTCTAGATTTAGGGGCCAACTTGAATCCTTTGCCTAAAAATGTAAGGGACAATTTATCCAAATTTAATGGAGATGGAAGACAATCACCAGAGGAACATTTGAGTGCCTTTATAGTGGCATGTGGTGTGTTAGGCATGCAATATCAAGATGTAGTCATAAGGCTTTTTGTGAAAACTCTAAATAATATTGCAACACAATGGTTTTATCATCTAACTAATTCCTCAATCACAAACTAGAATGATATGAAAATTGCATTTGAAAATAGGTTCAAAAGTGTGGAAGATGAACATTCCTTTTTTGCTTAATTGACTCAGCTCAAGAAGGAGATACATGAACCCATGAGGGAATTTATAGCCAAATTCAATAGAATTGTGCACAAGATTCCTACTGCTAAAATATTGACTGTTGAGAATTAGAAATGTTTCTTTATTAATTTTATGCCTCCTGATATAAGTTTTCATCTCAGAAGAGGTGCAATTGTCAATTTAACAGATGCACAATCATTGGTAGTTGAGTTAGAGGATGATATTATTATGGTTGGAAAATGGAAGAAAAATTTCCAAATACCTAATGCTCATCCCTCATCCTCTACAGATTCTATGGTTCAAAGGCTAGTCAATGATATGATTGCCCTTAAAATATAATTATCGAAGACTAGTACTTCATTCCAACAACTATATCAAGATATTGGTATAATAAATCAACAAGCAAATTTTGGTAAGATATTACCACTTGCATCAACACAACCAAGATTGACTATTGAAGCCCCTCTTGGAAGAAATAACATGTGTATCTTTCATTTGACTACTGATCATGATGGAAATTTTTATCTAGAGATGCTTAGACATACTCAAATGACTGCTACTCAAGATGTCTTAGGGGAGATTACTGAAGAAGAAAGGAGCTTTGAGAGACCTGACAACTCTGAAATACACTTCTTAGAATATGATTCAAATTCAGAAAGAGGAGGTGAAATATTGGTTACTCTTAAAGATCCTTCATGTGTTGTGCTTATCAGAAGTTAAAAGAATCTGAAGTTTTCTAATACTCAAGAAGTGCCCGTTAAAGGTAAGGAACCTTTTACTAAAACTTCTAATGCTACGACAAAAGAAAGTAAATTGTTACATAGAAATGATTGTGAGACTTTTGATATTTTATAATTTTGTAAGTCTGAAAAAATTCAAATATCCCCTACTGATTAACTCAGGTTGAAACCCAAAGAACTTGATAAATTGGTTAAATATGTCAAAAATGGTCCTACACAAGTTGAACTTGAAAGTCAATTAAACATTAACACTGAGTATCCTATTGCCCAATTATTTACTTCTGCACCTGAATCACCCACTCATACTTCTAGAATGAACTCAATTCATTTTATGATACTCTTTATATGGCTGATATGAAGCCCAACCCATTTTATGTTTCTTTGTTCATAAATAGTCATAAACTTAGGAATTGTATCATAGACTCAGGTGCTTCTGATAATATAATGCCTTCTTATATAGCCAAAGCCTTAGGCTTATCCCGTACAAAACATTTGGTAGATATTATTCCATGGATGGCAAACATATTTCTTTTCTCAGACAAATTAAAGATGCACGAGTTGCTCTTGCAACCTATCCTGATAAAAAGGTGAAATTGACTATTTTGGTAACGGATATCCCTGCTAGCTATGGGATGTTGTTGAGTAGGAATTTTTGCAAAGATTTGGGAGGGAAAATTAAATTGGATTGGTTAGAAGCTATAATTTTAGTGGGAAAGTAGAAAGTTAAGCTAGAACCTGAACCTAAATGCAAGTTTATAGTATATCCTTCTGATGATCCTAAGTCTCAGATTCTATTTGAGAAATGTGAATTTGGTAATTATTTTCTCTCCTCTAAAATTTTTAAGGAAGAATCTATCTGAAAGTCTATTCATTCAGATGATCTATGGATCATGGAATTTGATGGTAGTTATGTTACCATTGGTTTAGGAGTAGGAGTTGTGTTGAACTCACTTGAAGGTGAAACTTTTCCTTACTCTTTCAAACTAGAATTTAAAAACACTAATAACACTACAGAATATGAAGCTTTATTGCTTGGGTTAAATGAAGGTAAAGGAAAGGGTGTAAAAATACTCAAGGCAAGAGGAGATGCTAAATTAATTATCAAACAAGTGAGAGGCATTTTTTAGTTAAAAATGATAGATTAAGACATTACAGAAATAGATTTTGGGATGAGATAGAATGTTTTGATGTCTTTTCTATTAAAGCAATTCCCAGAGACTAGAACACTTGGGTAGATTCTCTAGCAGTATCAGCTTCTCTTCTTCTCCCACACCCTGATTTCAAAAGGGATTCATATAGAATAGAATTAGTCTATTGTCCTAATGTCCTAGATAATGCTAAAAATTGACAAGTTTTTTAGAGTAATAAATAGATCAAAAAATTTTTGGATAATGTTGATATGTTCTTGGGGACTTATTTTGAAAGTTATGAAATAGAATGTAAAGAATTCAGTTATGATCCAGGGATCAATCCAAAAGATGATGTAATTAAATTAAAAGGAAACAAAATCCCTAAAGGATTGGTCTCTCTAGAACATTTATTCACTAGACAAGATGAATATATTAAAGGCAAACTTGTCTAAAATCCTAAAAAAATGGAGGATTATGAGAAAATCAATATTGGAAGTGAGACTGACCCTAAATGGATCTCCATTGGTAGGTGTTGTTCACTAGAAGAGAAAACCAAATTAATTAATCTATTGATTAAGTATAAGGATGTCTTTTCTTGGTGTTATGATGACCTTAAAGATTTTAGATGTGGACAGTTTTAGCATCATATTCCTTTGAAAGTAAATGCAATTCCATTTAGATAGAAGCTGAGAAATTACAACCCAAAAGTTGTTGAGGCTATCCTTAAGAATATTGACAAGATGTTGAAGGCTAGGATTATTTATCCAATTCATCACTCTACCTAGGAGGCAAACATTATTTTAATATGCAACAAGAATAGAGAAATAAGAATCTATTTTGACTTCAAGAATTTGAACGAAGCTAGTTTAAAATATAATTATCCCTTACCTATGATGGATCACATCTTACAAACTGTTACTGGGTCATAAATGATGTCTATGTTAGATGGGTTCTCAGGTTATAATTAGATAAGTGTGGTTGCAACTGACCAACATAAAACTACTTTCACTACACCTTGAGAAATTTTTGCTTATAACCATATGCCCTTCGGTTTGATCAATGCTAGTGCAAATTTTCAATAGGCGATGGATTCATCCTTTAAAGATTTGAAAGATATAATTATTGTTATTTATCTTGATGGTTTTACTATTTTCTCTAGAAAAAGATAGGATCATCTGAAGGATCTGGAGACCATTTTACAAAGATGTCAAAATCATGGGATATCTCTTAACCCTAAGAAGTCGGTATTTTATGTTACAAAAGGGAAGTTATTGGGACACCTAATTTCATAAAGTAGAATCAAAATTGACCCAAAAGGAGTTAGAGCAATACAAAAACTAAGCCTTCCTTCTAATAGGACTGGAGTTAAGTCATTTTTTGGCCAGATTAATTTTATTAGAAGGTTAATTCTTGATTTTATTGAGATTACAAAATATGTTATGAGAATGATGAGTGAAAAACAAGTATTTAGATGGAATGAAGCTGCTAAGAAAACATTTGAAGATATTAAAGAGGCAATTGCACAAACACCTACTTTGGTAAATCCTAATTTCTAAAAAGATTTTATTATTTACTATTATGCTTCGGAACATACCATGTCTAGTATCTTGTTATAGAAAAATGAATTAAATGTATAAGCCCCAATAGCCTTTATAAGTGTTCCTCTCAAGAAGCATAAACTTAAATATTCTTTGGTTGAGAAACAAGATTTTGTTGTAGTAAAGGTTGTTAAATAATTCAGATATTATATACTTCATTCTCATTTAGTTGTATTTGTTCCTAATTCAGTTTTGAAAAGCATTCTGACTTAGTAAGAGGTTAGGATGAAAAATAGAGCAATATGGGTTGCTAAAATTCAAGAATGCAACTTGGAGATTAAGCCAACTAAATTAGTTAAAGGTCAAGGTTTATGTAAATTGATAGCCAGAAGTAAAGAAGATAAATAAGAACTTATTGTCTTATTGGTGAGCTTACAAGATCCATGGTTCCTAAACGTGGCACACTATCTTACTTATGGAGACTATCCCAATTACTTATCCTTGAAAGAGAAAAGAAATCTGAAGTTTATATCAGTAAAATATGTGATTTGGGGTGATGTCCTATACAAAAAGGGATTAGATGGAACCTTTATCAGGTGTGTAGATAAGGAACAATAATCTAAACTTTTGGAAGTTTTTCATAATGAAGGTTGTGGTGGACATTTCTCTTCTTCGATCACAACCTTCAAAATCCTTAAAAAATATTATTATTGTCCAGGTATGTTCAAAGACACATATAAATGGGTGGTTAACAGTGAAAAATGCAAAAAAAATTCATGAAGACCATAACTTGTAACATTACCTCTAAGACCTGTCGTTATTGAAGAACCTTTCAAACAATGGGGATTAGACTTCATTAGGCCTCTTTTATCTCCTTCAAGTGCCATTCATATGCACATTTTAACAGCAACTGATTATTTTATGAAATGGGTTGAAGTAGCCCCTATGAAGAGAACCACTTCAGAAGTGGTATGTAATTTTCTCAAAGAAAATATACTGGTACATTTTGGTGTTCCTCAAAAGATTATGGCAGATAATGCTACTAGTTTTTATTCAATGGAACTTACTTCATTCTACTATGAATATAGTGTCTCTCTTTCTCACTCATCAGATTATTACCCTAAAGGGAATGGATAAGCAGAGTCCAATAATAAAAATTTGATATCCATCATGAATAAATTGGTGAGTGATAACCCTAGAGATTGGCATAAGAAACTATATAAAGAACTTTGGGCTGACAAGATAACCCCAAAAAGAGTAATAGGAATGGCACCTTTTGAGTTGGTTTATGAGATAGGAGCACATTTATCATTACCTCTAGAATTATCTGTAGCTAAATTATAAAATGTTATTGAAGATCAGCGCTTTCAAGATTCTTTAGAGAAAAGAGTTATGTACTTAACTAAAATTGAGGAGGAGAGGAATGAACTAGTTGATTGGATTATTGCTCATCAAACCAGGTTTAAAAAGATTTTTGATCAGAAAATTAAACCTAAAAAGTTCATGGAAGGAGATGAAGTATTGTTATGGGATAGAAAGAGAGAACCTAAATGAGCACATGGAAAATTTGATTCACTTCAGAAAGGACCTTTCAAAATTCATCAGGTACTTGGTCATAATTATTTTAAATTGGAATATCTGGATGGAGTTATTTTACCCCTATCCTATAATGGATAGGATCTTAAGATGTATCGACTATGAAATAGGTGTCTCCTATTTTGTACATAGTCTTTCCTTTGTTGTCACATTTTGTGTTTTCCTTTCCCTTTATTTTTGGTTTGTCTTTCTCCTTTTCTTCCGTCTCTGTGTCTTAGTTTATATGTAACTAGAGTTTCTGAGTTCTCTACATTTTGTCATAAAATGCAGTCCCTAGTTAGATCCAATGTTACCTTTTGAGTCACCCTTATTCAATTGATTATGAATTTTTCCATAAAATAAGTTCACCCACTTATCACCTTTTATGTGATAATTTTTAAAAGAATTGAACCTTTGAACTTGAACCTTTCTCAGAGTTTAAGAGTTCAATAAGTTCAATGGTTTAATAGGTTCAATGTTTCAAAGTTCAAAATTTCTCAAATCAAACTGTTTGTCCCTTTGTGTATTTCAATTATGACTTTGAACCTTTTGATTGAACTTGAACCCTTTTTCAGAGTTCAAAATTTCAACGGTTCAAAAGTTTAATACTCGATGTTTTGTAAAGATTCGTATTCACTCAGTTCCCTTGTATAAATTAATGTATCATTGAAACTACCATTTGAACCTACCACTTGAACCTAATGTTTGAACCAACATAGAGGAGTTCAAATTTTCAATAGGTTTAATGTTTCAAATTTCAAAGTTTATGTAAATATCATATGACTATTGGTCGGTCTATGTAGTTCATCTCATATCATTAAACCCCAAAATTGAACCATATTTTCAAAAGTTCAATGGTTCAATGACTATACTCTCATCTCGCCCCGAGGCTTTCTCTAAGTTAAAATTAGTAGGAGATTTAGAGGAGAATATATCTAAAACTCATTATAAAATAGAAAATTTTGAATTTTCATGAGGTTACAGATAATCATTACTCATCAAAATTGCATGTAAAAAAATGCTCACCATTAATGCATATGTCAGAGTGTGTGTCTTATCAAGCATTTTTAGCATGTATTATTTCAATTTAATTATTTAATCTGACTAATATCTATATCAAGAGAGAATAATTCAAATTTAGCAAACAAGTATATTGGATGATACAAAGGAGAACAACATAGGTGGTATAAGATATTTGTTGCTCAAATTCACAATGATTTTAGATAAATTTAAGGTGAGTTTTATTCTTACTATAAGTTGTTTCCATTACTTGGTTGGAAAGAAGAATTCTTTGAGTTCACGGTATTATTTAAGAAGTTTAAAACTTTTTATTTTCATCATATCCTCTAACCTGTAGCCATGAAATTTACATGTCTCAATTACGAGCATGGTCATGGTCTCATATGTTCTCCTAAAATTGGGGACATCTCTTTGGTCCAATATGACTTAGAAGATTTTAAAGAAAGGGCTAGAAATCCTGTGTCAAATCCTATGATGCAGAAGATAGTAGAAAGTGGTTTGGTTGAAGCTGTGGCCTTTCCCATGGCTATACAATGCCTTGAATTGGTTTTTGAATGCATGAATAAATATGAACCTCAGAAAAGGTGAATCAGGATTGAAGATGGTAATGTTTTACTACATATCAATAGATAAACCCTAATGTTTGTGATGAGAATTCCTCCCAAGGAACCATATTCTGACCTCAGTATCACTTCTTCCTATGGTTATTTTTCATTAAATAAAGTAATATACAAGAGCGTGATTATAATGAATTGGCTTTTGAAATTCCAAAAAGGGGGTTCAAGACTGCCTAGACCATTAACAAGAAATCACATGATTCCAAAAGTACAAGATATTATAGTATTACTACACAAGCTAAAGGGAAATGCTCATGCATATTATTGGGAAGACTGGATGTACTTTTTCATATAGGTGATCCTCCAAGAAGAGCAATATTTGGATTGGGAAAAAATTGTAGCTGAATGTTTGCATCTAGGTTTAGTTAATTATTTAGCAAATAAAGAGTTTTATATGTCTTCATATCTCTTCTATTCCATGGCATCTACAAGACAATGGGTAGGATTACCTCATGCACCCTTGGCTGAAGACAACAAAATTTATGATTATTACTCATAGTTACAAATACATAATTTATATGAGGATTACAGGAGGGTTAATGATATTTTTATTATAAAAATGACCTTTGAATTATCAAACAACATCAATAAAAGGTTTTTTGATAAATCTATGCAACTAATCAACATTTATTGTAGTTTCTTCATTCAGTTTTCCAAGTTCACTTATATCAGAGTTGGGGGTTTTGATGGTGAACCTTTGAGATTACCTAGGTATGTTTTTGACTAATTTGTGTTAATAGAAGTCTGCATACAATTAGCACATGTAGATAAAAAATTATCAATGAAAAATAAATTTGGTATATATTTTCCTGTTGAACTTGGATTTTATTCATGCAAGTCAACATCTGATGCTTTGAATTTAGAATTGGATCTTAAAAAATTCAATTTTTATTACTTCATGGTTAGATCCCAATTTGACAACAAAGGTTTTATCAAAAATAACTTAGATCTTGGAACAGGGTTTTCACATATTCCTCAATTGGAAGATTATTGGGAGGATTGTTCAAATGAATTTAAGGTCAGAAGAAGACTATGGTCCAGGTTCTCTTTAGGACAAATAATTACTCTTAATTTAAATATGAACATTTTTGGAATTTTTGATAATGAAGAACAAGTGACTGATCCATAATTTAAATAGATAAAACAATCACCTATTTTAGAGATTAATTGGGAGAAAAATGAAGAAAATAGAATTGAGGTTAAGACCCTCCCAGTGATAAGGAGAACTAAGAAATGGTTGAGAGATAAAAAACTAGGGGGAGTTCAAAACATATCTTCCTAGTAATATACATCAATAATTACATCACCATCCCCAATAAGCTCCTTTAACCAGCTTATTGCTATCTGTGATGCAGGTACTTTCAAAGCAAAAACTAGAAGGGATCCTATCATCAAAGAATTTGAGAAGGCCCTTATAACTAATATACCTCCTTGTGCCACCAAATCAAGGATCCAAATCAAGAGAAAGAGTTATATTTCTAAAAAATTAATTGTGGATTTGAATTCTGAAGAAGATTCAGGAGAAGCCAAATGTGATAAAGAATCTAGTTCACCAATGGTGGAAGAGGTTAGTGCATATCAATAGATAGTGATTGCTTCTGATTCTACCAAACTAATGATTGTTTCAAATATACCTTCTAATCAACCAAATCTTGATAAAGAAGTCTTGGCCTCTGCACCCAAGTGGCTAAAAAGCTCAATCATCAATAAAAGGAAAATAGTACCATTTTATTTACCCTTGGAGGATATGGTGAGTAAGTGTTTAGGGAAAACTCCTAAATCAAAAAATTTAAAAACAACATCTAGGTAGACATCAACCCTAATACAAGAAATTAGAATGCAAAAATAGCCTGGCTAAGAACCAATGAGGAATTTCAAGATCCTACAGTTCAAGATTTTATAATTGAAAAGATAGATCTTAGGACTGCATCACATGTCGTGGATGTGCATCACCTTGAAACATCCACCAAAAGGATAGTCAACATAACTTGGAAGGATGAAAAATATAAAAGGGAGTTAAAATAGACTGTGTAGTCAATGGCAGAGTACATCAATGTCATTCATAGTCTAAATCCACAACCAATTATCCAACTTCCCCTATCTTTTGACCCAAAATCACCTGTCAATCAAAGGATGTTAGATCAAATATACAGAAGCAAAATGGTTACAGGGTATTTGATAATTGGTTAAATGCCATCATTCAGAAAGGTATGGAATACATTCATAAACTAAAGAATGTATATGATCTAACCATAATTATTGTTGAAGAATTGAAGACTCAAAATGCTTTGTGGATAAAAGATGAAGAAAATGGATGAGTGTGATGAACCAGATTGATGAGGTATAAAAGTATGGAATAACAAAGTTTTTGTCAAAAAATAATTTAATAGGACTGGATGAAGATATATTATATGTAAGTAAGAAAAACATTGATTGGAGGAATTCAGTATCCTGACAAGGGTGAATAAAAATCACAAAAATGATCAAGGAAATAATTGAATTCATTTAGTCATTACAGCATGATCTATAGAGTATTGATGTCAAATACATAAAAGATGATGGAAAACCAAAAAAGGACATCAATATTGTTATTCAATCCTTTAAGAAAAATATCAACATCATTAAAGAAAGTGACAATTTATTAACTCAAAATTTCTCTTAGATTTCAAAGGTAGAGTCACTTCTTTGTCATTGCATCGACACACTCCCAGAGCACATAGAGAAGATGGGAAAATTTTGAAGGAAAGAAAACATCTAGAAAGCAAGAATAAAACATGTCAGTATTCCCAATCTCTAGAAAATCCAAGAGTTTGTTATAACATTTTAGGAGTGGAACGCTCAATGTGTCTATCCAATCAAACATAGTAAATCTGGAGATCCTAATCTATCACTTCAGCAATGATTTTACTTACATAGTTTCTTTTATTCAATTATTCAGTTACTTTTCTATTCAAAACTTCATCTTTAAGTGAATTTGTAAAAAAACTAAATCTAGTATGGGTCAGAGTTACTTTAACTCTAGTTTAGTTTGAAATATTGATTAAAGAGGGAAACTATATATATTTGAAAAAGACAGAGAGAAACAAAATAAAATAGTTAAGAAATTTCAAAACTAGACCACTGTTGTTGACAATATATGTGATGTTTGTCTGAAACATTTTTCATCTATGAATGAAAAGGAGAATCAATTGTAGCATACTTAGATCTATGTATTTGAGTATTTGAAATTAGGTTTTTTGTGTGAAATCTTTTTTCATATAGTAATTACTCTCCCATTAGATAATTCATTGTATGTGTTTTATCCTTTACTGGTTCAGTAATATATATGTTTATCTACTTGATTGTTATTGAAAATAGAATCTATGTATTATATTATCCATTGGTGTTATAAAATCTCACATTCATTACATGATGATGTGTGGATGTTAGTTTACCTTTAAAACACTTTCTAGTTAAAAGTGTATCTGAATATTTAAATTCATTGAAAATATTAAAGGGAGATGTACCTTAATTTAGAGGGGAACTGGTCTTAATAGTTCACCCATTTGTTGTTTAACTTATTTTTTCTAGAAAGAACAAGGATATGGAGTCAAAATAAAACCTTTTTAGATAAGGATACATCTGTTAGCCAACACAACCCAAATATTTTGATGAATCTTTAGTTGTCAAAAGTCTTCATGTGATGAAATAGTATCAAAATCACCAAAAAGAGTTTCTATAATAGCATAGGCTATATTTTTATTAGTATGCATAAAGTCAACAGTATGCCTAATGGATATATCCTTAAAGTATAGAAACTTAGAAAATATGCACAACCATTTTACACCACATTCATTACATGGATCATATCTACTAGCAACAATCCCATCATTTTCAATTATAAATGACATTCTTTTTTTTTCCATTCTCAATAATATAATCACCCGTTATTATCAATGGTGCTGCATGATTCTCTTCTTGACCATTGAAACATTTTTTTTGTTGATGATATGTATGATCTATTTTAATTTAAGCTTGATGTCCACAATAAAGACACTTATGCAAACTTCTTGAGTACCTCATAAAATATTTAAAGTTGCAAGTAGGACATGCATGGTATCCATAAATAGTGAGACCAAACAATGTGCCATATTCAAGAAGATCCTGAATCATAAACAATAAAGAATCTCTTAAAGTTAATTTTATTGAATGACCATCCCTTAAATATTGAATTTCTTCAATTCATTTCCACAATTCCATTATCTCATCATACAATAGCTCTAGATAAGTATCGATTGTATCTGAAGTCACACTTTTCTTTCCTGGTATAATCAATGATATCATTAATAAAAATGATTTAGTTGCTAACCATGGAGGTAAGTTATAATTTATTCAAAACATTGGCCAAGTTTACCATTTAGTACTTTGATTTGAGAATGGGTTCACCCCATCTAGAGCTAAACCCAACCTTATATTATAAGGATCTTGATAAAAATTAGGCCATCTATTATCATATTCCATCCACATCTTAGAATCAGGCACATGTCATTATTTTCCATCGATGCTCTTATTTTGGGCATGCCATTGCATAAGTTTAGTAATGTCTCTACACATATACATTTGGAGTAATTGTGAGATTATCAAAAAGTGGTGAAGAAACTTTCTAGGAACCACAGTTGATTGCAACCCTTGTTTATACCTTGCTTCATGAAATTTTGGATATTCACTCTCACTTGAAATATTATTTTTAAATAATACACAACTATTCACACACGTGTGTATGTTTTCATACCCTAAGCCTGGCTTAGTGATTTACTTTTTACATTAACTTTATTTTTTTGGAAATTTGGATTCAAGTGGTAACAACAAACTTAATAATGCCAATAAATAATCTACACTCTCATTTTTCCAACCAAGCACCACTTTCAAGTTAAGAATTTGAAGGATTATTATCAGATGACTTAACTTGCAATTAACATACACAGGCTTTAAAACATCCTCCATCGATTTGGCCCAATCATTGTTTAGACCCTCATTCAACATTCTATCAACTTCAAACCCTTCATCTAACATTTTTTCCTCTTCATCTATGTTTGGTGCCACTCCATCTATGTTCGTTGCCTCTTCATATCTCACACTCTATAATTCTATCATATTTTCATAATAATTGTAATCCCAAGGGCTTATACCACTATGCCCATATTTTATCATATGTTGATAAATCACATTTCTTTTTTTCACCTTTCCACCAAGACAATCATTACATGGACTTGGATATTTGTCCATATCCTTCTCATCGGCTACTCTCTCATCATACACATGGTATTGATCTGTAGTCAACCTTAGACATTGATCCATCTGTAATTATCTGCATTATAGTATTAATTTAGTTTCCTATTTCAAAAAAAATAGAAATCTAAAAAACTCAACTTACTCAAGATCTAATACATGTAAATTCATTCTCTTTATCACTCTTCAGCACTTACCTAGAATTCAGAGCACTTCAAAGAATTAGGATACAGAGCACTCTACAGAATTAGAATTAGAGCACTCTATAGGATACAGAGCACTCTACAACAATTCAAATTCAAGAAATATAGCTGGGCATCACTCTATATAATTAGATGTTCTACCTCTACATAAATATTTTTGGTCATTTTTATGCATTTTTTACTTATAGGATTCTTAGCTATCAATGGATTCTTAGCAGGAAACATGGCAACTACTCTACCCTCATTTTTATGCCCATGTACAAGGAGCAGAGATTAAAAGTATATGATGTAAACTATCTATTACTTTCACCTCAACATTTATATTTCTAATATAAAAAATATCCATTGCAGTTAAAATAAAAAACAATAAAGGTAAAATTGTAATACAGAAAGATAAGGAAACTTTGGGGTGTTTGTATATTATTTGTTTGAATTTATAGGAGCATGTTGTAATTCTAAAAATCTTATTGATCATGTAAACTTATGTTTAGTTTACATGTCATCTAAAATGTGCATAAAATAAGATTGTGATGATTAGAAATAAATAAATGTTATTTTTATCCATGTTTTATTGAGGGCCTTCCTTGTCTAGATGATAATTAAATAAATTCTTTAGAAATGGAACACAGAATTTATGCTTGTTTTATTGATGAACCACAATCATTTAAACATATGGCAATCTTCTCAATGTTAATGAATACACAAACACTAACAAACAAGCCAATGAATTCTTTGTTGTAAATTTGAGCATTACTTACTAGAATAAATTATTAACATGTTGATACAAGATGACTTGTTATAAAAATTGATATACTCCCATGTGTGGACATATAATATCAATTAAAATAGCTTGGTGACCAAATTGATTTGATGAACTAGCATAAATTTCAACTATGCCATATGAGACCATCTTCTAAGATTCCATGTAATTAATAGATTAGTCTTGCACACAATGTTACCCAAGCATTGAGGTCTAGGCTAGGGACATGAGCCCATGGTTTAATGGCAAAGTGATCAAAGGAATTGAAATTTGGATGCATGTTACAATTTCAATTCCCATATGATCCAAAATGCGTAGAGGAAACTAATGAAAAAATAGTCTACTAAAATTAGATTTGCATGTATGGTTTTGGTACTTAGTTGCCTATGTAACTAATGTAAGTTACATCAACCAATAACAAACTAATTATGATGTACATGAATTACACATGCCATGAAAACTTAGTGAAAAGGATCTTCAAGGATTGGGTTGGTGAATTGGTTACAAAATTATAAATTAATACCATACCCATGCATTGTAATGTGGAACACAAATAGATAACTTCAAGATATGGTCACTATATTGTATTGATTATACAATGAATGAAAACATCCAATTATTTCAAAATCTCAAGAGCTCAAAATTCTTACATGGTATTCAATGTCTTATGCCAAGATACCCTCCTATTTATGTAACTCATCTCTTATAATAGACCTATTTTATTCTCCTAGCTAGATACAATTACTTATTAGAAAGCTATAGATTTTGTGTTTAATATAATGAGGGTTTCAAACTACCTCTAAATTTTCTACAAAGGGTGTCCCCAAATTCAAATTCACTACAAAGGGCCTCACCAACTTCAAATTCATTGTAGCATACTCTGAATTCCTTGCCCACCTTCTCAGAAGTCTTTGGGTTCTCTCCAAACAAGCTTTATCGCCCATGCAAGTAGCTTCTATACTTATATGTTAAAACCCAAAATTCCTCATGCCATCAAATTGTCATACAAACCCTCTCTAGTCAGCTCTAACTCCTTCAAAAATTAATAAACCCTCCTATTTATAAAGGTGCATTGCATAAATAATTCCAATTATACTCCCCACTCCCCCATAGAATTACCTTTGCCAAACTCTACACTCTACTATACTCCCCACTCCCACAAACAATTTCCCAATTCACCATTAACCCTACGTGCAATACAACCCACTCCCACCATTAATTTCTCAATTCATTTTTTTAATTACCCACTTTAATATCATATTATCTAATTTTTATTTGTGACTAGTTATTTAGTTGTTTTTTTTACTTGATGATCAAATTAGTCATTTACTTAGTCATTTCTAACTGTGTTGTAAGAAATTAGTAGAATTTAGTCATTTTTAGTTGTCGTGACTAAAATTTTTAGTCACATAGTCTTTTATTTGCCAAATTATACTAGTGGTAGTATGTCCAATAATCTATAGTAATTAAAATATGGTACTCCCTTTATAGGTAGTACTCTACTACCTGATTTATGTTTGGTAAAGGTAGATAAATCAATATGTGTTCAGGTAAAAAAGATAAGATAGTATTAGTGGTATCTTGTTCTATTGTGATCAGTATTATTTGGGTTAAATCCTTTTGAGAAGGCTCCACATTATTTACATGGTGTACTTGCATTTATCCCTTATAAGGTTAACTCAATGCTTTTAACCAAGAGGGATTTGTGGAATAACAAACATTTACATGTTTGTCTATTAGTTTTGTTTTTCCCTTATCTATATTTAACTCTATATTTTATTAAAATGGGTTTAGTTTATATGAACTAGTACCTGTATGTCCAAATAGGTTATGTAATAGGGGATTTAGTGGGTCAAATTTTAAATTTTACATTTTCTCATCTATCATATCATAAGCTATGTCATTATAACTATCATAGTAATATAAAATTTGGCCATCTTTTTTCTTAGTATTGAACACTAAAAGAAGTTCAAATGTTGGAAGCTCCTTTGTTTGTACTAGCACTTTTGGTAATGGTTCTTGATCTTTTTATATATCTATATGTACTTCAGGATGTTGTACCTTATTTTCATTTTGGTACAAAAGATTCATTATACTTGACTTGCCTATTTCATATGTGTGAATATTCTTAAGAGGGCGGATTATTGAGGAGGTACTACTATAGCAATTCCCTCAATTTCAAAATGTATCATTTTAAAAAAATTGAAAGGCTCATCATTAGTGGGAATGAATAATAAGGGACCTTCATGTATGAATTTTACACATAGATGAAGTGAAAATGGAATAAATTCCATTACATGTATTCAAATTCTACCTAAAAGTAAATTATAATGTAAGGATCTAGACATGACCTAAAAATTAGTTGAAATTATTTTTGGTCCTAAGGTCACATCTAGTGTAATTTATCCAACTAGATGGCTATGTAAATTGTCAAACCCTTTTATGTGCATAATAGTACTTTAAATAAGGCTTATGTTGATACCCATGGTGGTTAGTAATTGCATGTTACAAATTTTTAGGATTGATCCATTATCAATGAGCACTCTTTTGATACCTCTAATTTATATTTTTATTTGTATGAATAAAGGCAAATTTTGGTCAATAATATATTTGGATGGTAAATCTATTACATTAAAGGTGATGAGCTTGTTATTATTCATAATATATGTAAAACAAGTAGGCTCAATATCACTTAAAACTTGTATTTCATGAAATGTTTTGTATAGGCTAACCTTATCGATATTATATTGCTTTAGGATCTCAAGGATTGAAATTTTTACATGTGTATTGCTCAATTGGTCAACAATGTCATATCCTTTAGATTTTACTACAAGTTTGGGTTTAGATGGCACTTGTTATAAATTAACAGGTGGTAGGATGGATTGAGTAACCTTACCTCTTTGATTAATAATAGAATGGACTATGGAATCTAATATAAGCCATGGCTAAATAATGGGTGCAAGATGGTAGTTTTCATTTGAATAAGACCTAAGTAGGACAAATGGTCAAGAACATGCACATTGGAATATAGATATTGGTTCTATAACACTAGAAAATGAATTTTGAAAATAGATTAATTATTGTGTTCAATTTAAAATCCTATCATTATTTGCATGGGTTTGCTTATAAGATTTTACAAGGCAAGTAATGTATCAAATTGATTTAACATTTTTGGGAATAATTTGAGGTTTTTATTCCTATTTAGCTAAAAGTCTAAATAAATTAAATCATTCAATAATTATGCCATAATTAACTTACTAATTTTTTAATTCTGATTATTATTTATACTTCCTAAAAATAGCAAGTGAATAGAGATAAATATAACTTAGCTTAGAACTATGCTAATTTGACTGAGATGAAGGTTGATATTGACTATGTAGGACTGGGAAAGTATCAAGAACCTAGATCTAGATTTCATTTGGTGAAAGGATAGGAGCACCAAAAATAGGACACTTTAGGGTCTGACACTATAGTCTTGTTCCTATCATTATTGTCCAAACTAATCACAGATGTTTGAGCTTTTTGGGTTTTGTCTGCCACTCTTATATGACCCTGTCTATGAATTTTTTAAATCAACTCTCAATATATCTCCTTGTAGAGATGATTTATATTTGATCCTTGGTCTCTAACAAGCTTGAATAAGACTTTGAAAAAAGAGGAGGGTTAGTGTGTGTAAAATTCACTAGACATGCTTCACACCCTGTGTGTAGGCATGCTGCCTACATACCAATACTTTGAAGAGGGATAAATCCATATGTAGTTCTCCCTTTGAAAGTGCTTAGTGTAATTGTGATATTATAATGCAAGAAATACTAAAACTAAATATGTTTGAGGTGGCTAGGGGCTAGTGTAAGGATGTGAATGAGCTTGTAAATGTATTAGATGGTTGTATGTAGAGAATAGGGAAGATTGCTTGAATAGTCTTGCCTGTATTCTTTCTTGCTTAGTAATATTTACCAACCCTTTCCAAATGATCTTTGAATGGGCTTATATAGGGATATATTAGTCATGGGTTAAATGCAATCATGTTAGGCCAACATAATGAAGAGGAGGAATCAAGGAAAAACGGTAACCTGGGCTCAAAATGTGATTGGATAGGAGTGCTAAAAAGGGGACACCCTAGGGTTCAGTGTTATAGTCCAAGTTGGGTGATATTGTCTTGAGGGAATGGGACCTAGGGGGATGGAATAAGTATGGAAAAAGAATCCTAGCTAAGTTGAAATGAGGTCTTGAAAGCCTATGGATGACTAAGAATTATCAAAAAGGTGCCTATAAGGGTCATGAGAGCAAGCAAGAGGGAACTATGGGTTAGGTGTCATTAGCCACACTCAAGTTACCAATTTTTGCATTTTATATGACTACATTTCCCCCTCCTTTATTCTAGTGATGTAGTAAAGCAAAATACTAGGATGAAGGAAAAATAGAAAGCGTAATAGAACATAACTAGAAGGGTGAAGCTGATGAAGTTGTTGTGGTGTTGGGTGTGCATAGAGAGAGCACACTGTGAAGTATGAATTTGCAAGAAAAAAAGAGTAGATCGGTTCTTACTAGATACACTATATCTAAAATAAGAATGTACAAATTTGGGTAAGAGAGAGAGGAAGAGAAAGGAATGAATACACCTCATTAGGTATGAAAACCAATACAAAACCTAATGTGATGTTGAATGATGTTGGATTATGTTGAGTAATGTTAGAAGGTTTTGTACCAAGAGTAATATCATGAATAGAGTTGAGTGCTCAATTCCCTAAGAGTGGATCAAGAATATAAAGGTTAGCCTTTTGGATCCATCATCACCCACTAAGTGAAGTTGGGTGGTCATATGTGTGTTAATCAATGTTTAGACTGTGTGTCCAATCCCTCTAAATAGGTGGTGCAAGAATACAAAGGCTAGCTAGTCCTTTGGCTCCATCATTTCCCCATAAAGTGAAGTTATAAACTGATACCAGTATGAAATGTGTGTCAAAGAGATGGCTATTGAAGCCCATGAATGCTCAATAATCCAAAAATTTTGGTGTGGATAGCTAAATGTATGATGGAAACTAGACCACTCCTGACCACTCTGAAAGATGGAGATTAGGCTTGTATGAAAGCCACTCCAAAATTGGAAACTGGCTTAAATGGAAGCCACTCAAGAACTCAATAAATGTGAAGATGAGGCTTGTATGAAAGCCACTTAAAAATTATGAAAACCACCTAAAAATGGAATAAGTCATGTAACTATTGAGAATGCTTGGGTAATGCTAAAATTAGAAAGAAAAGAAAACAAATGTGTCATGCACATTGCCCCCAATCACTAGTATCTAAAACATGGATTCTAATTTAGAAGTTATACCAACTACCATATCTAAAACTGGAAGTAAGAGCCATCGTGACATGAATGATGCCCTTTATATCTATATTCTCTAAGTAAAACTGTACTAAAAACTACTAATTTTTAACTAGGCTAAATGTGCAAAATTGTAGCTGAACCTACTTTTTAGCCTACTTTTAGAAAATCTAGTTTTTATACTATTTAGATAGGAGTACCAAAAATAGGATGCCCTATTATTCATCACTATTGTCCATGTCCAATGTTGTTATCTTTTACTAAAATAAAAAATTATGCTCGAATCATCACTATTTTTCTGATATATTCTGTCTAGTTTTACCTCTGATGGTTGTTCTAAGTTGTTATGAAAGATAGATTTTGACTATAAGGAGTTCTGATCTCTTGTGACAAAAACCCTATTTGTTTCCCCCTCTTATAAGGGTAGGAATGAAGACCCTACAATGATTTCCATCAGAAGAAATATCCCTACAAGTGTGTTATGCTACAAAGATACATGATATAGTAATGATAATCAACAAGATATCTCAAAATATAGCATGGTTTGTTTTGAGAGATTATTAGATCAACAAGGGTATGCCTAGATAGATATAACAATATAATGAAATATACTAAATTGGAACTAGAATGAGAATTCTAGTTATTTGTCATGGAGGAATGGATCATAATGTCCATCATGGCATCCAAGAAATCAAGATAATGCATGATTAGGATCATGGCATTGCAAACAATTGAAAAGTAATCAAGCATCAAGCACACAAGGCAAGAAGAAAGAATCATGTAAAATATGGCCAAGGGGCCAAGAAAACAAGGTACATGGGCACATGTCACTCAATATAAAAATCAAGCATATAAGGCATGTTCAAATGTTGCATACACGTACAATTAAAACAATTACATAGAAGAGTACAAATAAGGGACATTGGTAAATGTCCAGATGCACACACATGAATAGAAGTGAAGGACATACAGGATTAAAAAAATAACAATAAAATGCAATCACATCAAGGTAATGCTAAGAAAGAAAATAAAGCATGTAAGAACTGGATATACAATCATGATCTAACTAATCAAAGAAATAATGTGAAAGTATGCAAGACATGTTAGTACAAGACTAGGTATATGCTAAGATATGCATAAGTAATATATACTAGTGGAATGTTGATAGATTAATCTATGTATGCTAGTAAATAATGTACATCATCATGATGACTAGAGTGTGTGGTGTAGGAATGAAATAACCTAGATGGTGTAGTCAGAAAAAGATACCCCCAGTGGGTAAATATATCAAAGTATGTCTCAAATGTAAAAGTAGGATACCCCTCAAGGGGTAGAGTTAAGAAATCAAAGACCTAGATGTCACTACACACACTCAAAGAAGATCAATTGAAGCATGGTAATGTACATAAATCAACAAATAATAGCATAGAATAGAAAATGTAAGTCTAGCATAGTAGTATAAATGTAAAACATGGATAATGCATACAATTAAAATGTTTTTGGTGTTTTTTTATTTTAATTCTTTTGTATTTTGAAATTTTGTATTATTTTTGGATTTTTGAAAGTTTTTAAGCTATGTATAATCAAGAAATAAAAACTATGTATAGGTATTTGAAAAGGAAATATTTACAATCAATCATAAGAGATGATGTGTAATAAAAATGTGTGACATGAAATTATTCATGAAATTTGTGTAAATGCATAATATTCATTAGATTTTTGAGTTTCTTTTCTTTGAGTGAAGCTAGATGATACACTTTAGGGCTAAGCTTTTTGGTAATGATATATGGACCTAGCCAATTTGGTTTGAATATCCCTTTGGTTTCTTCTTTGGCATTGACATTACAAATATTTTATTTAAGAAAGAGATCTTTAACTTTGAATTCTCTAGTGTTAACTCATTTGTTATAAGATCATTATATATGTTACTAGTAGATTTTGAGATCTTTTGTTGCTTGAATGCGTGTATTGTCTAATTGCTCGAGTTAGTGTAAATGTTTTTCATGATACTAGTCATTAGTGAGAATACCTTTAAGGGAGACACAAAGAGATGAGATTTATAGTTCCAATGGTAAGACTAATTATGTGTCATAAATGAGTGAATAAGGAGTGGCTCTTATGGGTGTATGAATACTTATACGATAAGCTCCTAAATCAAAGACTAGTTGGTTGTGTCAATTATTAACAAATTTGGTCATTCTTTTGCTCAAAATTTTGTTGATGGTTTTATTGGTGGCCTCTACTTGACCATTTCCCTATGGGTAATATAGAGTGGATAATGTGTGTTTAATCTTGTACTTTGTGCAAAATTTCTTAATAGTTTTGTTCTTAAATGATGTTCCATTATCGGATATGATAGATGCAGGTAGGCCAAAGTGTGAAATAATGTGGGTCATGAGGAAATTACAAATGTCTTCCCCCCATAGTATTTTGAAGTGGAATGGCTTCTACCCACTTGGTAAAGTATTTTTTAGCATTGATGATGAACTTGTGCCCACCAATAGATTCAGGATTAATCCTTACAATAAGATCAAATCCCCATAACATGAATGGCCACAGAGAGATGATAGGTTATAATTGTTGTGAAGGTGCATGTTATAGGTTACTATGTCATTGACATTTATCACATAACTTTGCATATTGTAAACATTCTTCATCCATGGTAGGCCAGTAGTAGCCTTGTCAAAGTAATTCGTCGGACATGGCCTTTCCACTAAAGTGACCACCAAACTCACTATCATGTATCTATATAAAAGCAATTTTGGCTTCTATTGATTCAGGAATCTAAGTAATTATCCATTGAATGATCATTTGAAAAGGTTCTCACCAATGATTAAATAACGAAGTGCTTGTTTATGTAGTTTATGCTTGTGATTTCATGAAAAAGTGTCTAGTGTAATAGATTTGTTTAGTAAGTTATAGATATCAAAGAACCATTATGGAGTGGTGGAACTACATGTAGGGACTAAAACATATAGTGAAATTAGATCTATTTTGGATATTGATGGATATTGTAATAATTTAATTATAAATATATATTGATCATTATTAATGTCGATAAGAATCAAAGATGCGGCACTTGCCATTGCATTTGTGTGTCAGTTGTATTTTTTTGGTATACTTTTTATGGAAAATTAATTGAGTTATGATGATAAAAATTATACCATGTTAGGATATGGGATAAGACTTTATTCCTTTATCTAATAGACATCATTGACTTGGTTGGCCATGAGTTAGGAATCATTGAAGACTAGAATAGATTTGATTTAGAGGGACTGTGCAACAAATAGACCTAAGATAAGTTCTTCATATTCTATGGTGTTTTTGGTTTAGGAAAAGATTATTCAATATGCTATAGGAACCATGTGACCAAAAATATTGACAAAGATAATGCCTACCCCTGTACCTGATGTGCATTGAGATCCATCAAATAACATGGTCTAAGTATCTAAATGAGTATAATAGGTAGTAAAATCATCTCTGAATGTGTCACTAATAGGGTTGGTTTCTAAGAATGGTGTTGATACCAAATGGTCTACAATGATTTGGCCCTTTATTTATTTTTGGAGAACTATCTTTAAGTCAAATTTTGTTAATAACATAACCCATTATGCTATGTGACTAGAAAGATGTAGTTTTTCCATGAGAAACTTCAAGGGGTCTACTTTTTTGATAACCTGAGTCTCATTATTGACCATGTAATGCTGAAGTTTTTATGTGGTGAAAACTAAAGCTAAACATAGTTTTTCTATTGAGGAATAATTTTTCTCATAATTAACTAGTGTGTAACTAATGTATTAAACTACTCACTCAGTATGTTGATTATCATGTTGTGCTAAGAGTGCTCCTAATGCATGACCTATTGCTAAAATATATATTAGGAAAGGCTTGTTAGGGATAGGTGGTACTAAAATAGGTGGATTAAGAAGATATTGCCTGATTGTATCAAAGTTGTCTTGACAAGATTGGTCCTAGACAAACTTTGTATCTTTCTTTAATAATCATGTGAATGCCTAAGTTTTATCATCAAGTTGAGCTACAAAATGTTATATTTCTTGGATATTGCCTTATAGGGATCAAATTTGTTTTAAGTTTGTGGGAGGTGGTATATCGATAATTACTTTGACTTTCTTAGGGTCAACCTTTATACCATGCTGAGAAATAATAAAACCCAAGAGTTTTCTTGATGTAACTCCAAACACACATTTCTTTAGGTTGAGTCAAACATTATATTGCCTGAGTCTTTGAAATATCTTTCATAAATCAATAACATGATGTTGTCATTGTTTTGATTTAGTTAAAATATCATCAACATAATCCTTGATAGTATGGTGAATTAAATCATGAAAGATATGCATCATGATACATTGATATGTGGCTCTAGCATTTTTTATTTGAAAGGCATGAAAATATAACAAATGTACCCCAAGGTGTTGTAAAATATGTTTTCTCTTGATCTTCTTTAGTGATCTTGATTTGGTTATATCTAGTGAAGCCATCCATAAATGATAACTTTTCATACCTAGCTACAGAATCAATGATCATATCGATATTAGGCAAGGGGAAATAATATTTTAGGCATGGTTTATTTAAATCTTGAGAATTGAAACAACACCAAATTTACTCATTAGGTTTTACTACAAGGACTATGTTGGAAATCCATTTAGGGTGTTTTACTAGTTGAATGAAGCCAACATCTAAGAGGTATTGGATCTCATCTTTGACTAAGAGAACCACCTTAGGATGCATTTTGAGAATTTTTTGTTTAACTAGTTTATCATATAGGTATAATGGAATCTGATGGATTGTTATAGATGTATCAATTCCTAGCATATATGAGTAATACCAAGTAAAGAGTTCTAAAAAAAAATTTAAAGCTTGATGAATATCTATATATTCTTTATTTCATAGGGTAGTGGATAATAGGATAATGTGGGGATTTTGGTTAGTTCAAAAATTGAAATTAAATATTTCTTCATTAAGAAATGTGGAATGATCAAGTGCATAGGGAGTGGTAGGAATAGTATCATCTAAATCAACTAGTATGTCTTGGGGAGATTATAGCCTTTATTTAGTATGAATGAGCATTTGTGTGATAAGGAAATCTATTTTTATGATATCCATATGAAAGGTCCTCATATGCTTCAAAAAAATATAGGAGTTATTCATCATTGGAGAATTCATCTAATGTGAACATGTCTAGTGAGGTTGTATCATCAATGAGATCAGGATAGATCAATGATAATGTTGAAGTATGATTAATGGTGTGGTCTACCAGTGCAGTGGGTGGATAAAAATTTATATGTTTTGAAGTGGTATAAGAAGGCTTATTATGAAGATGGATAAGCTGATATCCTATCCCTTATGTTTTATGTTGTGTAGATACCTCAACAAGATTGATGATTCCTTGTTTGTGCTTTCCTAAACCTTTTCCATGATATTGCATTTTATTAAGACATTTAAGTGCAAAAGAAGAGGTAAACTAGTGATTTGTTTTTGGTGGTATTATGAAAGTTGGAGTTTGTTGATGTGTTGCATAGTCTGAGGGTACATTGTGAATAATGGGTTATGTAGGTAAGTGGCCAAGATTGAAGTACAAAATATAATTCTATGGATTTTTGGTAACCTATCAGTATTTAAAAGGTTTGTTATCTATTGGGCATGTGTAAATGTAGCCTTTATGACTAAATTTTAGACAATCATGGAATGTAGAAGGGACTAAATGCATATCATGAATCCATGGCTGACCAAGTAATAGATTATATTTGAGGCCATTTGGCATGACTTGGAAAGTAGTTGATAGTGTTTTAGGCCCTAAGGTAAGATTGAGTGTTATTTGACCCATGATTTTTTGTGGGATGTTTTCAAAACCTCCAATGTTCATGTCAAAGTGGTCTAGATCTTGAGGTTGTATATTAACATGTTTAAGAAAAGAAATGTTCCAAATGTTGAGTCCTGAATCATTATCAGCTAACACTCTTTTTACCCCCACATCATTAATTCTCAATTGAATATATAGAGGTAGATGTTATTTAATGATGTGTTGTGGGGGTAAATCCTCTTTTATAAAAGAAATATTCTCTTCAGTCCATTACATTATGTTGATGATAGATGTAACATAAGTTGGTTTGGTTGAAACAAGAATTCTAGTATTGTGAAGGGTTGCACACACACATCTTTGTAAACATCTAATAATTTAAGAAGCTCAAGAATAGAAACTATATCTAAAGGAGTGTTAACCTGAGTGATAAGCTATAGTCATGGGTGTAATCAACTTTCCTATCTTTGTAAATTTGGGTGATAGCATGGACCACATAATCTACTATAGGCATATAGATGGTAGTAGGTGTGGGATAAGATCTAGATGTACCAAGCTTTAAGGGAGGAGGGATAGATATGACTGCTAGTGTCTGCTTGTGTCTAGTAGTGATAGGAAGATACTCAAAAGTAGCTAATGAGGTATATGCATGTAGGCAAAAAGCATGAATGTGGAGTAAAATGCATGAAATTTGAGTGGTGAGTTGTACAATAATATGTTTATAAAAAACATTCCACAAGAGAGATAGCAAGAAAGGGATAGAGAATATGTATTTGTGCATGAATGTATAAAAAATTGTGACATGAATCATAAAATTTATAAAATGTTTAGCATGATAAACTTGAAAATCTTTCCATATGAGAGATAGAAAGCAAGGAATAAAGAACATGTATTTGTGCACAAATGTATATAAAATTGTGACATGAATCATAACAATTCTAACATGTTTAGCTTGATAAACTTGAAAATCTTTCCATATGCATGATAGAGAGTATGCAAAAGGAATATTGAAATTTTGTGCATTTTTAGCCATGAATTTTGTAATATCATTCCTTATTAGAATAAATGAGCAGAAATGCAAAGAATACAACTTTGTAATAACATATGGTAGAATTCATCATTCATGTACATGATAGGACCAATGATGGTTTCCTTATTTTATACAATAAATACAAGAAATAATTATAAATAAGTGAAATCCAATTTTGAAATCTAATTTTTTTAGAATGTAAGGTAATATCTCATAAGTAATAGGACCTAGTGTATGCAACTAGGGTTTGAAAGATGATATTTTGACAAATTACTATGAAATATTACAATTGAAAGTGGATTTGTGAGTTAGATATGCAATTAAAAATTAGTAAAAAGTAAGCAAAAGTGGATTTAACCTTTTTGGGAATAATTTGGGGTTTTTATTCCTATTTAGTTAAAAGTTTGAGTAAAGTAAATTAGTCAATAATTATGCCATAATTATCTTAATAATTTGTTAATTCTAATTTTTGTTTAGACTTTATAAAAATAGTAAGTTAATAGAGAGAAATATAACTTAGCTTAGAACTATGATGATCCGACTGAGATGAAGGCTGATATTGACTATGCATGACTAGGATAGTATCAAGATCTTGGATTTGGCTTTCATTTAGTGAAAGGATAAGAGCACCAAAAATAAGACACTTTAAAGTCTAGTGCTATAGTATTATTTTTGTCACTATTGTCTAAACTATTCATATAGGTCTGAGCTTTATAGGTTCTATTTGCCACTCCTGTATGACCCTGCCTATGGAATTTCAAAGCTTAACTCTCAATGGAGCTTTTTGTAGATTTGATTTATCTTTGATCCTAGGTTCAATAAGTTTAAATAGGACTTTAAGAAAATATGGGGGTTAGTGTGTGTAATATGCATTAGATGTGCTTCACACCTCATGTATGGGCATGCTACCTACATACAATTACTTTGAAGAGGGATCAAGCCATGGGTTATATTTGAATGGGATTATATAGGGATCTATTGGTCATGGTTTAAATGTAATAATGTTAGGCTAACACAATTAAGAGGAGGTATCATGGGGAAATGTTAATCTAGGCTTAGAATGTGATTAGATAGGAACACTAAAAAGGGGACACACTAGGGCCCAGTGTTATAGTCCAAGTTGGGAACTATTTTCTTGAGGGTACATGATCTAGGGGGATGGAATAAGCATGGAAAAAGGGTCCCAACTAAGCTATAATGAGGTCTTGAAAGCCTAAAGATGATTAGGAATCAATAAAGAGGTGCCTATAAGGGTTATGGAGCAGGCAAGAGGGAACTATGGGTTGGTTGTCATTAGCCACACTCAAGTTACCAATTTTTGCATTTTATATGACTATACAAACCATAATAAATATTACATATTGGAATCCAAAATGGATAATAAATACATCCATGTTGCACATATTTTATGATAATCATAGATCAATAATAAGAAAATCATAAAACCCTAAGTGACCTAGGGTTTGATGTTTAGAGATAAGATTCACCAAATATTTAAACCTAAAATGTTTTGGTCTAAGGTGATATTATCATTAACCCTAAATTTTTCATTAAAAGCATATATAGATATGAAATGACACAAGGGAGATAATCAGATCTATAGCAGGCCAATTAGATGTTAAACTCAGATATAACATACACTAAAATTATTATGTTAAGATATTCTAAATATGGAAAGTACAACTATGCTAGATATAGAAATGAAAAAGAAGTGATGTAGTTAGTTTGTTTTGAAGCTAATGTAGCTTTAGATATAAAATAAGTAGAATTCAGGTGACAAGGAGATTTTAGAATATTCATTAGTTTTAGCTTTGATACTTTTAGATCTTTACATGGTAAAATCATCTTGGAATGGTTACATTAAAATTATTGTCTAGGTTTAATGCTAATGTCCTATATGGAATAACTATTGGAATAGGATACAACCACCTAGATGTTTTTGGTTTTGTTTCACCTTCACTCTAGTGCATTCAAATTTAGGTCATGGATTGTCACTCCTTGTGAAATGGTAAAACCCTAGTTATCCATATTCATAGTGACCTTGGGGAAAAATGGGTTAGTGGGCACATGGTGTTGAGTTGATTTTAAAGACCACATTATCATAGGGTGTTGCCTACATATCTAATAATCCAAAAGAGGACCTCATACTCATGTAGTTCTCCTTTACATTTTTCCTTGTGCATGAATCATACAATATGTGCAAAGAAAGTACAATAGTGACCTAACTTGTAACTTGGAAAATTGAGCTCTTGGGTTACTCATTTAATACTTCAAACCTATAGATGCATAGTCCCTATGACTGTTATGGAAATATGAATAAATAAGGAAGATTTTTTCAATTTAATGTTATTTGAATGCCCTTTTGTTTGAATGTTATGTGAGGAATGAATAAAGGTTGATCTTGTATTCATATCAATCCCTTTGGAGTAATAACTCACATTAAAGCACTTAGGCTGACCATTAGGATACATTTCATTTAAAAATTAGATGAATTTAGGGCACTGGATACTTATGTTAAGATAAGATAGTAACATTTACATTATTATTTATCCTTAATGTTAGTATCTAGGGAACAATAAAGTAGGTATAGGTTCACTACTTGTAGAGATGGAAGATAAGTATATTTTAAGCATTATGGTAAAGATAAAAGGCCTAGGTCATCAACATAATACTAGTTGGAATAAGATATATATGTCAAGGGGAATAAACATTTATCAAATGAGAGACTTGTAAAAGTGGAAAAAGTAAAGAACTAAGAGGAATAGATAATGTCTGAGTTTGCTAAGTGTACAAGACTAAGGCATTATATAATCATAAAATATCATCTATACGATTCTATTGGTATGAAAGATCTCATTGGATTAACTATTCCTCTTGGTTTCATTGGTCCCAAACCCTCATGGATAATAAACAAATAAAACATCAGAACTAAAAGGAAGTTTGAAACCTCTAAAAAATCAAAAATATCTTCCTAAGAAAGGGTGTTTTGGCCAAATTCCATTGTAATCTTTCCAACTAGCTAAAAATGGATCAAGGCCTAGAGTGGGACCAAATTTATCTCTATTAGGGATATAAAATCTTGGATGTTAGTAGATAAAATCCTAAGCCTTCATTCCCTTAGCCAAATTACATAATACAAGCACCTTTTAAGAGCTATGAGTACCTAAGACCCATCTAAGCTAGGTCAATGAATTTAAAAGGAGACAAAAAGTAATAAATAAATTTTCACACAAGATGGCCTCTTGAATAAATTAAAACTCCTTTTTTTAATGATGAAATCCTATAGTCTAGGTTATAAATGTTGGGGTAATGTTTTCCCCACATAATCTCCATTTTTTATGGCTAACATGTCCCTTTTTGTATAAGAAAATGGGACCTTTGCATTATATGAATTTTCATATTTTCAACACTCCAATTCCTATTTGATCCTTGCCCTTGTGAAAATTGGATAACTTCTCAATCTTAATCAATAAAAAAAGACAGTGCCATTAATATTTGTTTGTTACATTTGAAAACCTTTTGCAACTATGTATGTTTAAAAAATATATAGCCCATTGTTATTTTAAAAGCATTTTACATAATTATTTTTTGGTTCTAATTATTTCTACATAAAGTTATTATGCAGGAACTTTCCCAAGGTCTCAATCTCAGATTCTTAGTTGGTGTTTTATTAGAGCCCTTTTTAGAAAACAAGTGAGCAATAATTTACTTAGGAAGTAATTTTTTACTACCTTGGCCCCATTCTATATATTTTTTAGGTCACATAGGTGTTAGAGTTGTTAAAGCCCTGGGAGGCTTGAAATAATGAAGAGGTACCATATGTATCTATACACTCGGAGGTGTCAGAGCTATCAAAGCCCTAGAAGACCCAAACCAATGAGGAAGTTCCATGTTCCTATATACACCTAAATTTATTATATTTATCAAATCCATGAGATTCCCAAACTAATGAAGAGGTGTCATAGTTGTTATACCTTAGAATGCCCAAACCAATGAGGAGGCACCACATGTCTCCATACACCCAAATGTGTCAGAGCTATCAGAGCCTTGAGAGGCCTAAATCAATGAGGAGGTGACATGTATCTCCATAAACCCTTAGGTATTATATATTTTATCTCCCCAAGAAGCCCATAACTAATAAGGAGGCACCATGTGTCTCCATGCACCTAGAGGTGTCAGATTTGTCAAATTCCTAGGAGGCCTAATCATGAAAAAAAGAGCCATGTGTACTTCCATAAAACTAGGTGGTAAAAGGTCCTAAAATGACACAAATGAATTATAAAATGTTATATATATTGGACCCCTAACCCAATAATATATTTCTAGATGTTATTTTTACACTTAAGTGACTAACTAATACAGACAAAGTTGTTGGGACAAAGAGCTCCCCACCATGCCTAGTTAGCATAATACTCAGTGAGCCCACCACTCTCCAAGTGACACACAACCAACCCTAGGAATTTTCATAGTGATACAAGGGATAAATTAGGTTTATGCCTACCCCACTTGTCATGTTTATTATCCTAGATAGGGGAGATCATGATCTAATTGTTGGAGGAGTCCCATCACTACCAACCAATCTAAATGGAGTTTGTTTTCAAATTTTCAAATTATTTCCAAGTTGGGAAATGACAAATTTAGACTCTCCCCATCAACTCAGATTTAATTTCATGCAACATGATCCCATAAAATTTAATACTACAAAAAATATCATAGATCCCCATGAGGTCGCATTGAGATCAGATTCACTATTATCAATTATGCACTTCTCAATAATCTATATCCCTTTGACTTGAGTTCACTTCAAAGAACAAAGAATATCCTTTACTAATTTTTCCCCCAAATTTTCATAGAATCTAACAATTTTTCTACCTCCACTTCTAATCCAAAACCATAACTAGAGTTTTAGGATACCATATTCCTATAGGGTGTTACTTGATTCAAGAATTATAAATATATTTTTGAAACATATAGAGACTAGGCACTAATGAAGACACTGATGAGGATGATACTGAGTATGTGGATGACCTTGTCACCATCAGAGTTTCAAGACTTCACAAATCCATGACCAAACCAAAAGTCTTCCTATGCATAGACCTCTTTGATAACCTACTACTCTCTTCCAAGTGTAGTATGAATATTATGTACTTGTTAAACACCAAATTCAAAATTAAAAATATCTTTGGGCCTATGTTTGAATAATACTATAACCTCACATAATACACCATCACTTAATACAAGGAGGTCATTTACATTTTTAACAAAGACTCATGACATCTATAAGGTCCTCATGGATTAAATTGAGGACATAAACAAATGGGTCAATAAATAAGATATTGATTCATACATGATCGTGACATATCAATAGGGAGTCTGCAATAGTATGATACTTTTAAATCTCTTGTATAGGGTAAGTAACATGGTGCATGTAAATAAGTTTTAGGTTCTTATCCTCAACATCATCATGGAGGGAAAGGGGTTCCCAAATTTGAGAGTGTCATCACATTCAACATCACTTAGTAGGTGAATGGATCCCATGATAGAGGTAATTTATATATGATGTCCTACATAGTGGATTTCATATATGATGTCCTATATAGTGGAATTCATATGTGCCACCCTAAAATTAAAGAACAAGGTGTTCCCTTAGTGGATACCAAGGGGGTATATGGTGCATGCAATATTTTGTAAACTCTACACTCACCACTACAAAAATCACATGTGGGACATCTTTGACCACTTATACCCCATTGTGTATCACATCATCAATGATAAGTTTATATAAAGGTTATTATAAGAGATATAAACTTCACTCCAACCCATTGGCACTTACTGGTACTATAAAAATAATATTATAATCATAGTCGAGGGTATTCTATGGCATCTTCTCTTACTACCATACACGGTCCAAGATCACCTTGTAGAGTAATCAATAACTTGGTAATTGGCCAATGTCATCTTTTTTTGCCTCAATAGAAGATAAAATCCATACACAATGCTTCTTAAGGTCATTAGTCACCATGAATAAAAATGGTTGCAAGTGCTATAAGCAATGGCCTAGAACAAAGACTCACACAACTTGGGAAAGGCTAAAGATAGATAATGGGATCCTTGAGGTATAATGCACAATCCCATGGATAAATATAAGTATTCCTCAACATCACATATCACCATGAGGGCCCCTAGAAGACATAATTCATAAAGCTAGAGGTAGTCACATGGTGGAGGGCCTAGGCTAAATATTTATTTACACTCAAAGAATTTTTGGCTCCTTCATAGCTGCCTTTAGTGCACCCATCCCCTCCACATCAAAATCTCACAAAATCTTTGTGTCAAATTCCTAGAGATGAAAAAGACTCACCTAAAAAATCCTACAAGGAGTCCCAGTTACCCTTACTACTCTACCAAACTTGACATCAATTTTGCCTGCACTAGTTCCCTAGGTAAGTGAGCCCTAGGTTGTTTAGGTCTTCCACTTTGAAATCAATTTAGAGTACATCCAAATTAGGTACAAGCTTGAAACATCCCTTCATGTTTATTTACCAACTACTAGTGTTTCCAAACTATCCTTTAAAACTCCCTTAGGTTTCCCCATTCTAACATGGCCCACCCTTGTCATGCTTCCCTTTGCTCATGTGGTGACTAGTGCTTAATTTCCTTCATTTCCTTTAACTTTGATAATGTTTGGTATCCCTAGTGCCCTAGTTCCTCTTATTAATCCTACATCTAATCATTACCTTATTCAACCCCACTAGCATGTTCTACACCATCTATAACTCTTAGCCCAACCTTATAGGTTAGCTCAACTCCCTATAGAGCCCATATCTCAATTGATCATGTGTTCTTAATGGACCCTACAATTACAATTACCCTAGTAGTATCAATGGCCAATGTAAAAGTGATTCATCTCAATTTTAAAATTGCTACAATGACTCCTATGACTACTAGTGCCTCTACTCTAGTTGTACTTAGCACATCATTAGGGATAAAAGTAGTCACACAGCTCCCATAGGTTCCATCTAGGATAATTTCAACTATAACAACATCAGCACAAATAGACCTAAAGAAGAGGCCATATTAGGGCCCCTTTTTGGTAAGACTTGGTCTCATGCTAGCTAAGACACATCCCAGATCATGCAAACCCTTGGAGGAAGTGAAGGACCCCTTTTTGTATACCTTGGTGCTGACTATATCAATTCTTGAAGTCCCCATGCCAACTAGCCAATGGTTGAAGAACATTATAAGCCTTTAGTCATACCTACCCATTACTACACATAATGGCTCAAGGATCAAGGATCATGAAGGTTTAAGTAGTGGAATAAATAGGTGAACTACCATGACCAACAACCTGACATGCACTTAGTTATCTTATATGGTGTAATGGAGTTGACAAGCTCTCACCTACTCATCCTTCAACATGCACCTATCCAGTTAGCAAGACGAGTGGCCAGCACCTATTTAAAGGCAACCTCCAAGATTGGAATGGGATGATGGATTTTTTTAGCAAAGCCCTACTGAGTTAAGGAGCAATATTAAGAGTAAGCCCTTTGAATGATAAATGGAAAATGTAATCCATGCTCATTTGTGAGCCTCTAGCATAAGTAGAATTAGAATCGATTAGTATGAAGGTTATTACTAGACATTGTAATAGAGTCAAACATCAATGAATTAATATAATTAACTATTAATTTATGATAAATTATTGTAGAATGGTTGTGATGTTCTCTCCCTACATAATCTATTGTGAGCTAGGATCCCACCCTAGTAATAAGTGGTGCCTTCACACCACTTAGCTCTCTTAACCACTTTGAAGATATCTCATGTTAAACACCACACCAACTAAAAAACTTAGGATGAATGGACAACCCCATGTGGACCCCTTCATCTATATGCATTTATAAGGCCCTGACCCTTTTCTACTTGAGCTTGCTCTAGACTACCCCATGAACCCATTAAACCTTATATAACCTGTTGAATGTTAACATAATGTAACTAACCCAATGAGGACCTGGTCCCTTCAATACCATGCTTTGGGTGTGCACATAAGGTTTATTCACTATGTGAAATTGATGTCAATATGTCATTATTCTCAAATGTTGTGCACCAGACCTTACTCTCACTACACCTAACTCCTTGACCCTAAAAATAACTAATAACTAGAGTTGTGTGCATGATCGAGCATTATGCCTACTTAAGTGACACACTTCAACTATAAAATTTTGGTTATATTTATGGGACCCATTTAATTTCATTGCTAAGATGTTGTAGCAAAGTGATTCTCTATCACTCAAGAATATTGAGCACTAGCTAGAGCAAGTTGAAGACTGCTTCTTATAAAAGCATCCCATGTGCCAAGGAGAAAATCTATAGAAATTAGTGTAGAATTATCTGTACGACCCATTATATGAAGTATTCTTCTATGAGAAACCTAAGCACATATATAAATGGTTGGCTACATATGTTAATACTCAATGAATAAATTATGGATAGCACCTTGAGTGGACCATAGAGCATGCAGAGAGGCTAGAAAGCCTAGATGAGGTGTGGATGCATGTCATAGACAAGTGGTGGGATGGTGATTTGAATAGCAACATGTTGGAGTTTGTAGTGTTGACTTTTTCATGCCCAAAAGAATCATAGCATGAATTTCTTTGATAACCAAGGGGTTCATTCATTAGAGGACTTTATACCAAGCTAAGGAAGCTCATGATTGATTATATGATAGATACCATAAGTATGGAAGGCTAAAATTCCTTATACATATGGGAAAGCATGAGGGGAAGAAGGGGGAAGTGTAGGAAGGGTGCCATAAAAGAGGAACAAAAACTTAACACCTAAGAACTCTAGAGGCTGAACTATAGTAAGTGTAGACAAAGGTTAATAGAAGACCTAGAACTTGGAAGTGTTGAGAGGACCTATATCAAGTAGGAAGGGCATGGGGAAGGATATTTTGAAAGACCACAACATGTTGAGATGGAAGAGGAAATAATTGATTAGACTCTACAAATGGGTGTGGGATGCAGTAAGTTCCTAGAAGATGAGGTTCTTGGAGATGTGCTAAAGGCACCTAACCCCTTTGACCCTGAAATGCAAGCTTGTGTACTAGATCCCCCCTTGAGAATAGAAGAACTATAACTAAACATATTACCCTAATCAAATGTGATTAGACCAAGATTTTAAATCAATAATTTGTGATTGACTAAGTGATATTTTATGAAGAACTAAGCAATGAGACAACTGACCAAGTAGGTGTTAGTCTAAGTGTCATGAACACAAGTGCAAATATTCCCATGTAAGGAATGTCAATCATGTCAATCAATAAATAGCCTACAGTAAGTGGTATAATTCCACTAGTGAGTAGAGCCATGCCATCAAGCTCTATAGTGTAACCTCCTCCATTAGGTTTAATGGTCAAACTTACTAGTGGGGGTATTGGGGGATCTCCCCCTGTACAAACACAAGGAGGTTAGGCATTGTAAAATCTCATGACACCACCACAATAGATATACTATAAGATGGCCATGCATCTACCCAAGTATTATGGAGTTAAGAATTTCATAGAACATGTGTTGAAATGTGAGTTATAGTGGCATGCTTAGGGCATTACTCAGACTGAGTATAAGGCAATGTAATTCATGACAACCCTATTGGATCATGCTCATACCTAATATCAGAAATTTGACCCAAACTAGGCTATAGTTGTCTATGATCTGTTAAATGAAGTATTTTCAAAGGAGTTTTACATTCCTAAGTTTAAACAATAGAGCATCATGGTTCTCAAGGAGATCAGTCAAGGGTTAACCAAAAGCATGTGCTTGTATGATGCACAGCTTAAGACTCTCCTCTCCTAGATTCCTTGTGATATCCACCCCTTCCAACATGTGCAATGGTTTTTTTGGGGCCTATTGGTACCATTTTTAAGGGTTTTATCCATGAATAATTTCAAAAAACTCATAAATCACTTGAGGTTGTGCTCTAGGTTGAGGTTGTAGGAAGTGTTGACACTAAGATTAGTCCCTTCATGACAGTGTAGATAGCATTGATGGCCTCTTAATTACAAAATATTATTGTTAGATAGGCACATGAATCTCATAGTGGACTATGGTGCACCAACTACAAGATAGATGGGCACACCAAGAATAACTTCCCATGCAAGAATGTCTGTGTAATACTCCCTAGTTGTGAGGTTTACCATGGAGTGCATGACTCCCAAAACTATCCCCTATTGTATCACGTTAGTCAAGTAAATACTAAAATTTAATATAATATTTTTGATGCCTACACATATAATACAATGGATTATAGAGTCATTAATGAGATGCACAAAAACATAGAGAGAGGTGCAAGGCAAGCCATAACTTTAGGAGGGGGCCAGGCAGGCCAAGGAAATGAGGGCTATGGCCAGCACAACATGGGTTATGGCAACCAAAGAGGGGCATGAGGTTAGGGAGGTAGACATGGTAGAGGGAAGTTCCCACCATGATCTTGTTATAAGTGTAGGTTGACTGAGAATTATCAAAGTGACTACCCCACACACCCAACATGTGGGTACTATTGAGGCTTAAACATAGTTAAAAACTACCTATATCTCTACAAGAAGCTGAAGCAAGATTAGCCTAGTGTGGATAAAGGAGCTGATATGGTATGACATGTGTCCAAAGTAGGAAGATGGGCCCCTAAGCCACAATAGACTCCTAAAAGGCCTCCAAAGGTGTAGATCATGATGTGGAGTGGACACATCACTCAGCCACCCACCATGCCAAACTATGACTTGCACCTAGTATATGATCAGTCAAGCCACATCAAGCGCATAAGTGGATTGATCCAAAAATAACACCATATCCTAATCTTATGCACCAAAAGGACATACTACAGTAAGTGATGACCATGATACAAGACCTGTAGGGAAAACTCTAGTTGGATAGAGATTTGGAGGCATAGGCCACCATGACACATAGAAGGAAAGACTAGCATGAGGCTAAAGTCTAAGAGTTGATCAAGATCTTTTGCATCTTGTAGATGAAAGGGTATTTCCCTTACTAAATGAAATGCTCTTGAGGCATGTAGAGAAAGCACTAGCATGGGAAGCCATCCCCCAGGTAATAAAGATTGTAGTGCCACATATGAAGTAGACATGAGAAGTAAGGCATACTCAGAACATTGAGTATGACCAAGAATTTATAATAGACACCACCATCAATGGGTGGTCATTTTGTGAAGTACTAGTTGACACAGGTGTAGAGTTCAATATCCTAACTAAGAACACCTAGGAGAAGATGGGGAGGCCACCCTTGAGACCATTGCCACAAATGTTGTTCATGGAAAATAAGACCTGAGTTTAACCCATAAGAATCCTAAAGATCACCATAGTGGACATCATCGGCACTAAGTTCTAATTTGACTTTGAGGTCATAAAGCTAGCAGAGGAGGATAACTACTCATCACTCTTAGGAAGGCCATGGTGCTACATAAATAATTTTGATATGTGCTTTAATAAGTGTTATATGACCATTGAAAATGGCAAGGAGAGGGTGTTGATACCTCTCTCAAGTGACCAAGGGCCACCTTACATTGAGAGTGTTAACCTTGATGATGAGGTTAACCACATTTATAACATCATGGCATATGGTGCTAAAACTCATAATCCCAAAAAATGAGGGGTGCTCACTTGGGAAGACGGCTAATCAACCTTAGATACAATGGATGTAGCTTGCAAATGTTTGGTCGAAGAAGCCTATGAGGTCACTAGGCATAGATGTCACCTAGTACACAAAGCTAGACCTGTATTATTTGGCACAAGGTTGATAAGAATTGTGTAACCCTAGAAGAAGTTGACCCCTTGCACCAAGAAGATAGGAAATCTAGTGTTTTGGCTTAGTAAGGGAAATATCACAAAACTTCCAAAGTATGAAGGAAGCTAGCATGTTTAAAAGTATGTGTAGGATATCAAAGCTTACATCCCAAAATAAAATGATTGGTTGGGAACATTAGTGTACACACTAAAGAGTACTATAGTATGATAGTGGCCCACATAAAAACTTGGCTTGCCCATTTGGTAGGATGTGAAGGTAACTATGTGCACCAAATTTGGTAAGAGTAACAAGAATTTGGACATACACCCCTATGATGGCAATTTTGACCTAATTACACACATCTAGCTTTGTGAATAGACTTGGGTGATCTATGAAGAAAATACACCATGAGGCTTATGGGTGCATGCCTTTAATAGAACTTTGAAGACATGGGCATAAGCATGGTACATCATGAATGAGATATGCTAGGAAACAAGAAATTTGGATACACTAAAGGAGAGGTTTGTTCACACTTTCTCCTTCTCTTCATAGAACCTCAAATTATTGGAGCTACTACAAGTCCTCTACTGAGCTATTTTTGAGGACACAACTATATTAGAGGAGCATTTAAAAGAGATGCTCAGCAAAAAAGGACTAGTACTCCCAAATTTATTCAAATAAATTATGCTCCATAGTGACTCTAGTGAAGAAGATGATGAGACCTAGAAGGATCATAATTAAAGGGCACTGGTAGGTAAGCAAAAAGCTAGTGCATCTCATTGATGATAGCTCTCTAGGTGATGGAGACCCAATGCACCTTCAAGCTAAGATGATAGAGGAAATGAGGTAGGTGTAAGACTCCCAATAGGAGATAAATGAACCCTACCATGCACCTCTAAATACCACCCAATTAGACATCAGCACTAAAGGCAAGCCCAAGATGGCCACCATAGGCACATAGTGGTCTGACATAGAGATCACATGCATCATCAAACTCCTAAAGGAATTTTAAGATCACTTTCTACATAGCTATAAGGAAATTAAAGGTACCCAACCTTCATTAGGAAAAATGAGCATTAAATTGGTAGATGCCATAATACTAGTCAAGAAGTGCCCCTATCAGATGAACCCCAATCTGTATACCAATGTGAAAGTAGAGATGGATGGGATGTTGGTCGTTGTTATCATCTACCCAGTACAGGAATCTAATTAGATGAGTTTGATGATCATCAACATTAAGAAGGATGGGTGCATATGAATCTACATTAATTATAGGATGCTAAATTCCACCTACATCACTAACCCTTTCCCAACACCTTTCACTATGAAGTCCTAGATGGGGTCATAGGGTGTGAAATATACACCTTCACCAATGGGTTCAAAGGATACCATCAGGTGTAGATAGAGGAGGATGATGGGCCCAAAACCACCTTTGAAACTAAATGGGGTTGTTTTATTTACATCTTGATGCCCTTTTGCCTCAAGAATGCACTATTCATGTTCTCCAAGGTGGTGATCACCACTATCAAGGACTTCATTCACAAGTTCCTCCAAGTATATCTCAATGATTGGACCATGTATGGTCTTATACAAGACCATCATGAAAACCTATGCCTTATGTTTGAAAGGCGTAAATATCTCTAGATATCATTAAATTTGAATAATTTCATCTTCATAACCCCATTTAGCACACTACTCGAGCACATCATCTATAAGGATAGATTACTCATTGATCTAGCAAAGATTGCAATAATCATCTAGCTCTAGACCCCTTCCATGAAGAAGGATGTTCACACCTTTTTAGGCCATTATGGCTACTATATGAATTTCATAAGGAGCTATGCAAAAATCATCATGCCTTTGGAGGAGCTCTTACACTAGGATGGCCCATTTTACTAGGGTGAGGCACAAGAGGAGGCATTTGACACTTTGAAGCTGAAGTTAGTAAGTACACTAGTACTTCAATTTCTTGACTGGATGACTCCTTTTCACATCCATGTTGATGCATTAGGATCAGCCATTAGTGCCATTTTTACATAGCTAAGTGAAGGTAACATGGACCACCCCATTTCCTTCATAAGTAGAAAGCTAATGCAAGCTGAGCAAAACTATACCACCACTGAGCGTGAAGCAGTGGCAATGGTTTACACCTTTTATAAGTTTAGATAGTATCAAATAGTGATGTTATTCACTTTCTTCACTAATCATGAGGTGATAAAATACCTCTTAAACAAACCTATTTTACATGGATGCATTTGTAGATGGGTTGTCCTCTTCCAAGATTTTTAATTCTTAGTCATGATTAAACCTAGAAAATAAAATTTGGGGCCAGACCACTTATCCTACATCAATTTTGGTGATAAAATAGCACCAATTGAGGATAATATGCTAGATGTGTAGCTATACTAAGTTCACAACATTCCTAAAGACTTGGTAGATATTTCCACTTTTCTAACCTCAAAGATGGTGCCACAAACATTATCTTCCAAAGAAAAGAAGCAACTTGCCATCTACAACTCCCCCTTTTAGCTCATTGAGGGGGAGTTATATAAGATGAGTAGGGATGAGGTCTTACACTGGTGTGTTTTGGAACATGAGTGGGACTAATTCCTTCAAGAAGTGCATGAAGGGATAGTTGGAAAACATTTCATCAAAGACATAACAGCAAACAAGATTCTATAATTAGGGTTGTGGTGGCCAAGCTTGTTCAGTGATGCTAAACAATATGTATAGGCATGTGATATATACCAACACATTGAAAAGTTGAACCATTAAGATGAGATGCCTCTCATCCTTATTCTAGCTTAGGTATCATTTGAGAAATGGGCCATTGACTTTGTAGGGCCAATCAACCCTATGGCATAATGCATAGGGGCTAGATACATTCTTACAGTTACTGACTATTTCACTAAGTGGACTGAGGTAGCACTGACCAAAAATTTCACGGCTATAATGGCCATGTGATTCATCTAAGATAACATCATTAGTTGATATGGGTGCTTGATAAGTTTGACTAGTGATAAGGGAACTCATTTCATCAATGAGATAGTGTGCATCCTTATGATAGAATACATGGTGGTGCACCACAAGACCACCCCATATTATCCCCAAGCCAATGACATGACTAAGGCCTTCAATAAGATCCTTAGAATGTGCCTCATAAAGATATGAAATTTAGGTCATAAGGACTAGGATGATCATGTCTTTATAGTAATATGAGCATATCAAATGACATACAAGTGCCTGAATAAGGCTACACCATTCCAACTAGTGTTTGGTGTGGAATTAGTTATGCTCATAGAGTTTTTATTACCTTCCTTATGCATCAAATGAATTAGCTACCTTAACAACAAATAATATTTAAGCACAAGGCTATAAAGATTAGATCACTTGGATGAGACATGTGCTTTGTCCAAGTGGGGTCAACAAATTGAGAAGGCACGTCAAAAGAAGTGGCATGATAAGAATACCAAGTACAAGGTGTTGATTGAAAGAACTATAGTTTTGTTGTATGACTCCAAATAATTTTAGTACCCAAGCAAGCTGTAGATTTGATGGATGGGTCCCTATGTCATCCATCACATTTTAGAAATAAGTGCATGAAAACTATACACACTAGTTGGTGAGATTCTTCAAGGGCATTTCAATGGCAATCGATTGAAGCCTTATCGACAATAGGGTGGCACTTACACCAAGGATACTCTGAATCTTTGGTCAAAATTTAGTTTGAATTAAGCTAACTAAAATAAGGTTTGGCTTGAGAAAAACTAGGTGATTTGCTAATCTTTTTTGTTATATTTGTACAGATAAGTAGTAGGTAGTGTGGGATAGTCGTAGAGATCCCTATGTTTTATCGCTCCACATATAAATCTAATCGAGTAAGCTGAGCACTTGTGCCACTAGCACATGAGGCTAGATACCTAAGTTGTAGGTGTGTGAAGATTATAAATCAAGCATTCATACAAATAGACACATCTAAATAAGAGGCATGTGGTGAGATGGAAAGAAGAACCCTTGAATATGTTGAACCACTACAAGACTAGTGAAAGAGGAGATGATCAACTAGGTTGGGTGCAAACCCAGATAAGATGATGTTCAACAAGGCTAAATGTAAGACAAGTAGAGAAGATGCTCAAACCCATTGAATAAAAGATAGGTAAGAATATGTACTCCTTATAACATATTTAAATCAAATAATTATACCAAGAATTGGAGGGTTAGCACAAGGAATTTGTATGGGGTGGAGTAGGGAAAGGCAAGATGATGTGTGAGAAATCAACTAAGAAAAAGGAGCATGCTGAAAATGGAGTGTATCTAGAAGAAGTGGAACTAAGGAGTTTGAATTATGCATGTGCAAGGTACTACACCCAAGTTGCCACAAGAGAGGTGAAGGTCACACCAAAAATATGATAAAAAAGAGATCATCGAAGATAGCTGGCATCCACCTAGGAAAATTAGTAAGTGACCATTTGAAAAAAGATGTCACATCACTAAAAAATTGGTAGAAATAATTAATGTGATGGTAGAATAAAAATACATAGTTAATGCAAATGAGACAAGAAATTCTCAAAGATCTCACAATCCCTCACAAAACCCATCAATCAAGTTAGGTTGGTAGCATTAATCATGGTGGGTGACATACCCAACTATAAATAGGGCAAATGGTGAATGAACATGATTACAAACACATACTAAATTAACCAAGATCTAGAGTCAAATGACCCCAAAAGAGTGAAGTATAATAGAGTAGATAGTGTATCAAGTGTAGAATTAGTGTAGCAAACTAGAATGGGAAGTGCATCATAAGTGAAAAGGTGAAAAAAACTAGAGTAGAGAGGGTAAGCTAGAACAAATGCTAAGCTACCATTAATGGCTAGAGAAGCTTAAATAGGCAACTCATGCCAAGCCAAAATTAGGGGTTTTACCAAGTTACACCTCCCATGCTTTAACACCAGTAGATTTAGAATGATAAATAAGTGGAAGGAATATAGATATGAAGAGATGTGACTCAAACCCAAGTAGGTTTGAATAGTAGAAGAAGCAGTTGCTGCCAAGACAAGGGCACAAGCAGTAGAAGTGGTTAGCATTATGATGGTGGAAGCTAAAGCACTGACCAAGATGTACTACTAACACATGTATTTCCCACCCAATGTATTGATGGGTTAACCCTGGCACTCATTCATGCATGTATGCTAGCTATGGGATTACAACCACCAAATGTCAAGTCACTATCAAGACTTGACATAAGATTGGATGGTGAACACTAGGTACAAGACCCCAAAGGGAGATGAAAATTTTGACATCTTAATTAGAGATAGATTGAAGGCTTTGGGTAAACTTAACTCTATGTGTTACCCTATCTTTAAAATCCAAAAGAGCTTATTTATCTTCTCCTCTCATGTGTACATGAATATCATGTGTACTTCACAGGGCTATGCATGAAGATATTTACACACCTGATCAATAAGTTAACTAGATTGCTAGACTCTAGAAAAGACATCCATCAGTTGATGGATGATGAGGAAGAGGTAGAGTGCATTAAAAATATCCTAAATTACTTCAAGGGGGGTACACTTTCCCCATCATCAAGTATGAAGACCCAGGCACAAGGACAGTGGCATGACTGGTAACCTCAAAACTATGCTTAGGAGGGAGATGGATTGATGTGTCCAAGACATACCTCTACATAGCATATCACATAGCATAGGGGGTAAAGTTTAACATGGCATAGTTCATCACCATAGAGATAACCAAGAATTTGCTAGAGTGCCACAGCATGAAGGGGACATTCAGATGGGGATCCATCCTCATCTTGATATTCATGTAAGAAATTGGGATCCTTGATGATGTAAGAGATAACTTATGGGTGTTCTCAAAACACCATGAAATCCCAGCACAAAAATATAAACACTTTACCTAACCCAGAGCCTTTAATTCCATGTACAAGACCTGCATGCTAAAGTGGTATGAGTAATACATAGAGGCCTTCAAGTTAGAGTGGCACATCCCATAAGGACTCTTAATGAGCATGTTTGGAATGGTGACCTTTGCCATCATGAAAAATTACTATTTCATCCATCTAGAACTTAAAGATGGGAATAAGTTGGGATGATTAAATATTCCCTTTGCCTTCTTATCCAAATTCTTCAAGGATGCACTCAATAGAATCCCCAACATATAAAGCCTTAACATCTCAGTCTAAGAGCTAGACATAGAAAGCCAGTGAATGAGGTGTAGATTTCCTCATGTGGATGGAGGCATGATAGAAGATGAATAGGATGCCTTGGGTCAGATGGATATCAATCCTATGTAGGAGGTAATGATCCTTGGCTTTATCCATAGACTATACTATGTGATGAATCCCAGAAAAAAGGATGATGGCATGTGGTCTAACATCAAGAAAAAAAGAAACCCCCCAATCCTAGTTGGGAGGGAAAGAACCCCCACACCCCAAGAAAAGAAGAAGTTCCCCATAAAGAAGAGGGGGAGACACTAGAAGAGATAGAGGAAAGGTTGAAGCTAAAGATAGCTTCAGAAGGGGAAGCCTTGGTGATATAATCACACCAAAAGTGTGTGCACTTTGTATCTCAAGCCCCCGTGAGCCCATGGGGGAAAAAGAAAGAGAAGGCCCCTCCTCCTATGCTATAAGAAGACACATCAGAGGAGGGATCAGAAGAGGAATAATGAGGAAAGGGTACCTACATTATTCTTGAGGATGTAGAGTCATCTCTTAGTGAACAATCCCCTTCACCTCCTCATGCACAGCCAAAAAAACCAAGGTGCAAGCTAAGGAGACTTGGCTCCTATGAGGCTAAGACAAAAATGGAAAGGGAGCTAAGGGAGCAAAAAGTGGAGATGGCCAAAGTAGGGGTGCCTACTGGGGTCATCCAAATGGTAAAGGTAGAGGAGCATAAAAATGAAGAAATGAGTAGGGTAGGCAAAACACCTAAAGAAGTAATTCCCTCCAATACAAATAACAAAGAGGAGGAGATGATAAACAAATGGAGAGGAATGGGCTTGGATCAAAGCCACATCAATACAACACTCACCTTACACTAAAGGCATGAGGAATTAAGGGCCTCAGGCCTAACCTAGGCTGATATTGATTGACTTGAGGATAAAGAGGTTAAAAAGAGGGAAGGGAAATGTGTCATGTAAGTAACATAATGAAAGGCTAAGGAAGGGAAGGACAAGAAAGAAGAAAGGATGGAGAAGGCATAGATATAATATGCCTAGCAGAAGGAATAGGAAGCAAAGGTGGCCCAAGAAGAAAGGGTACACATGATAGAGGAATAGGAAAAAAAGAAATGTTCCATTAGCATGGAGCCCAGGGAAGAAAAAGTTGAGGTAACACTTAGCACTAATACCCAAAAGAGAAAAAGAAACCACACAAAAATTAGGGCTCAGTTCTGAGAAGGCACCTAAGGAACAAAAGGGTGATACTAGAACCTTAGAAAAATAAGTAGAGGAAGAGGCACTATACCAAGAGGAGGATGAAGGGGAAAATTATACCAAAGAACCCTCGCAAGAATAGAAAGATGATGAGCCTAGTGCTGAAGAGGAAAGGAAGGAAAAAGAGATGTCTAAAGAAATAAGGACTTGTACTACCACTAATGAAGAAGAATACATCAGGGAAGAAGTAGATGTTGAGCTTGAGAACCATGAAAAATCATAGATGGGATTAAAATAGGATTATGACTTCCACATGATGGGGTGTATGCCTCAAATAACCACCATAACCCTTATGTACCATCAAGTCTTGTGGGTCATGAGTTGCTACATATACAAGCTAAAGTTTGAGGTCCTTATAAGGGCCATTTGGCTCACCAAAAGACTAGAAAAGGGCCATGACTATCACCTGATGAAACCCCATGACCTAAAACCCATGCACTTAGCCAATGCTTTGATCAAAATGGAAACCTCTATGGCACATAAGAACATCCTCAATGATTTTTACACCAATAGCTAGAGGAAAATTACTAAAGACATAGAGAAGGATCTTGAGGAAACCAAACTCAAGATCTAACAACTTATTGAGTGCATCAAAGAAGTAGATCCCTCCCTTTGATATGACATCGGATACGCATGAAATATGTTGATTATGCTTGTGTGCTTATTTAGTAGATGATCCCTAGGCTAAAGTCGATGATAGAAGAAAAAGAAGACCCCTATGAAGCTATAAGGGGCAAGCTAACAAAGAAAATGGAAGAAATTAAAGACCTATTCATTAAGCTTAAAGGAGGCATAGAAGTAGTAAACACCATTTTATACAACTTCACACAACAATTAGAGATCATCGATGCATGCCTCAAGTAGATAAAGGGGAGAAAGATGTCTTGCTCTAGTGTTCCTTCACAGTTTCAAGGATTGAGCACATACAAGTGATGGCACAAGTCAACTCCCTCAGTTCCTAACTAAAAATAAAATATTAAGACTTGGATGTAGTATTCCATTCCTTCTAGATAAAGTCTAATGAGCAAGGCAAACTCCTAAATGGAGGGGTGAGAAGGGTAAAGGAAAGACTGGAAGCCTTTAAAAAGGAATTAGAAATCACAAACGTAATTAATTTAGAGGTAACATATATAGAATCATATGATGCCATTAAAGAGTTTAGGGGTACCATCTAAGGCTTTGATAACTTTAAGGATGACTTACAATATAGTGCACCCAAATTCTATGCACCTAATGTGCTTCAGGGCTAGTCTGGGGTAGACTAGTAGTTTTATATGGGGTGATGTTGGGGCCCCTTTTTGGTAAGACTTGGTCTCACATGAGCTAAGACACATCCCATAACATGGAGACCTTGGAAGAAGTGAAGGACCCCTTTTTGTATACCTTAGGGCTAACTAGATCAACTCCCAAAGTCCCCATACCAACTAGCCAATGGTTGAAGAGCATCGCAAGCCTTAAGGCATACTTACTCAATACTACACATGGCATCTTGGAGATCAAGGAGCATGAAGGTTTAAGTAGTGGAGTAAATAGGTTAAATACCATGACTAACAACCCAACATGCATCTATTTGTCATATATGGTGTAATGGAGTTGACAAGCTCTCACCTACTTGTCCTTCAACATGTACCTATCCATATAGCAAGAGGAGTGGCTAGTGCCTTTTTAAAGGTGACCTCCAAGAGTGGAATGAGATGATGGAGTTTTGTAGTGAAGCCCTAGAAAATTGAGGAGCAATACTAGGAGTAAGCCTTTTAAATGACAAATGGAAAGTGTAAGCCACACTCATTTGTGAGCCTCTGGCATAAGTAGAATTAGAATCGATTAGTGAAGGTTATTACTAGTCATTTTAATAGAGTCAGAAATCAATGAATGAATATAAGTTATTATTTCTTTATGATAAATTGTTTTAGAATGGTTGTGATGTTATTTCCCTATATAATCTATTGATGAGCTAGGATCCCACCCTGGTAGTAAGTGGCACCTTCACACCACTTAGCTCTCTTAACCACCATGAATATCTCTCATGCTAAACACCATACCAACTAACAACCTAAAGATGAATGGGCAACCCTATGTGGACCCCTTGGCCTACATGTGTTGATAAGGCTTTGACCCTTCTCTACTTGAGCTTGTGCCATATTACCCTATAAACCCATTAAACCCTATATAACGCCTTGGCTACTAACATGATACAACTAACCTACTAAGGACCTGGTCCCTTCACTACCATGCTTCGAGTGAGTTCATAAGGTTTGTGCCTTATGTGAAATTAATGCCAATGCATCATTATTCTCAAATTTTGTGTGCTAGACCTTTCTCCCACTACACCTAACTCCCTTGACCCTAAAAATACTTGATAACTAGAGTTTCACACATGACCAAGTACCACACCTACTTAAGTAACACACTTAAACTATAATAGATTAGCTATAAGATAAAGTTTGATCACACCCAGGCTACATATGTAGCCTCTAGTTACATTTACAACTCCTTCTTGGTCCCCTTTATCAATCACATTTGGCTCTTAAGGATTTGGATTTAACCAGCCAATATTCTCCTTCATGTTAAACATATAATTCCCATGCATAATTGGTCCCTAGGTAATCATGACCCAAAACTAATTATGGTCTCACTTATTTCATTGGGATTTCCCTTTACCAGCTCCTACCTTTACTCCCATCCCAACTCTGATCTTCACCATGAGGGTCAGGACCAAGTATGTGGGGAAAACTAAGTTTGGTTGTGTAGAGTGAATGTATAGAGTTAATTTAGATATAAAAAATTAAACAAATTTGATGGAGCAAAAGTCTTTAATTTTAGGAATGAAACTTATATTCAATAAAAAAATAATAGGGAAATGGTACAATGTATTATAGTACATGAATTATAGAGTAGATATGTAGATCATGATATATATGTTATGACTATGTATGGCATCAACCCTTGTATGGATGAATATGTTACATATTTATAAAAAAATAATCCAAGATTAGTTACAATTATTTTTAGTTATAAAAAAGATAGTTGAGTCATTTCATCTTCCTTGATGGATGACAATTGAGCTTCTAGGTTGGTGGTGACTAATAGTTCAACTGATAATATTCCTTACTAGAAAGTTATACCTATTAGGCTAACATGTGGATGTTTTGGAGTGAATAAGTGTATGAAAATGAGTCTTTGATTGAGTACCAATTAGGTGCATAGGGCTACAAGCTAAGAATTACATAGTGAAGTACACTAACTATGATCAAGTGTGATCTTAGTGCAAAAATATATGAACATATATAAGACTTATGCATAAGTGTGTAATCAATATTTGTGATGAGGAGTACAAGCTATGGGTAGAAAAAGAAGTGAAGATATTATTTAGATACATAGTATCTATGCAAGGATCATTCACCCTTTTGTAAAGAGCAATAGTCTCCATTGCATTAGTGTACAACTAAGGAATCTACACTCAAAGTTGATAATAAGTGTATGGCTTGCCCTAATTAATATACTATCCAACCTTGACCACTCAAAAAAGTTGATGTGTGCCATGGTGGTTGCATTTGTCTATCACTTTAATTATTTGGTCCTTATCTATAGGGCGTAAGTGTTTAAGATTAAAATCAAAAGGATGTTGTGTCAATGTTGGCTCAAGAAGTGCCAGAGTGTAGGGTTTGAGAAGTTACACATTGAAGATTGGGTGAAATCCCAAGTATGAATGGAGATTAATAATAAAGGTGTTATCACTAGATACACATAGAATGGTTTAAGGACTAGAATGTAGTGGTTTTATCTTCCAGTATGGATCTCTGAAGCATTCCTTCTGAAGGTGCAACTAAATTTTATTGACAACTCAAAATGTATGAGGTGTGTGATGTGCATCATGGTGATCCTTGTAATTTACTTGTGTGAGAGAGGATCTAATAAACCTATTATTGAATATACTAGATGTATCATAGAAACTTCTTTACTTTATCCATTTCCCATTCCTTTGTGCATGACTGAGTTTTGGCTAGTACACGGTAGGAGATGTTTAGAGGTGCTGAAAATTGAAACCCAAGAAATGTTTGGAAAGGAATTTAACTTGTATATTTGTGAAGGGATTTATTGTAGGCATGTTTAATGCACAAGATATTTTCATCCCAAGTGCAATCATGTGCATGGTTTTACATTCATAAAAAATGAACAAGTTTGCGATTAACCACTTCGGTTTGCCCATTTATATATGGATTAAAAGTTATTGATTAATCTAGTTGAGTACCCATCAAGTCCCACAATGATTTCCAAAATTAACTTACAATGCATGGATCTCCATTAGATATGATGGATGTTAGAAGCCCAAAATTAACCTAAACATGGTTAAAGAAGGCTTACATGGTGCCAACTGCATCAATTTATTTATTATAAGTGACCATGATAGCCATCTTAGAAAACTTATCCACTATAATAAACACAATGTCATACTAACATCTCATTGCTGGAAACCCAATCATGAAATCCACACCGATAGATTCTCATGGCCTGGATGAAACTAGTAGATGTGTGTAAATTCCTAGATTCCTATATGTGGGCTTGGTAATGCAACAAGGAATGCAATACTTGATGTGGTGTTCCATGTCTATGCACATGTGCAACTAGTATAAGTGTGACTGCAATATGGCTAGAGTCTTTATCATGCCAAAGTGTCTTGAGGATTTATCATAGTGTGCTTCTTAGATGAGTCATTGGTGAGGTGCACCATTAGGAACACATAGATGTTCAATCTTGTAGAGAATTTTTTTAGATAAGTATAACTCTTATACTTGTTTACCTTACACTAGGTTGGTGTAATTTACTTTGAAGTCTTGATCAATTGAGTAGAGGGGTACAAAGTTTATGAATTTATGGCCATGTGTGTCCACCACTATGATGAGCACATGAAATGGTAGTCGACTAAGGAAATATGTTTCCTTGTTCTCCATCCCTTTTTTTTGTATCATGATATGGAATTATTGTATTTAAATCATCTATTTCATGTGTCATACATTCTATAGCTTGTTTACATCAACGAGAACTAAAGTTGGTTGTGATTTGAATGAATAATTGTCTCCTTCCATGGAATGTAGTGGTACCATTGATTAATTACATAAACAATAGCATATAGCTATTTATCATAGGTGGAGTACCTTTACACCATGTTGTTGAATGTTTTTGAATGGTATGTGACTAGATGTCCATATTACATGAAAATTACATGGAGTTTGTAGTCATATACATCAATTGAATTTTGAAGGAATGCACAATGTCAAGCATTACAAGAATAGGTTATATATAAAGGCATTATTTGAGTGCCTCAAAATCATGTTTTTGCACATGAGTCTAATCAAACTTATATTTTACATGTGTTATCTGGTTGAGATCCCAAGATATGTGTGAGAATATAAGGATGAACCTATGGTAAAAGTTAATCAGTACAATAAAACTCTTTAATTTTATGATATTGAATGGAGTAGGCAAATCTTGGATCACTTTCATATTATTTGTATCTACATGGATGCATGTGTGATCAATGATGTAGCCTAATTACTAAATCTATGTAGCATTGAATGTGCACTTTACTAAGTTGGCATGTAAATTATGTTGATGCAAGGTGTTAAGGATGTGCAAGATGTAATCCATATGTTCCTCCCAAGTCATTTTGAATATGAAAATGTCATCTAAGTAGATAATGATGAAGTATTTCAAGAAGGGCCTGTGTAGATCATCCAAAAAATGCATGAAATTAGTTAGTGTAATTGTTATGGTGAAAGGCATGACCAACCTTTCATATAATCCTTCTCATGTCTTGAACATTATCTTTTACATGTCTTCAATATGGAATGAAACTTGATGGTAACTTGACTTAAATTTGATCCACGTGAAGTATTGATCACCTCAAAGTTGGTCTAAAATTTCATCAATGCATGATAATGGTTATCAATTCTTCATCATTATTTTGAGTGCACGATAGTCTATGCAAAGTCACCAAGATATATATTTCTTAGATGTAAGGATTATATAACTTTCATAAGGTGAATGGATAGGCTTGATCTTTCCCTAATCAAGGAGCTCTTCTATCTAGCACTAGATTTTGTCATTCTCCTAAATTGATCTATAATATAGCATCTATTCAGAAGAGGGGATCTAGGAACCAAATCGATGTAGTGTTTTATTGTATAATGTGTTGGAAGGCCTTAAAGATATGTGAATACTTCTCTATGCTACTCTAGTAACTTATTAAGCTAATAATACTAAAAAGTTGTGTGAGTGTTTTGCATTGCCAAAGTATGATTTATCTTCTACATAGGTGTATCAAGATGAACCATGAGTAACATAAACTTTTATGCATGTGTATGATCTTTCAACACTACTTGACAGAGACCAAAGTAACTTTGGTCATGGGTACTAACTCAAAAAGGTTGTATAAGTTATCCTATGCATGAATATTCTAATATTTTGGTTTGGCTTGATCTGTAGCTTCACAGTTGAATAGATATAGTGTTCCCAATAAGATGTCGTATACCTCCATAGGTGTGATGTCACAAGTGATGTTGTCCTCCATAGGATTGAATTTATACTAAAAATTATATTATCACTAGACCTATATATATATATATATATATATATATATATATATATCCCCTATTATATCCATCCTAATAATATAGATTGGGATGCATAATAGTTGTAAGACCAAGATGTTAAGATGTGGATTGTGTAATGATGTTCTTATGACTACCACTATCTATGATAACATGGATAGGCTGACACTTCACCTAGAAATTTGTGTGGAAAATATGTTCTCACTCCTTAAAGATGTCAATAACTAGATCAGTTTTGTCCATTGATGATACTCCTAGTGTAGATTGTGTGAGCAAAGATTCTTGTGCATAGCATTCATAATCATCGTGGGTGGATGAGTGATGGTAGTGGTACCACTTAGCACTAAAATTATTTATTTTGTCTAAATTAGAAATCAGAAGAGACATTGAGTTAAATGAAATATTGTAAGGCTACTCACCTTTATGAGAAGTGTTCTACTTCTGTACAGAAGGATATGATGTGAAGTTGTGTGAGGGTTGGTAGTTTCACACTATATTGGATGAAAAGGTGGAATGTTACTTCATTTTTACCTTGGATTTGATCGTAGTGGCATTGTGATATGATTTCCCCAAAGTGTCAAAATCCAATAACTCCATCTTCACATGGATATAAGGAGAGATTCCACTAATGTACTTCAGCACTTTATGTTTTTTACACAAGTTCTCTTGTAGACATAGAGAGTAGTCATGGAATATATCGGTGTAGTCTTCTATTGATTTATCCTTGCACTAATGTAGTTATTATAACTTGATGTGTTCCGATTCAAAGTGTCAGAGAGGCTATTATTCTTCTTTCAATGTATCAATAAAATTCTTCCATGATTCAATTGGAAGACACTCTTGTGCATGCTACATATTGAAGTTTTCCAATTAGTGAACAATTTGAATGGACATCTTCAATATTGTGAAGGTGTTCTTCTCAATGTCAGTAAAGCAATTAATTGGGAAATATTCCTCAAATTCTTGAATCCAAGCATCCAATGCTTTAGCATCAATCTTGACTTCAAATAGAGAGATGTGAAGATTAACTTGTACTTTGAATGGAGTTTATTATTTATACCACTATTGAATCTATTGTGGAGGTGTAGTAGAAGGCATCAAGTTGAGCTATATCATCAACTCATTAAAGTGACCAAACATTTTGGTGTGATGTGACTCTAGTACATCAATGATGAGACTTTGAACCTCTAAATATATCTTAGGTTGCTTTTGGGAATCAACCATCTTAATTTTGATATGGCATTCTTTTGGATATTTTCAAATAGAATTGATTGATAGACCTTCTTTCTAAGGTTTCACTCACATGTTTATAGGCATAGAAATGAAATAGAATTTATGATATAATACGAATGATTCACACCATGGCCCCAAGACTAGGTGTGTATTTGACAATATAATTTGGTTGTGTAGAGTGAATGCTCATATTTAATTCAGACAACAAAACTAAACACATTGGATGAAGTGTAAGTCTTTACTTGTAGGAAATGCAACTTCTATTCAATATCAAAGAAAATGGAAATTGTATAATTTATTATAGTGCATAAATTATAGATTAGATATGTGGAGCATGCTATCCACATTATCATTGTGTATGGAATAGACCCTTGGCTAGATGCATATGTTACATATTTATAAAAAAATAATATAAGATCAGTTATAATTAATGTCAGTTACAAAGAAGATGGTTGAGTAGTTTCATCTTCATTATTGGATAATGGTTGAGCTTCCAAGTTGATGGTGACTAATGGTTCAATTGGAAATATTCTTGACTATAAAATTCCACTTGGTAAGACATGTGGTTAATGTAGGTTGACATGTGGATGTGTTGTATCAAATACAAGTGTGGGAATAGGAGTCTATGAGTGAGTACTAGTGAGGTGTGCAAGGTTGTGATTTGAGTAGTGCACAGTGAAGTGTGTCAGCTACTATCAGGTGTGATTTGAGTGTGAAAATATATTAACACCTAAAATAATTATGCACAAGTGTGTAAGCAAGATTCATGTTGAGGAGTGTGATCTATGTGTATAGAAATAAGTGAGGATCTTGTTTTTATATGCAGGAGCTATGCACGGATCAACCTCCTCCATATTTTATTCCATTTCACCCTTCACCTTCATCCCTACCTACTCCTTCCATTCCTCTACCTTCCACTTTAATTTCCACCACCCCTAATGTCTCATCTTCTACTACCATAGGGACCATGGTTGGGAAAGTATGGCTGGGTCTCATTAAGGCTTTAGGTGCAAAAAATGTTGGGAGAAGAATTTGTATTGTAAAGTTACATAGAATATTTGTCTATTATTCATGCATTATGTACTCATTTTATCATGTATAGGTCTATTTTACCATATCTCCATGACTTGTAAAAGGTTATAATATGAATAGAATCCACATTTGGTGCCAAGTATGAGAAGAATATGAATGGTAATAGACTAGAAACATCTATATATACTTTGGATTTTAATAATAATGGAGTTCCACTTTTGAATAGATAAATAGAGATTTATCTAGTTATGGTTACCTGTGTGATTTCTTACTATGTTCCTTCCATGTATTCTTATGTATAATGTTTGGTTACTTTCTATCTAATTTAATTTGAATGCTTTATTTCTATTTATGAAACCTTAGTTGTTCTTAATTCCTAAACAATGCATGATAATGAATACTTTCTATGTTATTATTATCAAAACTTATGTATGAATTCATATATTATTTTATACACTCAAAGTATCTCATAGATATCCTCAACCTTAGCATGTTCTGATGCTTCAGGATCCTCTGCTAACAATGGTACAATGAGTATGGGACATTTCTTTTGGAGTAAATTATGCTAAGATGGTTACCAGGGTTGAGAGATATTTAGACATGGTTAGACCAAAGAATATGTAATTTTACAGAAGAACAAAAAAGAACTAGTCTTACCATATAGGAAATCATTCAAGAACATATTCATGGAGATATTTATGAAATTTTCTAGTGCAATATCCTTAAATTACTATCCAACTGGTTAGCCCAGTTGAAATATTATTTTTTTAACCTAAGAATGGAAGAAACTATAATTTGGATTGAAGAAAAGATATACCAGTTGCAAAAATTAGAAACCAACTAGACAAGAACAATAGATCATTAGATTATTATTATAGTAGATGGATATATGACTAAGTTTGTAATACAAGGATATATAGATTTTAAATATGTGAAGGAATTGTTTGTTAGAGAAATTTGAGGGAATTTTTTTAGTGACTACCTATCCTTGTGAAGATGTTGGTTGTGGACAAGGTCATGGTGCCCATTCTAGCCAATATGGAGTAGTCACTTTAGGCATATGGGGTACGTGAAACATGATAGTGAATGATGATTATATGAGCAGATAAGTCTTGAACCTAAATATAAAATGAATAAATGACGGAAGAAAAGTTTGTATTCAAAATGTGAGTTATGATAATAGAGTAAATGGAGTAAATAGAAGATTACCCAGGTAACTATGAGTAGAGTTAAGAGTAGTAGTAAAATAAATGATGAAAAAGTAAGAAGACATAATAAGCAAGATGAAAGAGCTAAAGAAATAAGGATTAATAAAGACAAGATGAAATAATATGATGAATTCTGAAATAAATAAAAGGGTGACAAAGAAGAAGAAGAAGAAGAAGAAGAAATGTTTAAAGAAGGCAAGAATAGTGTAGAAGTAGAATAGTTAGATGATAGATGTAGTGAGCAGCTACAAGAATGGGTATTATCATAAAAATGACATGAATAATCAAGAAAATAAGTAGAAAATTTTCATAAATTAATCACAAGTTTAAGCATAGAAGAATAACAAGTTGTAGGAAAGAATCATTCACCAGAAGAGCACACATTTCCACATCCTAATTTATTATATTCTAGTAGAAATTTTCAACCAGGCAAATAGGAAGATAGTAGTTAGGAAGTTCCATTTTATAATAAGTGCATCTTTGGAGTAATTAAATGGAAATAACATCAATTTGAAAGGCTTTAAAGGACATAAGGTTTATTAAAACCAAGGAGAGAAAAGAAAGAAACACAAAAAAACAAAGTGTGCAAGTTGACTCTCCTAATGTACAAAAAACTTTTCGTAGTATGCAAGTAGGATTGCACGGAACACAACTTACTCTTGTAAAAACTACATAGTAGATCCCCTCGACACTAGTTTACACCATGGGTGTTTTAGGAGCATTTATAAATTTGGTGACATATGATGGGTCTATAAACCCTAAATAGTGCTTACTAACCTGTGAAATGAGATGGTAAGATAATGGCATTCCTGATAAAGCTATCAAGAAGTGTGAGTTAATAAGGGAACTAAATGGAAGATCACTTGAGTTTATATACCACAGATAAATTACATAGGCAAGTCTACAACAAGTTAAAGAATGTCTTATTGTAGAGTTCAAGATAAAGAAATGCACCATTCAGAGTATTCAAAACTTGAAGGAGATAAGGCAAAAGTTAAGAGAATAAGTATATGACTATGATCTTAGGTTCTCTAATGTTATTAATAAGGTGGAATTTTCCTTAGAAAACAAAGATAAAGTTAAATGGTTTGTTGAAAGACTATATTCTAGAATCAGATTTGTTATAGCACAGAATCAACATGCTATTAAGGTAGATGATAGAGTTATCTCCCTACAAGTGGAGAAAATTGGATACTATAGGGAAGATCCCATCATAAGTTCTAAGATTGAAAATACATTGTAATATTTTATGAAGAAGATGGAGCAGTATCAAGAGGTAGATAAACCTAAGCTAAATCTATAGTGCATGGAGTGTGGAAAATAAGGACATCATAGGAATGATTATCCGTAGATCAAGATAATTTTTTGTGAAATTTGTAGAGTAGTAGGACATGAAACAATGTATTTCCATCTCCTACAATAGTATGTCAAAAATCCATAGAATTTATATTGTAATTTTTATAAGTCACATAAACATGATGAAAAGAACTGTAGGGCTTTATAGAATCTCAAAGAAGACATTACAAAGAATGTATTTGCCATCATTACATTGCAAGTGTCCTTAGTAAAATAGATGATTCTAGGCCTAGATGTTGATAAAGGTTGTGTAACCCAAGTAAGTCTACAATGGATTCCTAGTTCACCTCAATACCAACCTCAAGGTCTAGCCAGTTGGACCTCTCCATCAATTTGTACACCACCATCACCACAATAACAATATGTAGCACCCAAGATTCCAATAATGATGTAGCAACAGTAAACTAGTTGGACCCCACCAGTTGTATAACAACAATTTGGAATTAGATATAATACCTAGTAGTATCAACATTAGAATATAGCATAATAGTAGGGAGGGTATAGAGGAAGATATTAGTCAAATAGAGGAGGATCTAGGGGTGGATATATAGGAGGTTACCAAGGTGGAAAAGGAAATAATTATCAATGCTCTCCTTTTCAATGCTATTGATGTGGTGAGTATAATCATGTGTAATTCAATTGCCCTTTGAATCCCCAAAGGCAATATTACTATGCATATTTTAGAATATATGACTAGCACAAGATAGAAGATTATCCTATCCTAGAAAAGCAAAGAAAGGAAAAATTTGTTAGGAATGTTAACATGGTTAATGTGAAGCCTAAGGAGGATGCATTCTTGAATGCCATTATAAGACACCATCATGTAGATAGAGGATTTCCTCATCTTGAAATATCTCCAGACCAAGGAATCTAGAAAGAAAAATAGGACAAATACCTAGATCCAACTATAGAAAAGGGGCTCATATATGAATATGTGCAGATGTTAAAAAATATTCAACACCAATACACTACTAAAGGAGATGTTGTAGCAGTAAATGCCCAAATGTATGGCAAGACCATGTGCATTATGTGTCAAAATGGATTTTTTACTGTGTTGATAGATTTACTAAAACTTTTAAGCACATTATGTAATGAATACATCTCTTAAAACATTACAAACTTACTACATAATCTACTAGAGTGTACGTAGGGAGGGAAATAGAAGATAGAAAATATTTTTTGGTATGTCAAACCAAAGAAGCCATGTTATGTAGATGCACTAATAAAAATTGAATTTATAAGATATGAAATTTCAAATGTTGTCTTTAATTTTGGCAGCACAGTCAACATGATTCCTAGGTCTACATGGGAAGCTATTGGATGGTCGATATTAAGTTATATCCCAGTAACTCTGAGCTTAACATACTATGGAAGAATTGATCCCATTGGTATATTATAATATAGTGAGATCAAATTCATATAATTGACCTTGCACAGTGACTTTGAAGTCATTAATATGAAGATAGTAGCAGCACATTACCCTACACTAATTGGTAAGAAATGGGCATATGATGGTTAGATGACTATCAACATTATATAAAATAAACTAGAGGTGGATCAAGGAGATAATGTTGTCATAATTCCTTTGAATAAGGCACACAAGCCCTACATCATTCTAGGTAAACTAGACTCTCCTTATGTCATGTAAGAAACTAGCTAGATGAAGGTAAACTCTAAAGAAAACCCAAAAAAATTGCACATAGTCGAGTGTAACTTCTTGTATGATCATAATAAACCTCAGGTATAATATTTACTCACTCAATAGTTGAAGACATCTAAATAATAGAATCCTAAACCAGTATTTACTCAACCATTGAAAACCCATTTTATCATAGAGGATTGTGCATCCATGTCTGTTAAATCCCCTACTCACTTAGAAATTGATTTTATCTATCAAGTAGATGATCATATGTAGGATTATATATAGATAACCAAAGAAGACACTTTTCCTTGGAAAATAGCTTCATCTGTTAGTGGAGACTTAGACATGCACCTACTCAACTGGGCTCACGGTGATCATAAACTTTGACCTATGAGAATGGTCTTTGCACATGAGAGACAACTTCCCATGTACTATGTGACTAAGGATATCAATAAATTCATTTTTTGCCTACAAATTCATGTACCTACCATTAGTCAGTAGGTTAATGATTTAAATTATGCTCTAAAGGGAGTTACAGCAACATGGCAGGAAATTCATATAAATGATTAGCTCAATTGGGATGATGTGTATGAACTCATGATTAATAGATTCTAACTACTATAGGTCATCAAAAGTAATTGTACTTTCTTCTAATAATTTAAGTGCCCTAAAATCCATATTCATAAATGTGTTGAAGTCTAGACTGAAGAATGTATGTCACCAAAGTATTGGATTCACCTATTTCACTACACATTAGTTCCTTTACCATAAGCATGGTATATGCATCAAAAACATAGGAGGGAGATAAATCATTGGGCACAAGTGTAAATATACTTCACATAACTATTTATTTTTTAAGATGATAACCCTCTATTTCAAAACATGCTATTAAAAATAAAATAATTCCTATGTCATGGATGCACAAAAAATTTAAGCACCATGACAGAATCCAATGTGTAGAAGAACAACCTATTATATAAATACAACTTTACAAAGATATAAATATGTCAAGATATAATAACATTATCTACTATATTCACATCATCAAATACAAGATGAAGAAGAGGACATTAAATATTTAGATACTGATGGTGATATCAATATGACTGATTTGTTTAAACTTGAATGTCTAGTAGAACCAGTCACGGACGCAGTCACAAAACCTACTAAATAAGAAAGGTTGTGTAATATATAAATTATTAAACAAGAATTTAAATGAATGATACAATAATATATTTTTGAGAAAATTTTAATATTTACCATCAACCCATTAAAAATCATCTAAAAAACATCAGAAGTGAGTAAATACCTAAATTGGCACATATAGGTGATTACTAGATCAAAGCTAAAGTTTCTGAAGCTATGCAACTCATATGAGATTATCAAGATGTGTTTCCCACAAAATTTTTAGAGGTCAGAGGAGTCGATCCATCTCTAGGAAAATTTAATATCAAACTCAATTAGTGTGCACAACCCATAAATAAACATTCATATAAATTGAATCCAAACATGAAATTGAATGTGAAGGTTGAACTCAATAAAATGCAAGACATATGTATAATATATCTCATAGAAAAGGTAGATTGGGTTAGTCCTATGGTATTAAATCCTAAGAAAATAAGGGATATCAAAGTATTTGGTGATTATCAACTTCTAAATGATGCATGTGTAAATGATCCATTTATAATTACCTTCATAGATGAAGTTTTAGAATCTATTGTAGGTCATGAAGTTTATTCTTTCATGGATGGCTTCAATGGCTATAATTAAATACACATCATAGAAGAAGATAGAGATAAAATGACTTTTGCCATAAAATGGGGATCCTTTGCATACAAGGTAATGCCTTTTAGCCTCAAGAATGAACCTATGATTTTTTCTCACGCAGTGGTGACTACATTCAAAGATTTCATTCATGAATTTTTATAAGTCTATCTCAATGATTGAGAAGTCTTTTATTTGTTTAAAGAACATTTGTCCAAGTTTCACCTCATGTTAAAACATTGTTGAGATCTATGAATTACCTTGAATTTTAAAAAATGCTTATTTTTTACACCTTTTGGTGTCCTACCAAGTCACATGGTGTGCAATGAAGACATTTTGGTAGACTAGGACAAAATTGTAGTCATTTTAAGTATGCCTTCACTAGTCAACTTCATGGAAGTGTGATATTTTCTTGGAAATATAGGGTAATATCACAAGTTTATCAAGGGATATGAATTCATTTCATCACCATTAGAATATTTACTACACAAAGGTGTGAAGTTTGTTTGGACTACTGAGTGTCAAGCAGCCTTCATAGAACTAGAGAAGAGATTGGTCACTATGCCTATCCTCATGTTTATATATTGGAGTAAGCCCTTTCATGTGCACATTGATGCTTTAGGTATCACAGTTAGTGTTGTGCTTACACATCTAGGATATGGTAGACTAGACCACCCCATTAATTTTTTAAGCCAAAATTTTTCTTATGCAAAAAAGCATTACATGATAATTGAAAGAGAAGCATTGGCTATAGTGTTTGCACTATATAAATTTTGACACTATATTCTTACAACACCATTTAAAGTGTTCATAGATCATAAAACTTTGTACTACTTGGTCATTAAGCCAATGATTGGAGGATGTATTTCTATATGGTTTATGTTATTTTAGGAATTCCAAATTCACATTAATGTCAAGCCAGGTAGAGAAAATGTGGGCCTAGATCATCTCAGTCACATTCCCAATGGTGAAGAACCAAAAGAACTAAAAGAATATCCTCATATGCCCATCTATTTCATGTTTTTATAATCCCCAAAAATTTTGAAATAATTGATAACTTCTTAGAACAAGGATTATTCCCTAAGCACTACCAAGAAAGAGACAAGAAATAGTTTGTCACCAAAGCTTTGCCATATACCATTATAAATGGAATTTTGTATCATTTATGGAAGGATGAAGTAATCTACAGCATAGTTATAGAACATGAACAACCATAGTTATTATAGGAGGCACACCAAGGAATAGCAGGAGGTCATTTTGTTAGAGAAGATAATATTAGGAAGTTTTTATAGATTGGATTATGGTGGCTGAATATTTTTCATGATGCACATAGAATAGCATAGCATTGTGATGTTTGTCAATGCATAGGTAAGCCACTAAAAAGGATGAAATGCAATTGTATCCTTTATTATCTAAACAAACTTTTGCATAATTGGGCATTGATTTTGTTAGACCTATCAATCCACTGAGTAAACATAGTAAATAAATATATATTATCACTATGATAGATTACTTTACCAAATGGATCGAAGTTACTACAACACCCAGCTTTGGTATGAAGGATGCAACAAAGTTTTTATACGAGAATATTATTACAAGGTTTGGATGCCCCATCAAGCTCATTATAAATTAAGGGACACACTTCTTGAGCAAACCATCAAATCACTCATTTAAGAATTCATGATTTCTCATCATAAAAGTATTGTGTACCATCTGCAAGCTAACAGCCAAGATAAGGCTTCTAACAAAGTATTGGGTGAAATGTTGACAAAGATCTATGATGTCAATAGGTATGATTGGTAAGATCTCATTCTTATGATTCTTTAGGTATATTGCATGCACTATAAGAGGGATATAGTTTTTAATCCATTCTAGTTGGTCTATGGGTTTAAAGCAGTTATGCCAATGGAACATTTGGTACCCAGTTTGTGCATTGCGATGGTCATGAAACTAGGGGATCATGAGTCTCTCACCAAAAAACTTATTAAACTAAAAAATATGGATGATTAACAAAGTAGAACATCCTAGATGTAAGAAGTTCATAAGTAGAGCCAAAAATCATGGCATGATAGAAATCTATGCCATAAAGATTTTCATAAAGACTGACCAATTTTGTTATATGATAGTCATTTCAAAGCATTTTTGAATAAATTATAGATTAGATGGAAAGGACCTTATGTTATACATGAAATATCATAGCAAGGAACTATTTTTTTGAGATATTTGTAACGACCCATTTTACCAAGGTAGGTGAATAGTTGTAGGCTTAAGCCCTACCACCAATAATCTTAATTTATTTCTTTATGATAAGTGAGTGGGTGATGAGTAGTAGCAAGTAGATTAGGATTTCTCATTTTTTCATGTTTTCTTGTGTGTGATATTTTTTATGTGTGTGTTTGTATATGATCTCTTCCTTACCATTTAGAAACTAAGAAACTAAGTATACCGTGTGCCAACCGTGTGCAAGAGAATTCATGTGCACCATCATGGATGTTAGCAAGAGTGAAACAAAACAATTAAGTCCAAGAAATGTATGGATAAATCACATCAACCAAGATCTTCACCGTATAATGGTCATCCCCAAGTATTTAATGCCAGATCTAAGGTTTGATTGACCTAATATTCAACAAATTAATGGTAGGTTAACATCATTAATTTGTACTCCAATACGGATAGCAAAAAACATAATGGTGTATATCCACACATGCCAACAACTAACTATCTTAATTTCTAGATTATTTAAGATTTACCACATCAATAATTACATTCATATCAAATAGATAACTTAGCATGGCATTTACATGGAAACCAATAGGTGCAAAATCTATAAAATCATAAGATTGTGAACCAAATTTATAATTCATCCTTGTAAATATTTTCATGACCTACAATTCTAAATAGTTGATCTAGTTTTACTGCATAAAGATCCAATAGAGTTTTAATTTCATCACTCAACAATCATGAATACTTAATAACTCATTAGGGGTTTGATAGACATGTAAAAAGAAGCAATGGGCATTGATCTATCACTTCAACAAACAAAATTCAATGATTTAAAACCCTTTGATTTTATTTAATCAATAGAGAAAAAATTGTTTTCCCCCACCTCATCGATGTTGTGAAAATACTAGCTCTCATAGTCCCCCACTACTTCTACAATACAGATGTTGAGAGCTTACTTTGAATGCCCACATTTAGCAACTTGGGGGAAATTGTACAAGTCTTTCTTGGCCACTACAATTGGTAAAATATAAATTGGGCCTGACACCATGATCATCATTAACATAGAAGTAATGGCCTAATATTTTGGCATATCTGCATGAGGAGATTCTCTTGTGACATATAAGATGATAAAACCACCCATTATTTAGGAGGTCCAAGATTTATATGTTTGGGGATCCAGAGGAATCCCAATTGAATAAATTCATGATGAACTAGTGTGATCCTGGTGGAATGCATTACATGGAGGTTCTGGTAGACCACCAAGTATGCTAAGAAAATTCTAAAATGGGTCATCGACATTTCCCATCACACGATCTATCAAAATGAGAAGTTTAATTGGCTTGAACACTTTATTTAGGATCTACTCATGAACATGTAAAAGTGCTTCACATCTCTAAAGAAGATATTCTAGTACTAGTTCCTCATTTTTCTACTATGCTTCACATAATGGAAGTCCCCTAAGGGAGAGGTGTACCTTGATACTAACTATTTACTAGCATATTAATTCCCCAAACTAATATGGACACCTAAATGTAGAGCCCTATCCCATGAGGGAAATTTTAAGACATGGTGGGAGGAGTGCCTGGAGATGATTATAATGCATCCTCAAGTACCATCAGATGTAATGTAATACCTGGGCCAACATATTATTTTCACCTTATTATTGAAAGGTGTATTCATCCATATCCATGAGATACCAAGGTCACCCTTTGAACCTCTACCATTCTTTGTTACCATGGCCATGGCACAGATTAAAGTCACCGAACAAAAATCCTTCATAGATAGGCATGTGATACCACTCCAACTTATACCACCTAGCACAACAGTCCCTGAATCAAAAAAATAAGAGGAAGCCACCATTTTATAGATATAGAAAGGAAATATAAAAAATTCCATCAAGCATCAATCTGTATCTCCTCCATTAAAATGTAAGATAAGGAGCATTACAACCTGGTTTGATGAGCCTAAAGTGCCCCAAATTTCAAGCTCATGTGACCTACCATAGATGGGCATGGATGAATAAGAAATCTACCTAGTAATGGTTGTTGATATGGCTGGAGACTTCTAGGGTAGGGAGGAAGAGAAATAATTATTCTTTTGGAAGGCAGCATGCATAGTCTAAATGTGCAAGAAGGTTCCTCTAAATCTGTGGGTGGACCTACCACCATGCCCTGCATCTATCATCATTAACACTATGTAGGAAGAAGTTAAGTAGCTACAATGAATGGTTGACTTCTTTCAGTAGTAACCTTCTAACATCATCATAGCTGAAGATGTCTTTGTGCTACTTCTAGAAAGCTAGCTAGATTGCCTCATACATAGACCACAAACTAGGAATGAGGCTAGGGTCCTGCCCACCCTCAAACAATGCACATTCAATCAACTAGCCTTGATAAAGGAAACATAGTTGATCTATCTTCAACTTCACCACCACCTAAATGTATATTGGTCACTCTAGGGCACAAGAAATCATAGGTTTCCATCTTTGTGGTCCATCCAAGTGATTCTCTACCTTTACCACAAGTCTAGGAGGTTGAATATTTCACACCCAAGAAACCTATAGTAGAAGAACAACAAGATTCAAGGGAATATTAGCTTGCATAGTAGAATTGCAAGTTAGAAAAGAGAAGAATAAATGCCATAAAGAGCAAGCTCAATAATAACAAGATCAATAAGCAAGTTGGCAAGCCAAAGAATCCAAGGCCAAACAAAAGTCCCAAGACGTAAAGGTTGACTAAGAGAAGGCTCATAAGGCAGCCAAAAAGGCACAAGAAACTATCGATGCATCCAAGAAAGAAATTAGGTGTAAGATCAAAAGGATAAATAAGATAAGATTGTTTCTAAGTCTAAGGTTGAAGAAGAAACACAAAAATAAGATGTAGTGGCATAGAAATAGTAAGACATGGAAGATGCCACAGATGCATAGTAGCAAGCTAAGGAAATTGTAAAGAAAAAGAAGATGAAGCCCTATGTTACTAGTAGACCCAAGCACATGCACATCAAGAAAGTGTAGCTAAGGTACATGCATAGGCATAGGCACAAGCATAGTCATAGGCTATGGATGAACAAGCCAAGGATATTACTCTAGTAGAACAAAAGAAAGAAAAATGTGTGCAGAAGCTTCAGGCAGAGGAAGAACAAGTGAAACAAAAAGTTGTGCAAGATGAGATTAATAGGAAAGCAGAGGAAGAGGAAATTTAAAAATAATTTGAAGACACTTTTTAGCAACTCAAACTTGAAATAGAGGCTATGACATAACTAAAACAAGTACTTGCATAATAAAAAGATGCATCAGATCATCTAGAATAAGAAGAAGAACCCACTATAGCTCAAACAAGTCCATAGCTCTCAGAATTACCTTTGGGAGGATTTTTGCTCTAGGGCATCCTGACTATGGGTGATCAACACACCACCTTCTCTTTTTTACTTAAAAAACATGCCACGATTAGACCCTTAAATGAATTCAAGGACATTGGCATCATTCCCCATCTAGTAGGAAGCTTCATTGGATATCTCTAGAATACCATTGAATAAACAACAAGAGGGCATGGTAGCATTTCAAGAGTCCATTATGTAGAAGGCCACCTCTCTAGAGTAGGAAATGGATCAATCGAAGGTTGAGAATTACAATTTGAAGGCTCACCTCCATGAATATACCAAACTTATATAGGATGCCTATCCTGAGTTGGTCACTCAAGAAATGAGGACCAAGTCATATCTAACCACCATAAACTCAAGACTCTAGTATCTAACTTAACCAAGGACTGATGTATAACATAGAAACTGAATGCAGTTAGCACATTGGGATAAGATGTTAAAAATGATGTTATAACTATCATCACTTTATTGGAGGAGTATCAAGTCATGTTGAACCCTGCTACACTTCAAGCATAATAGGTCACATGTAGCTTGTTAGATTGAAAACAACAACTAGATAATTCCTTAGTCAGTTCTAGTGCAGACTTTGCAATGGCCACCACCACAAAAATAACCATGGTTAGCTACACTACCAGTGGGGAAGAGAAGTATGGAGCACTCTACGAGTCACTCAAGGATAGGGAAAATGTGCATGATAACATCCTCAATTGGTAGAGTCAAATTTTGTGTAGTTCCTTTACGAGCCTCCAAACTCAATGTCATGTAGATAAGATGGAGTAGTTGAGTGATGAGATTTAGACAAGGGTCAATAACACCAAGGCAACCATGAGTATATATGATGATATAGATCTCAAAGAGATCATTTGTTACTATGTTATATTTTTCGCCCTATTGTAGATGATCCAATAAGTGATGCTCGACTGGCATGCCTACAAGATTGATCTGACTCCTTTTTCCAATAAAGTTGCCCAGATTTTTAACATACCTATGTACAAGCCATATTGTAATCTCTAATATATCATTTCTTAGCATAAGGTTATGCAATCCAAGTCTATGGACTCTTTTCGTCATTCATCATCTACATCTATGCCACCTCCATCAAGTTAATTACTATGTAGAGTAAAAATTTTAAACATTTTGGCATAAACATTTTGTATAGGGGATGATTTAGTAAGATAAGTAGGGATAAATTGGTTGAAAACCCATAAAGGGTAGCCACCTAATTCTTCTAGCCTATTAAAAACCTATAAAGGATAATAGGTTGGTAGTTGAAAACCTAAAATGGTGGCTAAGTAGTGTGTAAGAGGTGAAACCCAAAAATGGCACCTTGAGCAATTACTGTGACTCTTATTGGTCTAACCAGTTCTTTAGCCTCTTCTCACTTGTGCAATTTTGGTAACCTTGTGATGTTTTCTTAGGGTGAGACAACATTTTAAGTATGGAAAAGTGTTGGGAGAACAATTCACATTATAAATTTGTACAGGATATTCTTCTAATATTTGTTTGTTATGTACTCATTTTATTTTGTATAAGTCTATTTTGTCCTATCTTCATGACTTTTAATAGGTTAGAATATGGATAGACTCCACTTTTGGCACCAAATATGAGAAGAAGATGAATGGTCATAGACTATAAATGTATATATATACTTTGGATTGTAAGAAGAATAGAGTTCCACTTTTGAAGACATCAATAGATATTTATCTAGTTATGGTAACCTATGTGGTTTCTTACTATGTTATTTTGTGTGTTCTTATGTATAATGTTTGGTTACTTTCTATCTAATTTAATGTAAATGCTTTATTTATATTTATTAAACCTTGGTTTTTCTTAATTCTTAAATTACACAAGATAATTAATACTTTTTATGTTACTATTATCAAAACTTTTGTATGAATTCATACACTATTATGCACAGTTGAAGTATCTCATATATATCGTCATCCTTAGCATGTTCTGATGCTTTAGGAATCTCTGCTAACATAAAGGCCAAAAATGGTCTATCATGTGGACCCAAATATCCAACTATAGTTTTATAGGGACTCAAGCTAGATGAAGAGGAAGATGATAGAGACCCTCATACAAGATGGAGATCCTATTGTCTAGAGAATAGAGTAGGACCTCTTCTCCCTCATAAGATTGAGCACTTCTACATGATAAGAGAAGATAAAAAAGACCTAATAACTATATTTTTGGCCATCAATGACCTTGTTAAGAACCTAATGGAAGACCTTAAGGATTAGGTTATAACCCTTGAGTCCCAAGTGAGGAGCTCATTCCTAGTTGGTTGGGTTTCCAAACTTGAGGGTACACTTGAAAAGTTGTTCACAACCCTATGAAAAGTGATTGGAGATATTTCAAATATTAATTTTCTAGTCCAAAGGGAACAATCATACTTAGACATGATCATCATAATTGATAATAAGTGAAATAATATGGTGGTGATCATCCATAAGGAGATGTTCTCTGAGATTAGAATCATGCCTCTCATTGATCTCAATATATACCAAACTTTTTTAGGGAGTATGAGGACTATTTTTGGGATTGACTAAGAGACATTCAAGATACCATTGAACCTTTGGAGAAATGTAGGGTTCAGATCCTTTCCTACTTTAATGAAGTTAGCATCTTTGTTTTTTTCTACCCTGATGGTATTCCACTCAATGCAATAGAGTTTGGAGTCCACCTTGAGAAATTTAAAGGTATTAATGAAGAATAAGGTGGTGAAAACCAACAAGGATGGAATCAAGCCTATTATGGAGCTTACTATGTAGTCAACCATAAGCATTATCTAGGTCAAGAAAGTGAAGGTCTCTTTTAAGGCCCCTCTTAAGGCACATGACAAATTACTCACTCAATTAGAGGTTCTCTTTTGTGATCCACTTGTCAACTTATCAAAGCTCAATGGAGAGGCTAATTTGGTGGATCAAGCATTTGTAGCTTAGCAAGGTGTTTATAAGTAGTTAGGAAGTAGACTCCCAATAATCTCAAGTTGATTTTTCCTATGGGAATAATAGGATTATATTCTTGTGTGTCCCCATCCCCTTTCTTCTTTGCTTTTTCTATTCTAGGGTACTATTATAATGGTTTTTTATACTTATTTTGGGATATGATGGCTAAGATGGGGATCTCATGATATTTGTATTTGGGACCCATCTCATTTCCTATATATGTTGTTATGCAACTCTTTGTAAAGGGTCAACATTTTATAAGTAGAAAACACTTTGATTAATATAGGATCTATTTATTTCACTTTGTTATATTTTCTTTAATGTCTTCCAATATTATGTGGTAAAGTAGATATAAAAAATATTTATAGTTTCAATATGCATTTTTTATAGGTGTATGTATGATTAGAATGTTTTGTTTACTATTCTAACTATATTATAGAGATATTTCCATTTTATTTAAATCACCATAGGTCTGTGTGTGATTGACTAAAGTTTTGTGTGTGATCATTTGTAAAAAGGATTATAGGATTTGGGTATACGTTATCTCCTTAGATTCATTTCCTTATGTGACAAAAGTTTGAGCATATGTGAAACTCAACATACATTGGTATAACTTTAGTTGGATGCATGTGGCTTTAAAACATTAAGGTCTTCTCACTTTTTCCCATAAAACTCCCTTTCTTACCTTACCTTTCCTCTCTTTGATGTTTATTTTTTATCCATGATTTTTCCCATCATTTATAAATTATGAATTGAATTTTTTCAAAGAATTAACACTTTGAATTTGATCAACTAGTGTGAAGAAGCTTCGTGCTAGTGTAAAATAGGGATTGAACCTCTGATGGTAGCATTGCATCTCTTGGAGATCTATTTCAATTAGGTTATTTCATGGATCCCAATACTTGCAACTCGTTCCATATATTTTTTCATCAATAATCATAAAATGAAAAGATGAAAGTCCCCTTATTATCTTCCAAGCTTGCTCAATACACCTAACTCAATAGGTGTATTTTAGAACATGAATTCTTGTGCTAAACAATAATATTATTTTCATACACGTGTATTTCATAATATATGAGTGTGATTTAGGACATACATATCATACATCAACACATAGATGTTGGACTTTCTTATACCTAAGTGCCATGTCAATGTTAGAGGCATAAATTTTCACATGTTATGTTATTCACAAGTTATATATTTTTATGACCTTTTACCATGTTGAACTACATAGATTTATTACACATGCCTTGCTAGTGACTCATATCTTACATAGTGCTACATGGTTATGTTACTTTTATATGATGTGAAATTGACATAAATGGATAGTGTCAACTAGTTTTCAATTGTTCAATGTTTCATTGATGTTGTTACTTGTACATATAGGCTAATAATTACTTGTATGTGGCCCTTGGTCTTATGTGTGTGACATATTTATGTCCTTTCTATGTGGCCCTTGACATTGTTTGTTACAAATATTTATATCCCTTGATTTTGGATACTTGGCCTTTTTTTGGACATGTTTATGACCCTTGTATGGCAAATTTATCCTTTTTTTTGTGACATATTTATGTCCCTTATTTTCAGATTTTGGCCTTATGTGTGACATTGTATACTTATGAGCAGATTAATCTAGGATTATACATTGAGTTTATTGAGCTTGTTAAGATTGTTGAGGTTACTAAATTTTTAGATGTCTAATCCATATCATGTATATCCACATTTGTATAGTTCCATGATTTATATTATGTACCTCTTTATTACATAGTCTTATTCAGTTATTACAATAGTGATGGTTATTATTACATGCCTTATTGATACATCTATCTTGACATAACACTTATATTTCATGCAATACATATGTTAAATAAATGCCTTGATGATATATATACATTACTATGATGACATATTATCCACATGTTAACATGATTACATCTTTATAAATGAAATGATATAATTAAATATTATTTTAAGATGAGTGACTTACAGGTAACATCCATCATATCAAAAGGGGGGATTATCATAGAGACACAAGCCTCCATGAATAAAAAATTCAAATTTTGAGATAGAATATAGGTTTAATAGATTTAGAGTGGTTCATATATCATATTGGTTCAAATATATGACAAATATTTGCACATCGGTACATATTATGTAGGCATATTATGTGCCATGCATATGTGCTCACTTTATAGAGATTAATTACAAATTATAGATCCAAATACACTTCAGTGAATATACCATACAAATGCACATAGTTTATAAGAACATAAAGTATAGGTTTTGACATATAGATACATTTGAGATACATGTTTTCAAATTTAGCATATAGATGCATAACATTCTATATCATTGACATGGATTTAGTGGGACATGATACCGGTTCATAAACCTAGATATTATTATAGATATCAATTAGAAGTGACTCATGAAGAATGATAGTGGTTCATGCACATACACACTATGACATTTTATAGTTGGCATTGATTCATTGAGATTTTATACTTATTTATACACATTGACATCTTTTGCAGTGATCATTATTTTAGTTGTTTATCTACAAACATAATTCAATGAAACTAGGAAGTGAACAACCTTAAATCTATAAGTCTTTTTGTAGTGGTTAATTCATGTTTTTTATAAATTAATGCACACTAAGGATCATTGATGATCAAAAACAAATCTATATTAGTTACTTGAGTTAGTGTGTTTGAGGTTAAACAATGACAATGCCACTACTACATATATTTATGAGGGTTGGGGCACTTGTCATCCCAACCTAGATGCTTGCATAATTACACAAATTTAGAATCGATCAACCTCAATTATCTAATGGTTCAAAAAGAGGAACCATTCTCTAATGATTCGACAAGGAAGCATCATCTCCAACATTTTACAAGGTAACATAGTTTCACCTAAATATAGGTGTACTCCTTCCTAACACTTAAATTTTAATTTTTTAACATTAGTTAAAATTTCATATGTTATATATGGAGATTGAATACTATAGTTTCAATATAGGTTTTTCTTGGGGAAAGTTACACATTTGGATCCATCTCCCAAATACAAAATGTGTTGTACACACTCAATTATATTGTGTTCTTTTACTTTATTAATTATATTAAATTTTAATACTAGAATAAAAGGGGGAAATTTTTTAGACACAAAAATTTGGTATTAGACATTTAAAAATGTCAACCTTCACTACATTTATCCTACATGACTTGCACATCTCAAAATATATCTTATTCGCCTTCTTTCACATCCAAATGTTTCACTAAGAGTTTGACCATTTCATTTTATTTTTAGTAACTTACATAAACCTATCACTTTGTATCTAACTAGATAAATATTACCTAGGCAAATCCAAATCATTAGATTTGCATTTTTGTCTCTTGGATAAAAATATCATGCTCAGACAATTTTGTCAATAGAACAATCCCTAGGTTGATGTTACTATCTCTCACCCAGAATTTTTTTTTTTCAAATCTATTTTAATTAACTATGATTCAAACCATTCACTTAGTGTATCGATGGTGTGATAAATTACCCAAATAGACTTATATGAATACAAATCTAGGTCAAGCTTATTATCCATCTAGCAGTCATCTAAAAGTTATATATCAAGCATCTATACACTAATGTAAATTGAGAACAAAACCTATTGTTACCAAATTACAAATCAATCACTAGGATTGCTTATTATCCAATTTTAAATCACACTAATCTAAGTCAATAATAGAAATTATCAAGTATCAAAACCATATTTCTAGGCGCATAGAGAACACTTCCACATTCACATTAAATGAAATAACTTTGTGAGGCTTGACTTCCTTCTTTGGATTATTGGATATGTAGGTAGTGGTCAATTCGGGGGTGATTGGGGTCAGCTCAGCCCATTGTACTTCCTATTTTTTATATATTTTATCCCTTCACAAGAGGGATTAGGGTTTCAATATTAATGAGACTAATTTTATATTTGTGTAAATAATCAGGCATTAGGATCACACATATAAAGATCTTACAAGAAAGAATAATGGAATTCAAAGTCATAGAGCCTAAAAATATCCCAAGATAGTAACATCATTCTATAATAAGTTTCATTAATGGACTCATTATAATATAATGTCAGTGACCCTGTGTGCATAGCCAATTAGTTCCATATTCACATGATTCATAGGCCTACTTCCAACCCCTTTTCACTATCATAAGTTAGTGTTTAATATATTTTGAATTGAAACTAATCAAATGAATAGAATATACATATTTTATAATTAAATATATAAGTTATAATTTTTTATAGGATTTGGAATTTGTTAAAAAATAGTAAAAGGACCTAAAAATATGCAAACCTCTCTAAAATAAATTTAATGTTGACTATGATTGAAAATTTATTAAAAGACATGAAAAAAGTGTCATGTTTGAAAAAAATAATTTAAATTATGATAGGATGAGGTCACATTAGGAGGATAAGGATACATTATGGCCTTGTCTAATGATTGTGACCATGTCCTAGTTAACTTTGTGCCTAATTTCTTGATCTAGGTCTATGTGACTACTTTATAGGGTTTATTGATTCTTTGTGGGGGGTAAATATATACATTAAACATCTATAAAATACAAACCTTAGTCTTGCACATGAATTAGATATAAATTATAAAACAAAATTGGGGAATATGGTTAGGTGAATAGTTGAGCTACCCTTGAGAAACCCTACATAAATTAAGTTTTTCCTACATAGTCCAAATGGGCCTTAGGGTGATTGTGTGATCCATGATTATGAAACTATATAAATATATCTAGAATATTGATTAAAATTATTAATAATGGATTCCCTTGACCTAAAATAAAATGTATTCATACTTAGTCTATGACTATTATAAATCAACAAAATCAAAATTAGAATAAATAATGTTATTTTATTTCATATGTAGTAATTTAAAATTAGCTTGTTAAGTCCTTTCAAGTGAATGCCTTGATATGATTTTATAGATGAATATTTAAAATATTTTATCTATTCATCCTCATAAAAATCATGGTCTCGATTTGAAAAATTTATCATTGGAGCGTGAGGGACAAGGTTGTGATGTGGCCGTATTTGAATTAGCATGGTCCTATCCTAGAAGGACAAAGACTTTTGAAAAATGTTTGACATGAACCTATATGTTGAATAGGTATGAATAAGATTGAAGTAGGGATGTATATATGATATTGTATATGATTTCAAGATAATAGAGGCTCTCTTATGGATTATGAGTGAGTGAAATGGTGAATAAACCAAGTAGGGTAAGGATGTCAAGAATAAAAAATTTCAAGAACTTGATGATTGATTTTAAGTGTTTAAATTTTCTCCCAATTTATTATAGTGATGTAACAAAGTGAAATTAATATATTAAAGTAAATTTGAACATAGGTGTATTTACACACTTTTTATTTGGATGTGAATCTTGTTACCTAATGTTAAAACCTACAATAATGTTGTTGAAAGTAGGTATTGTACATATTTGAAAGTTGAACATCTCAATATTTGAGATTTAAAAATTTTCAAAGAGAGCAAATATACCCTTGAAAGAGTATGCAATCTAATTGCCTTGTAAATTGAAACTAGAAAAGTATGTATTCCCCTTTAAAGAGGCATCTAGAGAAGTTTTTAACCAATGGTGAATTGAAAATTATCAAATCTCAATTATGAAACCTTTGAATGCCCTTGACTTGGAAAGATTTTATGCTCCAAATATCATTTGAAGGGGTGTAACCACCAAATGTGGCTCACTATATCTTGAAAAAGTGTAGCCATAAACATTGAGTATCATTAGACTCTAACATGGCCCACTTGAAACATGAAGATGAATCACACTGCTATAGATGGATCTAGATTCTAATTAAAACTTTATAACTTTGAAACTTTAAAACTTTTTAACTTGAGAAATTTTGAAACTTTTGAAATATTTTTTAATTTATGAACTTTGAGCTTGCCATGTAATAACTTGAACATGAATGAGTATCATGTCCCATTTATTGTGTTGAATATTATATTTCCATTTGAATTTTAAAATTATTTAAACCTGTAACTATTTAAAACTTTCCACATGTAAATTTTATGAATGAGTGTACATGCATGTTACATGCCCCTATAATCTGAAATTTTGAAATCATGTTATAATTTTTGAAACTATATAGTGCCATAAATATAAAATTTACTCATGAGGCTTGATTTATTAAGACAATCCCATTGTGATGTCCCCATTTTGAGATGAGACACATAACCTATAATTCACTAAGCTTAAAATAAAATTTATGTGAACTATGCAATCATGTAGTAGACTTTGAACTTTGAATTGGATTGCATCATAGTATTTGAAAATAGCATTGATTTTGAATGTGTTAGATAGATATATCATTGAAAATCATAAGCATAATTTTCATGATATGCATCATGGAACTAATTGTAAGAATAAAATATATAAATAATGCATGACATGAATCATGGCACCATATAAATAAGAAAGTAACATACAAGCAATGTCATGCAATGTTACACAATTTGTATACAATATCACATATAAGGACCAAAGGGGCACATACAAAGGACATGTAAATATCTCATATCACACAAGGCCTAGGGCCACACTCAAATGAGATAATAATTCCATTTGGGAAATAATTTAAACATAAAATTTTAAGGGCTACACGCAATAATAAAACAAGTTATAACTTATCATGTAATAAATTAAGAAAAAATCATAGAACAAATGACACTAGTTTATGTCAACCATATGTATCCATGTCAGTGTTAGAAAATAACATGTTCATGTAACACATGTATAGTATGAGTGAATAGAAAAATATTTTTAAGATATGTATCTCATCATGGTATAAAGGTTGTGAATAAATAAAACCTATTAAATTATTCACAGAGAATTAATAGATGCCCCCAACATAGAAAGTATGTTGGGTAATAAAGGAATTCTGACATTGAAACCATGTGAAAGTATGTCATGTATCACACTCAAATACCTCATTAAAATAAATGTGTATTGAAAAATTAAGTATGATATCTAAAAAACATATAATAAATAACATATTGAAATGAGCTAACAACAATTGAAAATGCTTCTTAGGTCATGATTTTGAATTTTTGAAAATATTTTGAATTTTTTAAAAAAGTAATTATTAATATGTTTTTAAATTTTTGTCATATTTGAATTTTTTGATTTATTAAAAATATTTGAATTTTAAAATGCTTAAATAGGTGCCAAGAAGCAATGATTCGACAAGAAAGGAAGATGGAAGGATTTGAACAATCCTCAGCAACGTGCAAAAGTGACAAGAAGGAAAGGCAAGCCATGGAACCTCAATGTATGTGTAAATGAATCATAGAAATGTAGACTTAATTATTAAGTTAAATAAGAATGTACATGTTTATAAATGTTAAATACATTATATGTGATCATGTTAGTGCAATGAAATCCATAATAGGGTAAGTATACAATAGTGAGCAAGATTAACCATGGAAAGTGTTTTTAAGATAGTTGATTTGGATTGATAGAATTGGTTTGAAATTCAAGAGGGAAAGTGAACCAAGGGATAAAATAATGATATAAGAATAATTAGAATTGGAATAAATCAAAATATCTATGTAAAAAGGGAAGTATAAATAATCAAGAGACTTAGCACAACTAGTGTATTGGTAGGAAATATCATCAAGAGGGTGCTTATATGCATACCCAATTATATTGAATGAAGGGGTCACTTATTTTGAAGAATAAATTACAACTATATATGCTTGTAAATCTAAATTATTATCATATGATATAATATAATCTTTTGAATCTCTATTTATATGCCCATGTAAACCTATATTCTCATGTGAAATAAGAGATGTAACTTCCTAAAATAATAAGTTATGGCTTAAGATATGAAGACTTATTTTTATGTGCCACTTTATGTTTAGGAGAATGTACCATGCTCTTTGAAACTAACTGAATATGTCCATTTGTAACTATATTATGCTTACAAATAGATGGATAAACTAATTTTGTAATATACTTTGGAGTATGTAGATCATGCTCTTGAGTAGTTATGTAGACTATTTCATTGCCATGTTGCTTAATAATTATGCCAAAATATTATCTATAGAATAATTAAATACCATTAGTTCCAATGGATATTCATATTTTATTCCTATATTTTTTACCACTTGATTATCATGAATATATTTGAGACATTTATGCACTACAAAAGGTATTGCTCTGACATTTTATATCCAAGGGAGTCCTAATAGCATATTGAATACCCAAATGTTTGGTAGAACTAAGAATGGAGTGGGCACTATGAGAGAGCCCACTTGTAAATGTATCACTATATAGCCAAGAGTATATTGTGTATAACCATAAATTACTTTGACAACTCTAGAAGTATCTTGTAGATTATTCTTTGTACAAAAAAGAAAACATAGGAGTGTTATTGTGCACACATTTCCACTTGATCCATTATCTATCATAACACTATGTATGGATTATTTTTTAACATATGATTAAATAAAAACTATGTGCTTATCTGAATCATCAACAATAATTTCACTATCATCAAATGTAATCATAGGACATGATTCTTGTTTGATTCTAATTATACCAATGATGATACTAAGAGGATGTACATATGTATAAGAAGGAAGATGAGCATTATATGCATAATGTACTTTATAATTATCTTTGTTATTTTCTTCATGATTTGTAAAAGGATATTTGTACATTTTTACCTTTTCATTATCATTTGTTTGTGGCATAGCCTCTTTAATAGGTACATTAATAAATATAATGTTCTCACCAATAAGATCTTGAATCTTCTTCTTAAGCTTGAAACATATGTTTTTAGAATGCCCAATATATCTATGGTAGTCAAAATATGCATTACCATATAGAATTTAATGTTGTGTTCTAGACATGTCCACTTTCATTGGTAGAGGAAGAGTTATGAGATTGTATTCAAGTTGCTTTGCAACAATACAAGAGGAGGTGATGGTAAACTTCAGAATTGCCTCTTTAGTAGAGCTTGTAATTGAATATTTTGTGGTGTTTTTTAAATAGCATTAACCATAATCTTCATTTAATTATTTATTTCATTTATTTTGATCTTATAATTTGACTTACTTTCAAACTTGATATTTGAAGTAGAAGGAACATTTGAAGTGTACTTGATCTTATTCAAAGTAAGTAACTTGACCTCACTCTCTTTGACTGTATGGCATAGTTCATTGAAAGATTTGAACTTATAAAACATAATTGACTCTTGAAGTGAAGATATCAAACTTTGAGTAAATATTTATTGGATCTCATAATCAACTATTTTATTTTTAATTTTTTCTATCATAGTCTTCTATCGTAACACATTTTTTCTAATTATTTTATTGGGCCCTTCTTTGAGCTTTTAAATTTGAGCATATGATAAATTTTCACCAATGTTGATAGAAAAGTGTGCTAAATTTTTATTTTCTAAATAATTTAAAACCTTTACTACTTTAATAAGAAGATCATTATACCATCTAAGAGCATATTCTTTGAGACATCTTGGAAAGATAATTGTCCATAATTTGGCATTATCTACATAGTCTAGATAAGTTGCTTGGAATTCACATAAATGTTATCTAGGATCACCCTTGCCTTCATATAGAGGAATATTGGGAGCCAAAAATCCAACTAGTAATAGATAATATGTAATTTTGGGTGTTAAAGGGTTATGAAACAAGGAACATGAATCCATAAATGGGATAACATGAGAAATAGCTTTCTCAATGTTACCTAGCTTAGCTGGTAAGGAAATAAGCCCATGCTCATGAGTAAAATTTATAGATGTAATTGGAGGAATGTAAGTAGCATAAGTATGCATATGCATAGATATATTTTTGAAACTAAGTGATGTTATAAAACCAAGGGATGGTGCTATAAAATTAGCCAAAGGTATGGAAATATGAATAGAAGTAATGGTAGAGGTCATAACATTGTAAGGGATTTGACAACCCAAAAAGACAATTGTTATGATGTATATGTGGCCAATTTATCTTGATGTTTATATTTTAATTATAAAATTAGACCAATGGTATTATTTACCTCGTTGGGTTCTCTTGAAGACCTTGATAAAATTCATTGTATTCTTGTACTTAATTTTTATCTACTCCATTTAGATCATGTGGATTAATGTGGGTTTCTTCTTCATTATTATAATTTTATTCATTACTTTCATTATCAATTTTAATGTGACATTCATTTGTAAGATACCAAAGAATTTGAATAATAGCATTAGTAGTTTAAGAAAAAAATCATGACTTGCTTAGTATAATAAACCAAATAATGTTTCATATTCAAAATAGATATAACACTTAATCTATCACTACACCTCAGAGGCATATAATACAATATGAATCAAGCAATGCTAATGACTATGAATACAATACAAGCAAAACTTAAGGTATAAGGGTGATCTAGGCAAGGGTTTGAATGACTATGTGGATCTCAAATATACTCTCATTTATCGATTAGTGTCATCTCAATGTTTCAGATTACAACTTATAGAGGTAGAACCATGAATGTATCCTACTAACTCTATTTCTTAGGGTATAATGAGAGTAATTTCCCTAGGTGATAAGCTCCTCTTAGGTGCACCATAAATCAAATGGCTAAAGGAGGCTTCCTCTAGTATAAAAAAGGGATCATAGGCATTTATTATATACTATGAGGTACATGAAAAATAAATTTTGTGTTTAGTGGTATACAATGGCTATGAGTATTTGGATAAACCCCTCACACCATGATGTCTACAAAAATAATAATGTGTAGACCTTCATAATAATCATTAAGTAGTTTAAAAACTATCAGAACATAATTTCTAAAACAAGTAAAAGTAAATAAAAGAATAAAAGAATCAAAATATTTTTATGTATATAAATCAACAAATTTCAACCTGGGGTTAAAACAAATAACTTATTTGTCAGATTTGATCAAGGTAACAAGACAAACTTCTTCAATGTCAGATTAAACTCAAGGTCAAAAAATTTGAATCATTATGTTTGAGATTTATATCTAAAATCAAAGGTTATTTTAGTTGAGTGTAAGTAATTTAAATAAATTTAATGAAATCTTAGGACAAAAATCAAGCAAATAACAAGTATTGTTCTAAAAATAGTAGGTTCACCAAAATGTTTAATCTATTTTGAATTAAAATTAATTAAATGAATAAAATTAAACTAATGAAATTGAAATGTTGGAATATACATCTATGATAATTAAATATAGTATATTATAGAATTTGAAATTTGATAAAAATAGTAAAATGGTCTACCAATATGTAAGCATCCATAAAACATGTTTAATATTAACTGTATAGGCTGACTATGACTAAAAACTAGTTGAAAAGACCTAAAAATATGTAATGTCACAAATAAATAATTTAAATTAATTTGGGACAAGTTTGCACTAGGAGGATAGGGTTGTACTTAAAATACATCCTAGTTGATTGTGTGTTTGATTTCTCGATATGGTTTTTTACTATTGCTTGTAATAGTTTAATGATTCTATGTAGGGGCCAAATAGATGTGTCGAATACCTATAAAAGACAAACCTTAGTATTAAAAATACACTAGATATAGATCATATAAAAAATATGAAAACATGGTTAGTGGAATAGTTGAGGTACCCTCATAAAACCTTATGTAATATGAGTGTTGCCTATATAGCCCAAATGGGCCCCCAGTTGATGTACTTCTCCCTCTTAGGGTGATTGTGTGATCTATTACTATGTGATTATATGACTATAGCTATAATTTTGATTGAAATTTTTAACAATGGATGTCCTTGACCTATAATTAAATATATTCAAAATTTTCCTATGACTATTAAAAATTAGTAGAGTTAAATTAGAATAAATAGTGCTCATTTGCTCAATGTGTAGTAATTTGAAATCAGCTTACTAGGTCTTTCCAATTGAATGCCTTGATGTGATTTTATAAGGGAATATTTAAAATATTTTAGATAACCAACCTTAAAAAAATCACAAGAGATCCATTGTGAAACATATCAATTATAAAAAGTGATGGTTGGAGCACAGGTGACAAGGCCATGCTAGGAAAAGTTTCTAGTACGACCCTATCCTAGAAGGATAGATTATTGAGAAAGATCTGATCAAAGTTTGTAGGTTCAATAGGGATGAATAGGATTTAAATAAGGATGTTTATATGATATTTTATGTGTTTTTAAGAGAACAAAGGATCTCTTATATATTTCAAGTTAGCAAAATGGTGAACATACCAAGTAGGTGAGGATGTCAATAATAAACAGTGTCAAGCACTTAACGATTAATTTTATGTCCCTACAGTTAGTCATAGTCAGTTAGTGAACTAGAAAAGCTAAGTATTCTAATATTTTTATCACATTTCAATTATCAAATCAATTATAATACTTTATATTATTGTTCATGATTAATTGTCATATCTTATAATTTGAATTATACATAATTTTTAATCTTAATTGGGGTTGTACAAATCTAAATCAAGGTAAAATAGAGACATCTAGAGAAATAAAAGTAGGATCAAGATCAAACTCCACTTCAATTTCATTAATTAGCATATATTTATATAGAGTTGAGAATGAAGCAAAGTAGTAGCATGTGGTGTGAACTAAGGAGGAGCCATATTAAGATACTTACAATGTTTCTAATGATGTTAAGTTTGATCATGATTTAATGAATCAATAATAGAGGTTAATTATCACACATGTTTGTTTGTTTGTTATGATGTTTCTAATGATGTTGTCAATTGTCAAACATTAGTTAACATTGTATAACTCTTGATGTTATTAACTTATGATGTTAATAATTGTGAATAGGATTCATTCTTCTAAGAATCATGCTTGTTAATTACCAAACATTTGATGTAGTATAAATGTAATATGTTTCCTTTCCATTAATGTTTTTTTCAATGAACATATGAAACAAATATTTGTTATAATTCATCATTCTTATCTTTATTACATTATTATTTCATTAATTCAATTAAAATTATATTGTTCAATTTGTTATGATTCATTATGTTTGTATTTATTGTATTATTATTTAATTATTTCAATTATAATTAGTATTATTTAATCTATTATACTTCATTATGTAGTTATGTAAACATTATTGATTTCAATTTTATTTGACTATGTGATTGCATTCTAGCCTTTGGAATTCAGACTTTTGTGATCTTAATTAATTATCATAACTTAAGTGAAAACAAGGTTTGTAGGTTGTTATTAAGCACACTTGCACTCCTTTTATTTGTATATTTTATTGTATCGTAAAAACATCAAGTTTTGGCATTGAGCAAAGTATGTGTATGGAAATATGATGGTTGACCCTTGAATCTTTTGTTGATTATGTTAATGAATATTTTGATATTGTATGTGAAAACTTGAACTAACATGTTGGTGTTCTTATTTTTGAAGAAACACTTATTTATAACATAAATATGCTTATTTTACAGGAATATATAATTTCATATAGTTGTTCTTGGGATATATGGATGTTACAAAATATTTCATTGATGGCAATCATATTATTATATGCCCAATTTAAGGGTTTTAAAGGTTTTTTTTATCAATTTTTTGGGATGTTAAAATTTGTACCAGATCTTGGGTTCATTCTCAATAATTGTCTCTTTGTTAAAATATTACTAAATATTTAAGAGTCTTATGAATATCATATCATTCAAGTACCAAATATACAAGTGTTTATGTAAGATCCATACTTTAATTATAGTTGTTCATAAGGATTATACTTTTTTGCTTAAAAAAGTATGTCTCATACAAAAACCATTAGATGAAGACATAAACAGTATTAAATTTTAAATCACTAGATATTTTTACATATTTAAGTCATGACTTTATAGTCAATCATAATTTTATAAATTATGTCACTATTTAGGATACGATGATTCATCCCTAGCCTTGGATCCATATTTTTTATTTCTTTATTTTATTTTATTAGTCGAGAGAGTCATTTTATGATCTCCCTTACTTTACCTACTCTCTAGCATGGGAATGTTCAATTTAAATTAGTCATGTTGTTGGGTCACTATTTTACTTAGTCACATTCCTCATTTCCTTCAAATTGGTATCGACAACAAATTTTACTCCCTCGTTATCTCTTTTCTACCAATATCCATTGTCATTTTTTGAAGGTAATAAAAAAGTGGTTAACTAAATAGAAAATTAAAAATAATAATAATAAAATTGTTCAAAATGTTATTTTAAATAAAAAACATCATTACTATTGACCAATTTTGACCCCCACGTCAAAATGGCCAACCCCCTATAGTTGAAGTTTGACTTATCATGAGTTCCCTAGCCTTGTTGATGGTCATATTGGCCTTGGGTGTTCTTAAAAGTGGTCATGTAACCCATATTATCATTTTATAAGATTGTTTTATGACAATATTAAGGTAAAATGTCATTCTTGACCTTATAGTTGTCTAGTCATTTCTAGCATGGGTAAGTGGGTCCAAGGGTGTTAAGTGGTCTAGGGGGTCATGTTGATACATGTACTATGGTGTAAAAGTAATAGCATGCCTCCTATAGTTATTAAAACTCCAAGAAAGGAGGCAAATCAACTTTATAACGTTGCATTCCACTCTCAAGGCATTTTATTGATCTATTTGGTAACGTTTAAGAGGATTTTGTAAAAGAAATGGTAGGTTTTCAAGGAGAGGAGGTGATTGAAACTTTATAATAGGTATATACATACATCCACTAGTTTTAGGAGCACTTATCACACTTTTTCCATCAGTTTCCAAGGTAAAATTAGTTGTTCTCAGGCCAAAGTTAGAGGTTTCCATTAGGTTTGTACAAGTTTTTTAGAGAAAACTCACATCCAGGTGATTCCATGACTGAAATTATCACCCTTAGGTTAAAATATAGTATTATATGAGTATAAAGGATTAAAAAGTGCAAAAACCTACCCTATATCGCCTTCACTCTTCTTAATAGCCTTGGATAGCCATTAAGGTTTATGCTCAATCTGTATAGGAGAGAGAAAATGGTGATCTAATATGATAGGTAGAGGAAGGGGGTCTCATTACCTTTACATTATTGGAATTATTTTGTATATTGGTGACCCATGTTTTATGAACAATGGTTAATAATATAGGCAGTCAAACTAGTCTCCTACATCTACGTAGGGTCATCTTTTGAAGGGTTTTAATGTATTTTTGGTTTGATTGATGTAATAAATGTTTGAATGTGTATTATATAGGTCCTAAAAATCCATATAATTCATTATCAACCCCTATTTCACATAGGTTATCTCATGGTAATAATAAACCTTCATGTTGTTACAAGTTACAAGTTGCAGGCAATGATTTCTTAATGTTGCACAACCTTCAATGCATGAATATAGAAGTGACTAGTGGTTTAATGTTGGATGATGGGTTTTTTGGAACCATTTAGGTCTTATTTACCTCCCAATCATAATGGATTCATCAATTAACATTCAACTCTTTCAAGGTCTTGTATTCAAGTGTGATTGTCTATGTAGTTTGACCTCAATAGCAAGTATGAGCAGAGTGTCTCATTGTTGATAGTGGAGGTGTTTCCAATATTTCATATCATCAGGTATATTATATAACATACCTTAGTATTTATCTATAAACAATAACATATGAATGGACTTCATGTGTTTCACTCTCTCATAACCCATGCTCAGTCTTAAAAAGAGACTTTCTCTTTTTTGAGCCCCTATAGGCATATTTAGGCAAGTAGAGGAACTCTAACTATGAAATTGGACATTAGAGGTGTTTAGGTACTAAAGGGAGTCATAGGTATATATGAATAATCATGGTAAATGGAGCATATTCAAGAGATTAGGCCATCCCAAGATGACAAACTCAGTCAAGGTTTCAATACACACATGATTGTAGTTGAAGTGTTGAAGAAACATTGATGGCGTGATGAGATTAAGAAGGTTTATAGGGTTATAATTAAAAATTAAGTGTCATAAACATGTTTATTTCATTAAAGGAAATAATGAAGCATCAAAGGAGAATAATCTCACCTCTCAAATGGGCTCACACAGTTAAGAACTAAACTATATCCTATAGACTAATCATGGAGATCAAGGTGACTGAGTTGAGAGTAGTCAGAAAAGTTTCAAAGGTATATGAGGATGATAACGCTAGTTCAATGCTATTATAATGATCAATATTACCTCAATATGTTAGAAGTAGAATAAATCCATACTCAATCAAGACATAGAGTTACCACCTACATGTAGGGTTATGATGAATGAAAAAGTGTAAAGAGCTATGCATGGATGAGAAATAAAGAGGTGGGAATAGATATATATACTTTTTTTCCAAGGTTCATGGTCATCCATTGAATGACTTTGGTACTCTGAGGCATGAGGATCCTCATAGACTAGTTGGTCCTAGTAGACCCCATTGGGCATGTACATGCCAATCATGAAAAAATAAGGTTGTGATTGTAGAGTTGAAGAAACATTGATGGAGGATGATTTGAAGAGGTTTTAGAAGGTGACCATGACCACTATGATTTCAATGATCGGAGACCTTAAGATGCCAACTAAGAATGGGAGAAGGATGTCTACACCTATAGTCTAGGCAGACCTACTAGATCTCTACAAGAGGTTAAATGGTAAGAAATAGGTTCATGATTTGAATGAAACAAGGTTCTCAATGTTTCTTGTTGTTGGTTATAGTCCTTTGAGATAAGGAAGAGCCTAATGGCCTAATTAGGCTTATTAGGCCTAAACTGACATGTACATATTTGCACTTGGGAAATGAAGGACATTTTCATGTTTGGGGAGTGTTTGAGGTTGTAAAACATCATAAGAGGGTGATATCAATGTCACAAGGTAGTTTTTTGGGTTTTTAACCCAAAAAATATGGAAAAAGATGCATGTATAGACTTCTAGGGTTAATTATGTCATGAAGCCTGCAAACCCTAGGCAAGAGTATGAGAGGTATGTAGAGAGTTTGAAGGGTTTAAAAAGAATTTAAACCATGTTCATTGGTCAATTAGGGTGCCATAGACTCCTAGGAGTTTTTTTTAAACCAATACTAGACTCTTTTACACCTCCCTAAGCAAATGCACCTCTCTTAAGCTCTTAATTAGGTTAGGCAGTCAACTTTAGTCATCTTCTTACACTCAAAACTATATGGAGATGTTGAATGGGGATCAAAGCTCATCATAAAAGGTGTATTGGGTTATCTACATGATACTCCAATCATTGGTTCCTAATTTTAGGCTCCAATATTTATGAACCATTATTAATAACCTAAGCACCTCAAAACCCTACCTAAACCACTCCTAGTGACTCACTAAGAGAGATGATGACTCAAATGGATTAAAATGGACTTCTTTAGTAAGAAAATGGTCAAGGTGATATATGGAGGTCTTTAAGTCATATCTATGAACCTATATTCCCCACTTGTGAGGTACAAGCTAGATAGATTAATCTTGGGAATGACTACTATAGGCCTAGAAAGAGTAGGTTTTGAAGGTTTCTTGAGAGTTTGAGTTGGGTAAGGCCTAGTATGGTCTAATGGATATAATTATAAATTAATAGAGAAGAATAACATGTTCCCAATACTTCATATTAATATTTAAAGGCACTTAAGTGTCTCCATGGGATTTCCACAACCATCACCTTGGCTAAAAATTGGCTATACTACGGTGGTTACTCATAGAAGCCTAGTTACAAACCTTGGGCGGGTCATATAGAGCTTGGGAGCCTCTTTAACATCACTAAGATTAATTTTTGATGATATAAATAACATCATGAGTCCATGAACAATTCCAACTAGGTGATAAAATAGGCTTGAGTGAGAGAGGTCAGTGTCTCATTGAAATAACATTGAGGGAGATGGTGAATGAAGTATGATGGCCATCGTAACATCAGCATGTGAGCCTCCAAAATATGAAAGGTGTCAACCATAAAGGAAAGGATCATCTCAAATAGAAGTTGATCATCAATAATTCCATTTGTTATCTCTAAACAATCAAGATAATAGTTTCAAAGAGAATTAATGAGCCACTAAGATAATTAAGTGTTAGGAGGTCTCTTTTATGCCACTATCTTGAAGATCATGATGGAATGAAGTAATGCACACATTGGAGGAGTTATTAAGACTTATTACACTATTTTTTTCTTATTTAAACTTCATGATGCAAGTGATATGTGTTTATTGACTTGTATCTAATGTACTTCTTCTCTTCTTATCTCACTTCTCTAAAAAAGCAATCTCTTTTGGCTTGTAATGTAATCCTTAGTGGAGTGTGGCAAAGACCTTCCATACAAAACACTTGTATCTACCTATAAATAATTAATATATGTTATTTATATCCTTCTCATATGCTTACAAATATTGAATAGTGATGGTGGTTGATTAGTGTTAGTGGTAGCAAGTAGACTCCCTTCATTTGTCTCATTTCCTTAATTGGTTATAGGTTGGTTTATCATCTTGGTAGGTCATATCAAGTGTTTTAATGTCCTTCCATTGGTTAAGTGTGGAGGTTGATTCAAAAAGTGTCTCTTATTATACCTATTAATCACCTCCTATTTGTCTTTGTTTGGCTTTCACCTCCATATTGAAACACTCATGCCTAGAGGTCATTGTGAGTTAGTGCAACAGTTCAGTTTGTGTTCATATTCATAGTGTAGGATAGGTAGGTGGAGGATTTTTATATTGGTGCATCACCTATATTATATTAGGTTTATTTCATGTTTCTTTCTCCATTTTCCCCCTAATAATTTATTAGGCTTATTTATTTGAGCATATATGATGCATTAAGTGAGTTAGCCCTATAACCTACAGGTTTAGTCCACCTATAGGTCACCCACAACCTTGGACTAATCCCATGTTACCCCAAATATGGAAAGGTCTAAAAAATATTATCCTAAGGTGTAGTTTGGTGTTTAAAAATTTTTTTCACACTTGGTGGGACCAAATTTCAAGGAGGTTGTAGTACTCACTCTCATCATTTGGTGACCTCAAGGAGCTAAAAACTTTTTGGTGGTAAAATAACACTCAAATTTCATGCTAAAGGGCATCATAAGGTATTCATCTAAGGGTGAGAACAATTTTTATTAATAGTTGACTTTATTCTTCATTGTCCTCATGATGTTTAATGGTTGGATATGAAGGAAATTTTTATTCTACACTACCTTATTAGTCATATCCTGACCCATATCAGCCCTGTGTTCCTTATCACCAATAATATGTTAACTCTTACCAGTCTTATGTTGAATTTATTAAAATTGGTTATCAGTCCTATATGCCACTTCCCACCCAAATTTAAATTCCTTTGCATCCTACATATCCTCCTTATCAATATTAGTAAGATCATGATTCTCTTAGTCAACATAGCCATGTTTCAAATCAGTCCATCTCAAGCCTTAAGCAAACTCTCTTAGGTTATGAGAGATATATGATTGGGATTAATACATAAAGGGAGTATGGTTAAGAGGTCCCTATTAATCTCATTAGGAATTTAAGAGACTCATTATATTAAATTAAGAGAAAGTGGGCATCTATTGTCAGGGGAAATCATTCAAGACTTACTAGTGTTATGTTAGACATAGATGCCCTGATTTCAAGCAAAGAAGAAAAGCGAGTGGCTCATGAGGGGTAGTATTATCATCCTCATATGACCTCCCCTATTCCATATTAGTCTTATTTTGATCAACCCATCCTTCCTCAAAATATTGATTCAAATGATTTTCAAAACCTTCTAAGTTCCCCACAAGTTTCTCAAGCTTTCCCTACTTGGAAGTATATTCAAAAGACTATGCAAAAGAGGGAAGTACTTGTTAAGAGGACTAGATATAATGATTCAAATCAAACTTGGTATATCCATTCCCTTGATAATTAGCTTGAGGAGATTTATGACCAAATGAGACTTGATTTTGAATCTCACCTAACTAGAGAAATTAAACTTGCAAATGAACATTTATTTCAATCAATGGTAGTAACAAGAGTAATAAAATCTCAAGAGAAGGTGGTGGAGAGACTACCCAATATTTCATTCATCCCTCAAGATACAACACACATTTTTCTAGAAGAAGTTCCTAGTGTTAAAGTCCTAGCTTGGAACCAAGTAGTGAAGTCTTGGGAGAAACAAGAGGAAGAGAACCCAGATCAAGACATTGAAGTTAAAGAAAACCTTGACACTATTCAAACCCCATTTCTCTCTCCTCAAGAACCCAAATATTTTCCATCTTTGAGGTCTATTTAATGAGGCATTCAAGATAAGAGGGATATTCTATTTGAGAAGGTTGAAAATCAAATTATGGTTATTTAAGAACCTCAAGAAGACTATGAGAAAAATGAGGTGTTTTTTTGGGAAGAATGAGCATCTTGATGAGGATAATGAAACACATATAGAAAATTTTAACCTTATCTCTCTCCAAAAATTACTAAAAGGGTCTTATATTCCCAAGTTCTTAAATTTTAAGGGTGATACCTTGACTCCCAATCCAACTCATGAATACATCCATCACCCTCTCACCCATAACCTCTTTTAAAAGGAACCTATCATATAGGAGTTGAGTGAATAAAGTAAAGTTGTAGAAATAGTTGAACAAGGTGATCTAGGTGAGTTGGAAGAAAATATTACTATTGGGACACCTCTTGGTGAAGAGAAGTATAGATCAGCCTTCAAGGATGTAGAAGAAGATGAACTTCAAAATAAAGGTGAGTCATAAGAGGAAAACATATTAGTTGGCCAAGAAGAAGGTGATTTTTAGTATTTCCTTGATAACATGGCAACTATTGTCTTTCATGACAATCCTAAAGGGTATGGAAATTGGAAATTTGTCAAACTTATAATAGTTTTAGAACAAAAAGATATCCCTCAATAGGTTTTAGTTGGTCAAAAAAGATGCAAACTAGCCTATGAAGTTGAAGAGGAAGGTAACTTTGATGAGATACAAGCTAATCAAGTTTTTATGATGGGTGAGGGAGCGCTTAATGATCTATCAGGGGTAGCAGAAAGTTGCTTATATTTCCATGAGCATGGTTAAGGAGATATAGTTTCCAAATACTTATCAACTTGTGTTATGCCTACTTTTATATTATCTCCTCTCAAGCTTGAAGAAAGTCCAAGCAAACTAGAACTATGTGAGGATCAATTAAAAGACTTGTTTGAGATTATAAGATCAAGTTACTTTCTTCTAGAGATGTGTCATGATCCAGTCTAGATTAAAAAAATTAATTTCACTAAATAAGAGGAAGGCAGATCTCCAAGAATTCATTCCAAGAGTCTATTTCATTTGAAGGTGACTTGTTTGAGATCCTTAAACAAGGTTATCAACCTCTCATTCCATTTTTAGATGTCTCTTCACTCTTTGGGAATGAAACTGAACTTCATTGGTCTCAATTTTTTAGGAAGCAGATTCATATCTCTTTGAATTCATCCCTACAAGCATGCCATAAAATCTATCTCAAATTACTCATCTTGATCAGGAGTAGCCTATGTATGAGGTAGAAATGAAACTATTCATGCAAAGCAAACAAGTTTGTAATGAATATGACTAGGTATTTGATTCACATAGCTAACCTATGTACCTGATAATGAAACAAGAAGGTCAAATTACTATTCTAAGAGGCTATGAACATGCCAACATATACAAATGTAAGTGGAGGTTTTCATTCCTTGAGCAATACCTAATTGGACTTTAATCAACACATGGTAGTTTGATCTCATGGTGCCCTAGTGATCAAAGAAGCTTCCCATTTGATCCTAGAGGCGAAAGAAGTTATGTTTAAGTTAGTTATTTTTAGTTGGTTGATTTTATCTTTTTTTTCATAATTGCTTGTCAGCACAAGTGTGGTGTGTTTATTTCTTACTTTGTGTGGTGTGTTACTCTTTATTTTGTGTGCTTGGGAAGGTAAATAATTTGTTATTATTGTTTAAGGGTCTTGTATCCATGGTCATAGTCTCAAATCAATAAGTGGTTGAGTGAAATTTTACACCATTTCCAAATAGAAGGACAAGGCTATTAGTCCTTTAGCATAATAGGCATGCTACCCTTGGGAATTACCAATTAGTTGACCAATTGACCCCTAGGTCAAAATGGCCAACCCCCTATAGTTGAAACTTGAGTTATCATGAGTTACCTAGACTTGTTGATTGTCACCTTGTCCTTGGGTGTTCTTCAAAGTGGCCATTTAACCCTTATTACCATTGTATAAGTTTTTTTATAGTATTGAGGTTAAATGTCATTCTTGAACTTATGGTTGTCTAGTCATTTATAACATGGTCAAGTGGGTCCAAGGGTCTTAAGTGACCTAGTGAGTCATTTTGAGACATGTCATATGGTTTCCAAGTCATATCACATGTGTTATAGTCTTTAAAACTCTTAGAAAGGTGGAAAATCAACTTTATAACATTGCATTCCACTCTCAAGGTATTTTACTGATCTATTTGGTAACATCCAAAAGGATTTTTGGAAATAAATGGTAGGTTTTTAAGGAGAGTAGGTGATTAACACTTCATCATAGGTCTATATATTCATCCACTAGTTTTAATATCACTTATCAACTTTTTCCATTAGTTTCTAAGGCAAAATTGGCAGTTTTGAAGCCAAAATTAGGGGTTTCCAATAGGTCTGTATAATTTTGTCAGAGAAAATTCACATCTAGGTGATTCTATGGATTCCCTTATTTATATCAAGTTTAAATATAGTGTTTTAGGAGTCTCAAGGACCATAAAAGTATAAAAAACTACCCTATCTCTCTATCACTCTTCTTGGTAGCCTTAGATAGCCATGTCAGTTTATGCCCAATCTGTATAGGAGAGAGAAAATGGTGATATAATATTTTGGTAAAAGGAAGGGGGTCTCATTAAATCTTCATTATAATAATTATTTTTCATATTTATGACCCATGCTTTATGAACAATGGTTAATAACCTAGGCAGTCAAATTGGTCTCATGCATCTATGTAGGGTCATATTTTGAAGGGTTTCAATGCATTTATAGTTTTATTGATGTAAAAAAAAAATTAGTGTGTCTTATATAGGTCCTCATAGTCCATATAATTCATCATCCATCCCTATTTCACATATGTGAGTTCATGGGATTAAGAAACCTTCAGGTTGTCCAAAGTTATAAATTATAGGTAGTGATTTCTTGATGTTGTAGAGCCTTCAATGCATGAATATGGAAGTGAGTAGTGGTTTAATGTTGGATTATGGGTTTCTTGGAACCATTTAATTCTTATTTTCTACCCAATCATAATTTATTCATCAATAAACATTTAACTCTTTCAATGTCATATCTTCAAGTGTGATTGCCTATGTAGTTTAACCTCCATTGCAAGTGTGAGAAAAGTGTCTCATTGTTAATATTGGGGGTGTTTCCACTATTGAATATCATCATGGATATGATCTAAAATACTTCAGTCTTCATCTATAAATCAGAACCTATGAATAGACTTCATGTGTTGCACTCTCTCACAGCCCATACTTAGTCCTAGAGAGAGACTTGCTCTCTTTTGAGCCCCTCCGGGCTTATTTAGACAAGCAGAGGAACTCTAACTATGAAATTGGACACTATAGGTGTTTATTTACTTAGGTAAGTCATAGGTATATGTGAATAATAATGGGAAATTAAGGATCAGAGTCAAGAGATCAACGCATCCCAAGAAGACAAACTCAATCAAGGTTTCAATACACACAGGATTATAGTTGTAGAGTTGAATAAACATTGATGGTGTGATGAGATTAATAAGTCTTAGAGGGTTATAAGTAAAAATAAAGGTTTATAAACATGATTATGTCATTAAAATAAATAATTAAGCATTAAAGAGTAAGAAGCTCATCTCACATAGTCAATAACCAAACTATATCCCACAGACTAGTCATGGAGATCAAGGTGAATGACTTGAGAATAGTTGGAAAAAATTTAGAGATATGTGAGTATTATAACCCTAGTGAAATATGATTTTAATGATCAATATGACCTCAATATGTTATCATAGGAATAAATCCACACTTCCTTAGTCAAGACATAGAGTTTCCACCTACAGGTAGGCTTATGAGGAATGAAAAAGTGTAAAAAGCTATGCATGGATGAGAAAGAAAGAGGTGGGAATATATATATATATATATATATATATATATATATATATATATATATATATATATATATATATATATATATATATGTATGTATATATATATATATGTATGTATGTATATATATATATATGTATATATATATATATATATGTATGTATATATATATGTATATATATATATATATGTATATATATATATATATATATGTATATATATATATATATATATGTATATATATATATATGTATATATATATATATATATATATATATATGTATATATCTATATATCTATATATGTATATATATATATATATGTATATATATATATATGTATATATATATATATGTATATATATATATATGTATGTATATATATATATATATATGTATGTATGTATGTATGTATATGTGTGTGTGTGTGTGTGTGTGTATGTATATGTGTGTGTGTGTGTATATATATATATATGTATATATATATATATGTATATATATATATGTGTGTGTGTGTGTTTGTATATGTATATGTGTATATGTATATATATATATATATATATATATATATGTATGTATATGTATATATATGTATATATATATATATATGTATGTATATATATATATATGTATATATGTATATATATATATATGTATATATATATATATGTATATATATATATATATATATATATATACTTTTTTTATAATTTTTAATATCATCCATTGAATTAATTTGGTCCTCTGAGGCATAATGATCCTAATATGCTAGCTAGTCATAGTAGACCCAGATTGGCATATACATGCCAATCATGAAAAAATAGGGTTATGATTGCAGAGTTGAATAAACATTGATTCAAGATGATTTGAAGAGGTTTAATAAGGTTTTTTAAGGTAATAGGACCATATACATTGTGATTTAAATGATCAAAAACCTTAAGATGCCAACCAAGAATGTGAGAAGGATGTCTACACATATAACCCAGGCAGACCTACCAGGTCTCTACAGGAGGTGAAATGGTAAGAAAGATGTATATGAGCTGAATTAAATAATTTTATTATTTTTTCCTATTGGTGGTTTTAATCCTTTGAAACAATAAAGATCTGAATGGCCTAATTAGGCTTATTAGGCCTAAATTGACTTATACATATCTACAAAGGGGAAATGAAGGTCATTTCCATGTTTGGGGAGTGTTTTAGGTTGGAAAACATTAGAGTAGTATTATTTAAATGTCATAAGGTAATTATATGTGTTTTTAACTTGGAAAAGGTGGAAAAAACATGCACTTATAGACCTATAGGGTTAATTGTGCCATGAATCTAGCAAACCCTAGGCAAGAGTATGAGAGGTATGAAGAGAGTTTGAAGGGTTAAAAAAGATTATAAACCATGGGAATTAGTTAGGTGGGGTGTAAAAAACTCCTAAGAGTTTTTTACAACCAATACCACACTCTTTTACACCTCCCCAAGCAAATGCACCTATCTTGAGTTCTTAATTAGGTTGGGTATATAACTTTAGTCATCTTCTTACACTCAGAACTATATGGAGATGTTGCATGGGGATCTCATCTCATCAAAAAAAAATTATGGGGTTATCTACATTATATTATAGGTATTGGTTCCCAATTTTAGGCTCTAACCTTTATGAACCATTGTTAAGAACCTAAACACCTCAAAACCCTACCCAAACCACTCTTAGTGACTTGATGGGAGAGATGATGACTCAAATGGATTAAAATATAATTATTCAAATATAAAATGATCAAGGTGATATAGGTACATTCCCCATGTGTGAGGTACATGTTGTACACATTAGGCCTGGGAGTGGTTACTACATGCTTAGAAAGGGTAGATTCTGAATGTTTCTTAAGAGTTTGGGTTGGATAAGGCCTAGTATAATCTAATGGATCTACTTAGAAATGAAGAGAGAATAAGAACATGTTCCCAAGACTTTGTAGGAATATTTTAAGGTACTCAAGTGTCTCTGTGGGTTTTTCATAGCCATCACCATGGCCAAAAGTTGATTATACTATGGTGATTGCTCATAGAAGCCTAGTTGTAGACTTTGGGGGGTCATATAGAGCTTAGGAGACTCTTTGGCATCACTGAGATTACTTTTTGATTCTAGGTAGAGGTTAGTGTCTCATTAAATGAGCATTGAGGGAAATGGTGAATGAAGTATGATGGTTATTGCAACATCAGCATGGGAGGCCCCAACAGGTGCAAGGTGTCAACCATTAAGGAAAATATCAGTTCAAGGTGAAGGTGATAATAAGTAAGGCCACTTTTCATCTCTATAAAATCAAGAGGATAGTTTCAAAAATAATTAATAAGCCACTAAGATAATTAAGTGTTAGGAGGTATCTTTTATGCCACTATCTTGGAAACCATGATAGAATGAAGTAATGCACACATTGGAGGAGTTATTGAGACTTATTCCACTCTCCTTTTTTGTTTTGTAACTACCTGATGTAAGTGACATGTGTCCATTGACTTGTATCCAATGTACCTCTTCTCTTCTTCACTCATGTCTCTATAAAAGTAGCCTCTTTTGGCTTGTAATGTAATCTTTAGTGGAGTATGGTTAAGCCCTACCCTACCAAACACTTCTCTCTACCTTTGAATAATGAATATATGCTATTTTTATCCTTCTCATATGATTTCAAATACTGAATAGTGATGTTGGTTGATGAGTGTTAGTGGTAGTAAGTAGACTCCCTTCATTTATCCCATTTGCTTAAATGGTTGCAAGTTGGTTTATCATCTTGATAGGTCATATGAAGTTTGCTCACGACATTGCATTCATGAAGTGTGGAGGATGATTTATCAAGTGTCTCTTATAAGACCTATTGATCACCCTCTCCTTGTATTTTTTTGTCTCTCACCTTCATATTGAAACACTCATGCCTAGAGGCCATTGTGAGTTAGTGCATTAGTTCATTTTGTGTTAATTTTCATATTACATGATAGGTAGGTGGAGGATGTTTATATTAGTGCATCACCTCCATTATAGTAGGTTTATTTCATGTTTATCTTTCCCTTTTCCCTCCAATAAGTTAGTATAATTAGTGATATCAGTATAGATGATGAATCATGGGAGCTAACCCTATAACCTATGGGTTTAGTCCACCTATAGGTCACCCATAGCCTTGGACTAATCCCATGTTACCCCAAATTTGGAAATGTCTAAACAATCTTCTCCTAGGGTGTAGTTTTACGGTTAATAATTACTAGCTTACTAGTCAATTAGACATTTTAGTGAAATAGTATCTTTCGATGTTCCTTATTCTCCTTGATTTTATACTTGTCTTAAAAATTATGTGCTTCAATATGGGTCTCTTTATTAATTTGTATTATGGTTTTTGTTATTGGAAGATAGATAGTTATTTTTTTTTTACACTCAATGCCTTATTAGCCTATTTTTCCATGAGTTAAATACTTGTTTCACTATTTTAGATTTAACACCAGGGAAACAAGATGCCAATTCCATTCCCCTAATCATTGTAATTTTTCTTAGGATATCCTTATATTCAACCCTAAGTTGTGTTTTAATGTTTGAAGGTAATCATTTTATTTGAACCATAATTTGAAACATAACTTTTGATCTAATGATTGACTTGAATAATTATGCTCTTAGCTCATTAATTAGGCATATTGTATCTTTTTCAAACATGTTTCTATACTCCATATGAGTGTTTCTTCCTCCACCAAATTTTGTATTATAATTTTCCATCTCCCTATATTTATACTCCATAACCTCATTCTTTAACTAACCTAATGTAAAAGGACAAATTAACTTAGTCATATATAAGGTATGAGCTATTTAAACATGCATAGAAGGAACCATCTCCTCTCTTAGACATGAATAATACAACCACATTATGTTGATAAAATATATATCTTAAATATTTTCACAATGGTCTGATTAAGAAAATAAAAGTGATAACAAATACTATAGACACACCTAGGACCTCAAAGTTCAAAAAAATACCAAAGAGACTATAAAGATTCATACCATGCAAACCTCCTTAGTATCTTGATCATTGTTGGGATGTAGCTCAGATGTAGATTTTAGATGGTATTTTTCAATGCAAATTTGAATATAAGAATCTCCATAAAATATATGGATCATGAAGACTTTGATCAAAGATTATATACTGATGAAGAAGTTTAGCTTGATAAAATGTCAGGGCTTCACTATATCACTTGAACATGAAAATAGTGATGTGAATGATCTTATTTATAATAAAATCATATTGATGAGGACCCTTCATCTTGAAGTCAAGATAAATTATTTCCAAAGGGTCCTCAAGTGTGCACATGGATCAAGTACATGGATCAATGATGTAAGCCCTTCATCTCAATCAAGATGAAAGGTGGAGGATGGCCTTTACAAATATCAAAGATAAATGAAAATAACTCCTTCATATCAATCAAGATAAAGGGTGGAGGATGTTCTTTGTAAATATCAAAGATGAATGAAAATAATACCTTCATCTCAATCAAGATGAAGGGTGGAACATTCTATCTAATAGAGTACATGGATATCAAAGGTGAGCCCTTAGTCTTGTTTCCAAGATGAAGGGTGGAGAATAATCCCACTTTATTGCTAATTATTTTCATAATTATTGTGCTCTCAAGGGTCTATCTTTAGGATCTCAATATTCCCTTTTGCATAAAGATGTCCTTTAGAGGGAAAAATATAAAATTAGTAATTATAAGAGTAATTAATTGAATAGTTCAAATACTTATTTAATTAATACAATGTGAAGAATTGATCATTTGACTGAAATTTAGATAAAGAAATTAATTAAACATAGAATAATAATTGGTCAAATAAATTACAATTCAATAGATAAGAGGGAATTGAATAGAGAAATGATTAAGGAACAAAGAATTGATCAGTGAATAGAGAATTTACCAAATAATTTATTAGTGAATAGTGAATTGAGAATTGAGAATTGATTAATGAATAGAAAATTAACAGTGAATAGATAATTGACCGAAATGTCTAAAATTATAGGAAGTTATACTTTTGTGTAATTTGATATAAATGGAGTGTCTAAATTTGACCTTATTTGAGAAGTAATTACAAGGCACTAGACTAAGTAACATCTTCTCAAATAATTTTATTTGAAATAAGGAGGATTAAAAATTAGATGAAGAGATCATGGATGTTTCAATTTCATAATTCCCAACTAACAGGTGCAAGAGATTAAATGAAAATATAAGGATATGATTTGAATGAAATTATTTAGGGATGATTCCCCATCGAGAAGGCATGTGGGGATAAAGGATGTCGACAGACTCTCAAAAAAAAAGAAAAAAAGCTAGATTGGAAGAAAAGAATAAACCATAGATAAGGTTATGCCACTTGAGCTAATGTTTGCACACTTTGATTTTTAATGATGATGAATAGATTTTCCCCAAGTAAGGTATAATTAATTTAATTTGAATGGAAGAATGATCATGATGTTTTTTTAGATTTAGTGATTAGATCATATAGATAGATATTGAAGTGATTGGTGGAATTGACATGGTAACCATTTTAAATTTTTATTTTATATTGCACATGATAGTATGCATCATAATCTAGGAAGGATTATGATAACATTTGTTTATTAGAATGTGTAACAAGTTGAAATAAAAATAAAAAAGAATACAAGTTAAAATAAGATATGGATAATTAATTTTTCAAAGGTATAACATGATGCATTTAAACCAATCTAATTTAGATACAAGTGTTCACCACTCAAAATCATAATATTAATAATAAAGACTTAAATGATAAACATAATGTACTAAATTAAGGCACGCAAGTAACAAACAATGCATGATTAAGTAAATAAACAATCTATGAACTCAAGCTCGAACATATTCGCTCACATCCAAACATCTTGATTAATAAACCAAGAGTCATGCGAGAAGAAAAATGTAACAAGATAAGACACCTAATAAATCTATAAAAAATCCATTCAAAAACACACAAATGAAAGAAAGTAAACATTTCATGCATAAAATTAGTGTGTGTGATAATAAGGTGTTACTCTTTGAGACTAAGGGAATGAAAAAATAATCATGAGCAAAGGGGGAAATAGAATAATAGGAAATAAGTGGCCAAGATGACTCTAAATGACCTAAACAAGTGGGCATTGCCTACATAGTTCCATCTACATTGGATCCAACATGAACTTTAGGCCAAATGTAGTTCTCCCAAGGAAATTAGGATTAAAGATAATTTATGACAAGTAAAGAGAATTGATAATGTAGAAGACATAGGAATAAGCTCACAAAATTTTGAGAATGTAGAATTAAATAAGCTTGCCAACATGGTAAGATATATACTCAAAAAATGTCAAGAACATGAGATAAGGGATGGCCAACTTGGCCTCTAAAAACTGATCATTGCCTACATATTCCAATTGAGACCTCGAGATATTGTATTTTTATTAAAAATAGACATATAAAAATGATAAGTATGATCAGGGATAAGAATGAACAATGTGAGATATATAGTTAAGCTCACAAAATGGTGAGAGTGTGAAATATGAATTTACAAAATGACAAGAGTGTGGAAATGATAATATCACAAAATGGTGAGAGCATGGAAATGATAAGCTCATAAAATATTGAGAGCATGGAAATGATTTTTTAAGATTTTTTGAATCATTATACCCACATGGGATCACTATCAAAGGGAAACATGTTATAGCACTAGAATGGGATGTAATAACAAATATAAGAATTGAAATGATTGAATTGGATAATAATGGATGATAGGTGGATTAGTAATCTCTAAATACCATGTCATGTGGGAACCAAATTTTTTAGTTATAAAACTATCACTATGAGAATATGCAAAGTAATTTTCCAAAATGGGGCACAATATAGCTTCCACTTTCTTATGAAGATCAAGAAGAGAAGGAAAATAAGACCAGAGTAGGATAAATAGACAAATGGCTCAAGACAAGGTAATATGATAGGATTAGAATGAATTGGAATACATACAAAGATGATTACAAGTGTTAAGGTACTTGTATATGATAAATTATTTACACGTGATGCCAAAAACCTAGTTTTTATCATGGTATTTGCCCAAGGTGCCAAAAACATGGTTTTCACCATTTGATGAATTATTTATTTTTCTTTATTGATTTGATTTTGATTTTTTTTTTAAATTTTTAGCATCTCAAATCAATGGAGGATGACAAGATGCATAATGTTGAATGTTTGATCTCTAATCAATACCCGCTCTAAATAACTTCTCTAGTATAATTATGTTACTGATGTAAACTATATTGATGTTGTTATTGTGATATTCATTGGCTATTGATTTTTCTTCCTCCAAACTTCTAAACAATGTGTCTTCATAGTCTATTTGAAAAAGAGTGATGTTAGGGAGTGTACAAATGGATAGGTATTGGATAAATGATCTGATTGGATAATAGAATATAGGTCTTGAACAGATGATAGGATCATAATGGAATGTATAATAGCTAGAGGGTGAATGAAAATTGGGACTTTTAGTCACACATAGTATTGTTGATTTTGGATTCAAATTTATTTTGGTTATGGTGGGGCCGATATGGACTTCAATAATGTCTTCATCAAGCAATGACAAACTAATAGGCTCAACTACTAGTGCCTTAAAAAGGTTTTCACTAACAAAGACTCTTGATTTTTTTGATTTAGATTATCCAATAGTGCCTTGAATAAGGTTTCAGAAAGGGATGTTGATGAATAATTTTTATTTTCCCTTAGCACCTTAAACAATATTTCACTAAAAGATTTTGATTTTGTATCTTGTTTATTATCTAGCACCTCAAATAAGGTTTCACTAGAAGATGATGAGTACAGACTTTGATTATCCATTGGCACCTCAAACAAGGTTTCACTAAGACATTGTTATTCTTCTTGAATGTTATCTTAGAGTCCCAAAGATTCTACCACTAAAATGTCACCATGAAATAATTTCAATAATGTGTGATACTATTGGTCCCAATCAATGTTTATGGGAGATGGAACATCAATATAATGACTAGGATGGTTAATGGTAAAGGCATGTATAATGTCAATTGAAGGTGAAAAGGCACCATAGTCCTTGTAGAGGCTAATAAGAGAACTTGTTTCAATGTCAAAGGAACCATCCTCAAAAACTATGAAAGGATCACAAATGTATTCAATCTAATCTACTAGAAGTGTGTAGCCTATATCACAACATCTATTAACATATGTTAATTCTAAAATTGATTTGAACTCAAATGGATCTAATAGAAGCGTATACCCAATGTTATAATATCTACTAATATATTTTTATTCTGAATTTGATTCTAATACAGTAGGTTCTAAACCTGATGTTGAGACTGACATTGGTTCCACTTCTAATACTAATTATGATAGTGGTTCAAGAATGGAACCCAATTCTAGCATAGATGTTGATCCTAATTTGGATTGTAAATTTGATTTCAATGTTGACTTTGAATCTGGTTCTGATAAGAAAGGTGATCTTACTATAGATTTAACCATAAAGAGGGCCTTTTGAATTACATTATATACACATACCTTTTTTATTGTGCACTTGGAAATGAAGACTTTACGATGAAGGAATTTTTTGAAATTAATAACTTTAGAGGATGGGGGAATAGTAGACTATGGATACATAATGGGTTCTTCCAAGATGGGTTCAACGAATAATGGTTCATCAAAAATAGGTGAACATTCATAAAGAGACTCTTAAAAGCAAAGATCATCAAAAATATTAAATGGTCAAAGGGTGACTCATCAAATATGGGAGACTCAATAATAATGTTAGAGATAGGTGATTTATCTTGATCTTGATTTAAAATTGAATGAGTATGATTATGATTTGAAAATTGATCTTGGCCTATCCCTAGTGAGTGATTTTATGACTTGGGTCTACTTGGATCTTTAATAGTTGGTGGATCTTAAATGGGTAATGACAAGACATGATTGGATTGTTGGATTGGTTGGGGCTAAAAAGCTAAATGGGGTTTAGATAAAGCTACCAAAATAGCTTCCCTTTTGCTAGCATGACCAATATCTAATGGGTGACTAGTAGACAAGATGTTTGATAGACGTATATATAAAACCATGTGATCAATTCTATTTAAATTATAATCAATTTTTGATAGATCAAAATCTATAGGTAGTCAATCACCTACCTTGAAGAGTCATTAAAAAAGATCATCTATATCATCAAGCATGTATCATTCAAAGGTTGAACTTGGTATGGATGTCATAGAATTAAATGGAAAGGTAATACAATATTTATCTAAGTATGATCCCAAGCAAGGATACATGTAAGGGGAAAAAATGGATTGGAACTAGATTCAAATGAGAGAAAGGATGGATATCATGATTTCTTCATTCCTAACCAATAGGTGTAATAGATTAAATAAAAAGATAAGGATATGAATTATAATAGAAATATAAATATGACTCAAAAAAGATAAAATATTATAGTTGACCTCATAATAGTTTGATTAACTTTAGAACAGCTTGACTATGAATAATTGATTTTGAATAGAGTTGACTAGATTGGACTTGAGTTTGGAATAGATCATAGATAGAAATGGGAAAATGAATTGGAACTAACTAGAGAAATATTTGGACTTGAACATATTTGACTCAAACATAAGGGAATAAAATTTAATCTCAATTTGAAATGGCCTTAGAATGAGAACTTAGGAAAAAAACTAGAATGGTTTAAAACTTAAATGGACAAAATAACATTAAAATTTCAAATAAGATAAAATGTGGTTTGAGACATAAATAAACATAAGTAGTAGAAAGACCAATTCAGACTCAGAATGTGGACATAATAACAATATAATTTCATACAAAGGAGATATAAAATATACAAGTTTGACCAATATGGGACATAGAAGGGAACATATTTGACCAAGAATATGGAAAGAGTAATGGTATAATTTTAGACAAGAAAGGTATGAAATGTAACATTTGAACACTTGGACATAGAAAGGAATAGTTTTGACCAGGAACATAGATAAAGTAATGGTATAATTTTAAACAAGAAAAGGGTATGAAATGTATACATTTGAATAAGGTAAAATGACACAAGATTATACAAATGACATGGATAGAATAATAATGTAAGGACAATGTGACAATGTTTGACCAAAGGACTCAATCAATCTTGCCATATGGTAGAAACTAGAAATAAACACAGGTGTAGGGGGAAATTATTGATATTTTCAATACACTTGCTTTTGAGAGGATGGAATTTAAGATTATTTAAAATTAACTAATTATTACAGGTTACTGGTAGGGTTTTTACACCCCCTTATCTCAAAATTTCATATTAAAAAGGGCAATAATTAGGAGTTGTTACCATTTCATCCCTACAACAGTGTTAATTCTATAGAAAATAAGCTTTTAACTAAATTTTCAATTGGATAACTAGTTGGTCCTGATATACCTTATGGTACATGGGTGCTTTATAATTATCTATCAAGTGGATCCAAACCATCTAGCTTATTGTGCAAATCTCTTGTCATTTTCACAATGACTTAAGTCATGTATTTTTTAGTGAATTATGATGTCTAGAATGTCGCATAGCCCGAGACCCTATATAGTTGGTTAGGTTAATCACTCAACCACTATCCTAATGAATAGTGTGTTCAATTTGTATACCCCACTAGATAATTTGGGTTGGTATGATGTTGGGAGATGAGACCCTAGGTCAACACACCCCTAAAAAAATTGTGAGGTGGTTATGAAGTCTGAATCACAAGCCAAAACAAAAATGGAAGTTATTTTTATTCTAATTTTCAAGATCCTATTAGAGGCAAGCAAAGATCATATCAAGCAAATCTTTTAGATTTAACATCTTTGTGTTTCTGAGTCACACAAAAGGGGAGAGCATATGCATAAATTACCCTCATGATACACTCAATAAGAAATAAATGATAAAGAATACTTACACAAAATGAGAAAAAAATGACTAATAAGCAAGTATTCTTTTTAAACCCAAAATCAAATTTGAATTGAAAATATGATTAAAGTGATATAAATCACTCCCCTTATAGAACCTCTAAGCAAATAATGTGATTAGTTTTACTTAGGGGTCTTTGACAAGTGAAGGAGATTGATTTTGTTAGTTATTTTCAACTCTCAAGTTTTCACACAGAAGCATTTTTGCCAAAACATAGAATAATTTCATTGATTTTAGGAACTTGCACATAATAGAGACAAAACATAGAAAATTAAACAAAAATGGTTTCACTAATTAACAGGGTGATTTCATCAATTATCATCGTAATTTCACTAAAAATATGTCAAATTTGTTAAACAAATAGATAATTTTACCAAATAGATCAATGATTTCATTAAAAATAGACCTACAAAGAGAATAGAGAATAGTGATCAGAAAAAATGGATAATTTCACTGATTATCAGGGCAATTTTATCAGTTATTAGAATAATCATGCTAAAGGCATAACAAATTTGCCAATGAATAGAGTATCAAACTTGAACAATTGCATCAAAATGTAGAATAATGTCAATAAAGTACAGACCTATGTAGAAGACAAAGAATAGACCAAAAAAGATAGAGATGATTACAGGATGATTTCACTGTTTAGCAAAGAATATCAAATAAAATTTTGTTATTTTAGGAATGAATTCACCAGTTAACAGAGAAAAATTTAATATGGAAATTTAAACATAAAAGGGCCAAAATATCAATATTTTCTATAAAGCAAGATTATTTTATAAGCTCGAATGAAAGGTGTAGGTTGATACATCCTACCAGGTGTGCCATATATATCTTTAGAATATATATCTTCAATATTTTCACAAAATTTTGATTAAGACAAGCAAAGTGATAACAAATACTAAAGACACACCTAGGACTTTGGAGTTCAACAAAATTCCAAAGAGACTAAAAACGTATAAATATTCACACCATGAAAACCTCCTTTGTAGTTTGATCATTGTTGGGATCAGCTCAAATGTAGCTTTAGATGGTCTTTGTCAATGCAAATTTGAAGTTAAGCATATCCATAAAATATATGGATCATGAATACTTTGATCAAAGAGTATAGATTGATGAACTAGTTTAACTTGATAAAATGCCAGGGCTTAGCTATATCACTTGAACATGAAAATAGTGATGTGAATGATCTTATTTATAACACAACTAGATTGATGAGGACCCTCATCTTGAATTCAAGATGAACAATTGACAAAGGGTCCTCAAGCATACACATAGATCAATAACATGGATAAATCACATAGATCAATGATGTAAACCATTCATCTCAATCAAGATGAAGTGTGGAGGATGACCTTTATAAATATAAAAGATGAATGAAAATAAATATTTCATCTCAATAAAGATTAAGGGTAGAGGATTCTCTTTGTAAATATCAAATATAAATGAAAATAAACCCTTCATCTCAATCAAGATGAAGGGTGGAGAATCCTCTCCAAAAGATTACATGGATATCAAAGGTGGCCCTTCATCTTGTTTTCAAGATGAAGGGTGGAGAATAATCCCACTTTGTTGCTAATTCTTTGCATTATTTTTGTGCTCTCAAGGTTATATCCTTAGGATCTCAAGATTCCATTTCACATGAAGATGTCCTTTGGAGGGGAAAGAATAAAATTAGTAATTAGAAGAGTAATTAATAAAATAGATCAAAGCCCTATTTAATTAATATAATGTGAAGAATTGATCATTAGACTAAAATTTAGATAGAGAAATTAATTGAATAAAAAATTATAATTGATCAAAGAAATGATAATTGAATAGAGAAATGATCAGGGAAAAGACAATTGATCAGTGAACAAAGAATTGATCAATAAATAGAGAATTGAATAGTGAATTGAGAATTAATCAATGAACAAAGAATTGAAAAATGAATAGAGAATTGATTAGAATGTAAAAAATTATAGGAAGTCATTCCTTTGTGTGATAAAAATGGAGTGTCTACACAAGTAAATGCAATGGCTAGGTTTATAATCTTACGAATGGAATACTTAATTAACTTCTATACAGTCTAGAATATCTAATTCATCAAAAACTAATAGTTTAATTACCTTTCCTCATATTTAATTAGTATGTTATTATCTCCTCTATAATATTCTAACTGTAATATGTATAAATATATGTAACACTGCCACATTTTCAAAAAAAATATATACTTTTATTCATGTGAAATTCCTTCGATCACTTATTTAAAAACAACATGAGACAAGTTCCCAAATGAAGTCACTAATACATGGAAAACATCATTCCTATATAAATTAATATAAATTTTAAAAACCTATTTTCATGTTGAATGAGAATCATGTTATAAAATGAACCATCTGATTGTTTGTATTTAAGATATTTTTTATCTTGACATTTATAATAGTATGGTTTCCTTGACCTACATGAAATCCCTAAATTTTATATTTCATCCCAAATCATAATAAATGTATCTTTCTTGTGCTTCTTTGATGGTTGTTTCTTGTTTTAATATTGTACTATCATATTAATTTTTTAAAACATCTTCACAATAGTTCAAAATATAGCATGGAGAGAATAATAAACAAGGTTAGCCATCATCAAAGGTGTAAGTTGTAAATGATAGTTTTCAATAAATAATTCCAAGCTAGGTTGTGTGTTAGATCTATATTTTTATGTAAAATTAAAATAATGTGACATGAAAGGTACCTTTTCATCATTGATTTTATTAAAAAATTAATTACTCATAACTTTCAATTCATATTCACCTAATTATGGGTCAGATTCTATAATACACTTGTCGACCAGTCTTCCCATGATTTTTTTGGATCCAACTTAGGGTTTAGTTCCTACTAGTTATGCAATGCATTATCATGAAAACTAAACAATGACAACACTTATCATGACAAAAAATAATTAAAACCATTAATATTTAGGAAATTTCCTAGAGCATGTTTGGTGTCATTGAGTACAACTTGGAAATAGTGTGGAAACTAGCACCATTAGTTATAACATAAATCTTTATAACCATGCATATGCCTTTCTTTAACATTGTGCACATGGAAAAAAATCATTTCCCTTAACTAAAACTTTATTATTTCACACTGGACCTGTTGTGGCCATGTAAACATGGCATTCATAAAATTTCACATTGATAACCCTATCATCAAGCATCTTAATATTATTTTTTTAGAGAAACATCAATTGATTTATTATATTTTTTGGATCTTTAGGATCAACAACATCTAGTCAACTAGTTTATATTCCTCTTTAACATTAAACTTTTATAGGATTATATAAGACATTAGACTATTATCTTGTAGTAGCTCAAGTAATACCTCACACGCCTATCCACATCTATCATAATGGACACAAGAATTAATACCAAGTTTGAAATAAACTTAATAAACTCTTAATCTATCTATTTTCTCATATGAATCAACTATAAAAGATGCATACACATTTACATCCTTAACTTTAACACCAACTATAACACCATTTGTTTGATCCCTTCCCGTATTCATTTCTTCAGCTTCTTTGGCCCACAACATCATCTCTTCAAAAATTGAGGTTGTGTTAACCCCATGAATCACTCCATGAGTATTAATTTGTTTTAAATATGTCAAGTTTTTATGAGACATGTTTGGTTCAAAAAATGTTGATGCTAAGTTAAAAGTCTTAAAATAATTGTGGATACATCTACAATAATTAACCAAATTTTTTCTATAAATCTATTAAAGTGAACAATCAAATCTTCCGCTATATACCTTTCATCATATTTTTTACTTATGTAGTATCCCATTATACCAATAATGTCATTTTCATTCACATCATCAGTGGATGTACCATAGAACCATGACCCTACATCCCTAAATAATTCTTTTTCCTCTGCCATTTATGATAATACCATCCTAACCATTTCTTTAGGTTCATAAATCCTTTCCTTGATCATATATTTTTATGACATTAGATTCAATTCCTTCAATTTATAGTGAAGGTAGGACAAGTTGAGTGATTATATTTTATTGATTTGCATTGTGTGTATTATGAATTGTTTCATCTAAATGTACATAAATTGTATCTTTGTCCAAATATTTTGTAAATAAATTGAGGACAAACTTGATTTAAATAAATACCTATGTTTTTATATTGATGCTTATGATGAAGGGAGTTTAATATCCTTTTATTTTTAATGGAGTTTGATGGATTTCCATGAAAGGAGTTTGATAGTCTACCATGTTCAAATGAGTTTGATGTCCTTCCATGAATGGAGTTTGATAGCCTACCATGTTGAATGGAGTTTGATGTCTTGCCATGAAGGTAGTTTTATGGTCTGTAATATTTAATGGAGTTTTACATCTTGCCATGAAGGTAGTTTTATGGTCTACAATATTTAATGGAGTTTGATGTCGTACCATGAATGGAGTTTGAAATTGAGTATGAGTTAGGTTATTCAGTGGTATGAATTTTTTAATCTAACCTTCATTATTACTTTCATTGGAGTAAAGAGGTTGTATTGTATACTCTTGGAAGGCCTAATTTCATTTCACATCAAGTATATTTGAATATTTCCAACCATTGGGCTTTAAAGAAACACTACCAACCATTATATTAGAATTTGTTGATGATAGTGAAGTTATAAAATTCATAGACAAGTTATTTTAATCAACATTTTTTTCTTGTTAATGGATAACACAAGAACCATGTAGACATCTAATTCCTAACATCATTTTGTTGAAATTGTCAATCTTACTCCAAATTGGTAAAAACACACAATTTGGGCCAAAATCACATAAATGCACTAAATGGTTCAAGCTTGCCATACACAAGGACCAATTTAAGCTAATGTATCCATAAATGGGGTAATTCATTTTATGTGATTATTAAATTTTATCAAATCATTTCAAGTTAAAATGATGAAAATACATTTTGGTGCTCTAGATCACTCTTTTCTTCTAATTTGGAAGCACATGACACATGCATGTGTTGTTTTGTGTCAACAACATCCTAAATGGGATGATGTTCTATATGTAACTAATATCACCTTCTAATTCCTCTCTAGTCAAATTATGACCTAATAATATGACATTTTGACCAATTTTATTAATGAAGTGCAACCAATTTTCAAATAATTGCTTAAATTTTGATTAATCTTACTTAGGCAAACTAAACCAAATTATGAGCTTAAAGAGGCATGGGAGGCCATAATCCTGATATTTGTTGCATTTATGGCTTATAGATGCCACCCCATAAATGACTTCACTTGATGATGCAAATAAAAAGAATTAATTTCTAATAAATAAATATTTAATAACTTCCATGGAATTCTTACTTATGTTAATAATTTGATTTATTTTGCCTAAGTAAGATTAATCAAAATTTAATAAATTTTTTAGAAATTGGTTGAACTTCATTAATCAAACAGGTCAAAATGTCATATTATTGGGTCTTAATTTGACTGGAGAGGTATTATAAGGTGATGTTAGTTACAAATAGACTGTCATCCCATTTAGGATGTTGTCAACATAAAATAACACATGCACATGTTGTGTGCTTCTAAATTAGAATAAAAGAGTGATCCAGAGCACCAAAATGTATTTTCATCATTTTAACTTGAAATGATTTGATCAAATTTAATAATCACATAAAATGTATTTCCCCATTTAGGGATATATTAGCCTAAATTTGCACTTGCATATGACAAGCTCGAACCATTTAGAATGTTTAAGTGATTTTGGCCCAAATTATATATTTTCACCAATTTTGAGTAAGATTGACAATTTCAACACAATGGTATTAGAAATTAGATGTCTACATTTTCCCCCTATTTAAGAAGGCATAGTGAGACATTCAAGCAAAGTAACGTCTTTTCAAAAAAAAAATTGTCAAGAAGAATTTAGAAGGAAATGACCCATGAAAATGAAAGAGATGAAAAGAAAAATAAAGGTAGCTGAGCTGACCTAAGATACATCATGTATCCAAGCACTACCTACATATTCCAAATGGACCTCAAGCCAATGTATTTCACCTAGAAGTAGGAGATAATGGAATGAAGAATGAAGAAAACTAACCAGTGTTTGACAGGTTCATAAACACACAAAACCCATTCAAGCAAGGAAGACACTTTGGAATTTTTAGAAAATTTAAAAAGTGTTTAAAAATCCTTTGAAATTAATTTTTAGCTTCATTTTCCCATGTTCTTGACATTTTTTATTGATACACAGGTCACGCAGTGACCAATGTTGGTTTTGTGTAACCAGCATTGGTCAAGGTTGATTAGCATCGATTAGGTTGTAGGGAAAAACATGATGAAAAGAACACATTTGAGAGCTCTATTCAAAGTTATAGTTGTTAATTTGAGTTTTTAATTCTCTATCTAAAAATTTATTCCATGGTCCAAAAGTTTATTTTAGAGATTTCATTATAACTTAGGCTAATAAATACTTTTTATCAAAAATATTTTTTGCCTAAGGGTTGATTGGTGACTGTTATCACTCTTTTTTATCGGCATCAATTATTTTATGACCAACATCAGTCTTGTTGTAACCGGTATTGGTCTTACTACAACCAGCATCAATCACTATTGATCAACATCAGTCTCTATGTGTAAAAAATAGAGAACCTAAGATCTAGTTTTTAAAACTTGTTTGATTATCAATTATGCTTTAGTACAGGGGGAAACTCTCTAACCTTTCAGTACTCATGTGGAAATTGAAACAAAATTTGAGCATGATTTAAGCCTTGAACTTTTCCTTTGGTGTTTAAAAAGAACTTAGATGGTTTGTTTAATTTTTATAATTTTTTTTCAAACTAAGGCCAAGGGGCTAACAACTTCATCAAACATTTCAATTTTGTGCTTAAAACTAACATTCACTTAAGTTAAAATATTTTCAAAAGTGTGTTGTTTTATGCAAATCATCTATTTCTTGTTTATTTGTTTGATCAAAATGAAGAGTGAATTTATGCTCTTCCCCCATCCCCTATAGGTAACTTGGGTGACCAAACGTGCATTTTCATTGTGATTGTGCCTTTGTCTAAGGTGTGAAAAGGAAGTTTTCTAGGCTCTCCCCAAAACCCACATGGTTTAGGTGATCTAAAAATAACCTCTAAAGCCTTTTCACTTAGATCATTTATTTTTATGCAATTTGGCTTGTGGAGGGGAGTTCATAGCATCTTCATGAGTTCTTTAGGGAAGATTTGTCCTGGGGTTTCATCTCCCAAAATTATTTCAACCCCACTCCATGGTAGGGTATATAAATTAGGGTATGCATACTGTGAGAGCCAAGGGGTTGAGTGGCTAACCTCTCCTTTCATAATGAAAACCTAAGTTAGGTCTAGTTAACCAAGGGATTACACTAAGCATTACATGGATACAATCAATATGCAAAGGAATATAACCTTGAAAAGTAAGTTAATCGGTATGAACTCAATTAACATGAGGCATATCTAGCATTAGCCATGTTTGAGACCATCTAAATGATCAAAAACTTAATTTTAAAAGAAACCCTTGACGTGGACATATTGTTGATGCAACGTGAGTAATCCAAAGGTCCATATTGCCATATAATATCTTGTGAGAAGTGGGGTGTAAAATACCCTACCACTTCATGCAATTTTATTTTATATTAACAATTAAAATCCTTCCAAGAGCACATATATAGATAGATTTCAATAATATGATGCAACCTTGTCAGTTTAGGGCTTAAGACAATTTACTTATTTGTATTTGTCTTTTCCTTTACTTGCTTGGTCATTGTTTGAGTCAAAAAAATTTTGTAAAAAACACATCATAACCAAACACATTTGTTGTCCACCATTTCTTGAATAAGGAGACATTACGCTGGTCAAATCAAAATTATCTTTTGCCTGATTCAAATCCTCATCTTGAACATTGAGTTTGTCTTGTCTAAATGGTGCAATTATGTTGCCCATTTGAGTCTAAACCATATTTTAAAAATATTTAAATCCTTCATTGATAATTCAAATTCAGAATTGCACCTTTATAATTTCTAGATCAACGTGTTAATTGGTTTTACCATTTGCACTTAGTTTGAGTTAACTTGGGTTCAATTTCCCATTTGGATTAAAGGTCATTTATAAAATCATCATCATCTGATCATTATGAACTTAGGTTATCTTATGTGTCTCTTACACTCTAAGTTCTAGAACACATTTTATTTTATTTCTTATTACCATGTGGTGGTGTTGTGTTACCCGTTTGGTCTTAGTTTTATACTTAGAAATTCTTTCATGTTTTCACATCTTGAGTTTCTTGGTTTGCATTATCACCTTCCTAATCCAAAGGGATTTCTTCTAATTTTCTAGTAGAAACTATTTAAGTTGAACTGTATTGTATGGTATTGACATATCTCTCAACCTACATTTAGTGTACGAGTTTACATTTAGGTCTTTGAGTTATCATACACTCTTCTAATTTATACAATTTCAACCCTACCCAAGGTTGAGTAATTTTGTGAATAAATTCTTCTACTTATGTGGTACTACATCACCTTATTTTTATAGTCTCTTTGTTACCTTGTCATTTGTTTAGATAAAATAAAAGCATACCTTGTTAGCATTTGTAAAACACATTCCAAATCTTAGCAAATGTAGAGAACAAATATTCTAATCATGACACAAAGGTATACTCACGATGGAGTCTCTTATGGCCCTAGTTATGAGGAAGAGCATTATTATGATGGATGGAAGCACTTCATATTGTTTAAATAAGTCTCCCTTTTTGGGCATATTTATTGAGAGCCAATATAATCCATGCCATATTTTGTATGTCATCCCCATCTTTCCCCTTTGATTTGTATGTCACGTTGGAAGGTTACCATTTTAAGATATCCTCTTTCAATTTGCATGTTGCACTCAAAAATTTACTATTATAGGTTATCCCTCTTTGGATTTTGTAAATGATTAAGCTCTACAACATGTGAAGGTTACCATTATAGGCTATTCTCATTTGGCTTGCATGAGTAATCAAGCTTCACAGCATGTGAAAGTTACCATTTTAGGACCTCCTCCTTTGGTTTGCATGAACAACCAAACTATGCAGTGTCCCATCATTACCATTATAATATCATCACTTGTATTCATTAAACCTATTATCAAAGAGCATCAATTTGATGAACCAGTCTTTGTTGATTCCTTATTCAATAGTCTAATTTTTGGATAGGCCATTATTGAAACACTATTCCCCACTTTATAAATTATGTGATGATCTTTGAGCCTTAATAGCAACCATTACCTCTTTAAGATCCATCTTATGAGGACCAACATGTATTCAAAGTTGATATTTTACAACCAATTATTAACCAAGACCATGATGTTATTGTTGAAACACCCATTTGTGATGAGTTAGCTTATGATGAATCACCTATTCATATTTTACCTATTTTTAAAGAACCCCATCTCCTTGAAAATCCAATCTCTACAGAGTTATCTCTTAATATTTTTCCACTCATTAAAGAGTCTCATTTTGATAGGCCAGTTTCTATCAAGTTATCCCTCAAGCGGTTACCTCTCTTTTAGGGGCTTCACCTAGATGAGTTAGTCTATGTTGAACCCTTCCTAGATGAATCAATTTCTATAGAGCCCATTATGTCATCATAGGCCATTAATTTTTCAACACAAAGCATTCAAAAAAACATAATTTTAGAAATAGACACATTAGATGAAGAATCAAAAATAGATTTAGGTTCCCTTTTTGAACTGACATCATATTTAACATTAGAAACATACTCACTATCAGTCTCAACATTGGATTTAGAATCCCTTGACTCAAATTTGGCTTCAAAATCAAAATATAGTCATGGTTTTTATAACATTGGTTATACTTGCCTTGCAGATTAATTTGAATATATTTTTGATCCTTCTATGGTTTTATAGGATGATTAATTTAGCATCAACACAGATTTTCCTAGTATCTTCTATGAGGATTGTGTTACCTTTCATCATTCCATTACCACTACCCAACATAGACATTATATAGATATTTCACCTCCCACAAGAATTGATTAGGACTGATAGAATCACACTTTATTGGACTACATCCTTGATGACATATTAGGTGTAAAATATCATGAGGACTAAGACTACATTCATGCAAAAGAAGAGCAATCTCCTAGTGAAACATTTTCAAAGGTGCTAGGGAATAATAAAAGATCAAACTCAACATATTTTAGTGAAACCTTTTGAAGGTGCTAGAAGACAACCAAAATCAAATGTTAATATCTCTTCATGAAACCTTCTTGGAGGCACTATGGGATAATCAATACAATTTCATTGGTGAATCCCTCTTCAAGGCACCAATAGCTGAGCACAAAATTTTTTTGCTACTTGATGAATACATTATCAAAGATAAAATTAGTATAGATTCTAATCTACAACATGGTTATATGGTATATATCTTAGGATCAAATTTAAAAAAAATTGGTGGGCTTATCAAGAGCATCTTCAGAGGTTTTTGGCCCCACTAAAACCAAATTTATGTTGAATCCAAAATCAGCAATATTGTGTGTGCCTTAAAATATTGATCTTCATTTGTTTTTGAATCATTATACATCCCATTATTATCCACATTTTCATTACCCACTTATATCATTTATCCTATGCCTAACATTATTTACCATTCCTAGCTGCACTTTCCTTTGTAGAGGCTACAAAGATCTCTTGTCTCAAAGTTTGAAGGAATTAGAATCAATAACCAAAAAGATCACAACAACATCATTTGCATCTATATCTGTATTAGGTTATTGACAAATAATTTATTTAGATGAGGTGTTGGGTAGAAATTTTTATGATTAGTTATTCTAGTTGTCTCACATGTTTACTAGGATGTGCATCTCCACGTCATTAAGAGTAGTAGAACCATTTTTCATTTACCATTTACCATTTTATATTGGCCACTACCTTGTCATGTAGGGGCAACCTTATTTCCATTATATATCATCTCATTCTAGGCATCATTATACCATTGTATCCCATTTGTCTCATTTGTTTGAACTACATTGACTTGAGGTCCTTTGGAAATATGTAGGTAACGCTCAATTTCTATTGTGGATAGCTTGGTCACCTTCGACATGCTCTCACCCATTTATGAGAAATTTTTAAATTCTAAATGCTCTCACCATTTTATTAGCAAACGAAGCCATGATATCACCATTTTGAAATCCAATTATCACTTGGGGGTAACTTTTTTTTCCCTTATAGCCAATTTCCATCTTATCACTTTATTTATACCATATCTTATACCATTTTATTAAACCATTTCCTACTATTGACCAAGGCTTGTTTTTAGTTGTCCTACTTACCTCATTTTGATCTTGGTTCCTTTGGTTCTTACCACAGCTTTTATGTGTGGATTTTGGTCCAATTTAAATAGTTTTATTTTCATGTTGAATGAAAGTCTATGGAAGTAGTGTGACATTTGATCTATCAAGTTATATTTCATCTATCATATTATTTGGTTTCATTGATTATAACCAACTATGGGAAATTTAGTATTATATTTGGTACCCCTGATTATAATCACCTTTGGTCAAATCATAATTATGATGTTATTTCCTAATTATAACCATCTATGGAAAAATTAGGTATAGTGCTTTTTTATCATGCATTACCACATCATCTAGTCATTATTATTTTCATTTGCCTTATCATTTGCCTTTTTTTATGACCTTGTTGTGACCTAGTCAGTTTTTCATCACCCTTTATGTCGGCAAAACTACTATTACTTGAGGTCCTAGTAGGATTATGTAGGTTCTGCTTGATTCATAATTAAGGTCAACTCAGTCCCCTATTTTTATACTTGCCATCTTACAAGCATTTTAAGTTGATGTACTCTCATCATTTCATGATCACTCTTTACAATACCATCACCATTTTGTGAGTTGGACTATTTTGTATCTCCTAATTCTCAATCAAGTAGAGATACTTCAAAAATTCCAAAAACATTTGTTAAACATTTTTATGTTTTCATTGTTTTATGTTTTGTTTGGTCTTTTGTGTTCCTATTTGTTCATGTTCTCTTGTTTTGTTTTCCAATAACATCTTGATGGTCCACATGGATCTTGATTTTCATATCTTGATCTCATAATATTAATTTGTTCTTGTTTTATTTTAAAACATTCTTGTTCCTACTTAAGTCTTGATTAGCCATATCTTGATTTTAAGTTTGGTTCATTTATGTTTGATTTTTCTTTATTTTTGCTTATTTTTTATTTAAATGTAAATAGTTGTATCTATGGTCTTGGTATTTCTTATCATTATACTTAGTTATAATTATTCACATTTGAACCAACTCATCACAAGTGAAATGTTATGTCATTATAATTTACTCATACTTATGATGCATAATTTCATTTTGCTATAGCAAACACCATATTTTTTGGATTCAAGTTTCAAGATCGATGTAACTCTGATGATCAACTCTCAAGAACACCAATGAAACTAGGAACTAATGGCTTATCTCACACTTGAATCTATGCAAGATGTGCATCTCTTGGTATACATTATGAGTCTAATCAAACACTAGTCATTTTTCTTCATTCCTCATTCCATTCTCTCTCACTTTTGGGTGAACTACGTTGGCTTGAGGTCCATTTAGACTATGTAAGAAGTGTTTGGATACATGATGTATCTCATGTCAACTCGACCACCTTTATTCTTCTTTTCATCTCTTTTTTCATCCTCATATGCTTTGTTATTTGTGGCTATTTCAATCATTATACCATCACATCTATGTTTATGTCTGCTCATATTTAATCTATGAATTAGGTTATATCCTTGAAATAATGCTTTCCAATTTTCCCTAACGGGGCACAACATTTATACCAGTCATAAATCTAAATCATCCCTATACGGGCAAACCATTCTTTATCAATGATAAAAATCAACTTACTTTTTTAATCTATCAAATCTTCTCTAATGGATCATATGATTATTTCCTTTTTTTGTAGCAACATTCTCCTTTTCTTCTAATTCCAAGATCTACAAACTTTTGACCTTGTTCTGGTAATATTTTAATGTGAAACTTATCTTAAGATTGATCAATTTCTAAGCATGTAGCTTGCACCCTAGCTTTGGGTGTGTTCCAAGTGTGTCACTTATATTTTTGGATTGTATCCTTCCCATTACCCCCATCCTTGGGGCCTATTATATTCTAATTATATTTTAATCATTGATGGAATCAATGCGTGCAAGCATTATCTCATCTAGATTTAATCTTTTCTATGGGTTAATCTCACTTTCTCTCTCTTTTTGAGAGTCCATCCTTCTCTTTCATCCTAGTATGTCCTCTTCAGGGGGCATCATGGATCATTTCCTTCTAAATTATTCTTGACAACTCTTTTATTTGAAAATACATTACTTCACCTAAATGTCTTGCTACACCTTCTCATATAGGGGGAAAATGTAGACATCTAATTCCTAACACTATTGTGTTGAAATTGTCAATCTTACTTGAAATTGGTGAGCATGCACAATTTGGGTCAAAATCATTTAAACACGCTAAATAGTTCAAGATTGTCATATACAAGTGCCAACTTAGGCTAATATATCCCTAAATGTCACAATGCATTTTATGTGATTATTAACTTTGATTAAATCATTTCGAGTTAAAATGATGAAAATGCATTTTGGTGCTTTAGATCACTCTTTTCTTCTAATTTAGAAGCACATGACATGTGCATGTGTTATTTTGTATCGACAACATCCTAAATGGGATGACAGTCTATACACAACTAACATCACCTTATAATTCCTCTCCAGTCAAATTATGACCCATTAAAATGACATTTTGACTAGTTTGATTAATCAAGTACAACCAATTTCCAAAAATATGCTTAAATTTTAATTAATCTTACTTATGCAAATTAAACCAAATTATGAGCTTAAGTAAAAATTCCATGGAAGCTATTGAATATTTCTTTATTTTAAATTAATTTCTATTATTAGCATCATCAAGTGAGGTCATTTATTAAGTGGTATTTATAAGCCATAAATGCAACAAATACCAAGATTATGGCTTCCCATGCCTCTTCCTTCTAAATATTGATGAGGATATTTATAGATATTATTTACATAATTGGATTAATTCATGGCCACACATCTTGATCTCAAGATGGATGGTTATGGTTGATCCTAATCAATTTGTAAAATCTATAAATAGAAGGGCCAAGATGACTTTGATTAAGCTTCATTTGTGTAAACTTATAATGCAAGATTCTCTCTACAAGCCATTTGAGTGTAGTTTGATAGTTTCATTTATAAGCACAACGTTAATTTTCATATCATGAACCTAGTTTAGTTGGTTTTCTTGAGATGATGGATGAGTTTTGCCTTGCATCATTTTTGAAGACTTGATCACCAAATCAAGGGGAAAATCATGTTTTGAGCCACATCTGTGTGATGGGAAGGTAATGAATATGTGTTTTCTTTCATTTTCTCTTAATTGTCATTTTCACAACCCATTTGAATAGGTTGGCTTAACTTGTTAGTTATTTATGCATTTTTCTTAGTTTTCTTGACTAATGCTTGATCTAACCATCTTTCTAATCCATATCTACAAACCACAGGCAGTAATTGTATTCTAGTAAAATATTGCTTTGTGGGAATATAGGAAGATGAATAAATGCATTAGCCTTGGGTCTTCATATTCTTCATAGATGAATTTGTGATGCCTATTGGTTTGTATAGTTTTCCATTATAGAGAAACTATATAAAATTTAAAAAAAAACTATAAGATAATTTAAATAGATTATACAAAATTTTTTTTTTTTAAAAGTATTACATAAAAGGGAAGAAGAATAGAAAAATGACAAGCAAATAAAAATGCATATTTTTTCTAGTTTTGTATTATCTAACCAACAAAAATAAAAGCATATATAGTGTGTCTTTATATTATACAACTAGATAACATAAATGACAATGCAATTTTATCAACCAACATGTGAACTTAAATATTAGTGTGTTTGTATTAGCTAACTGATGAACATAAATGATAACACAAAGCATTTTTCTTCAATGAAATGTGAATAATGTTTCTCTATAAGGGACAATTGGTGATCACAAAAAAAAAATGATGACCAATATGATTTTTTTTAACAAAGGGTTTCACAACATTTACCATCCTCAATCTAACACACATTGATAAGTGAGGGTTTTGAATGAAGATCTGATAATTATGTGAAGTGATTAACAAACAATAAACATAACTTTAAATGAAATATATATATATATATATATATATATATATATATATATATATATATATATATATATATATATATATATATATATATAATTTCTAAAACAATGAAAAAATGTAATTTACTCATCATACATTAAATTTTGATTTTGAGATGAAAGTATCATGTAAGCATCATATAAAAATAGAGTAAGTATTAGGTAAGTATCAGGTAAATGTCATGTAAAATATTAAAACATGTGCCATACTACAATCCTAATTCAAATTTAATATAAAATTAACTAGTGTTTGCCAAGTGGTTATTACTATTTACAAAAATGACTTTCTTATAATAAAATTTATGAATTTGAAGTAATATTATAAATTTTTCAGTTAGTAAACTTGACCTTAGCTAACATGTAACCCAATATTAGCTGGTAAAATGATCAAACTTTAATATAATCTAATAGAATGGGGTTGTTTAATATGGAAATATAACATACAAATTAATTAAAAAACTAAATCTCAAAGGGATTGACCAATAAAAAACAATCTTTTGAAAAGAAATAAATATTTTGCAAATTTGAGAATGCAATAAGAGGCCCCTTACTCTTGGATTATTTTTTATGTGTTCTCTCCTCTTTAAATATATGCACTACTTGCAATTTTACTTTCTAAATACTCATGTATTTTCTATATATGTCACTTATAAAAGTCTTGTACTTCTGCATTCTTTTCCCTTACATCTCTAATGTCAGTCAATTTTACAACACCTCTTGGGCTACACCCATAAACATTTTGGAATGGTGTCCTTCAAGTGTTTCTATTTAATAAATTTTTATAATTAAATTTATCCTGCACCAAAACTAATTCCTACAATCTATTTTTTATCCAATTGAACTTCGTAATAGGTTATCAAGACTTATGTTGACTATCTCCATCTAACCATACATCTAAGGATGATATGTGGAGTTGAAATGCACCTTGGTATTTAGCTTCTTCCACAATGTTCTCTAAAATTTCCCAACAAATTTTGTAACCTATTAGATTTATGCTCCATGGAAATCCATGCAAATTGATAACTTCCTTGAAAAATATATTAGCTACATGCATAACATTATTAGTTGCATGCAAAAAACTGAAGCCATTTTGGAGAATATATCTAAAATCATGAAAATAGAATCATGGTTTTTTAATTTTTTAGGTATTCATTCCTAAAAAAATCCATTCCAATATGTTCCCATAGAATGAATAGGCAGTGCTTTATATAACCTTATGTTTTGACTTCTCCCCTTTTCCAACTATAAAATTCTACATTACAACATATTTTCACACATCCATACCATTTTTCTCTAAAATTAATTCTCAACTAGTGCCAATGTTTTTTTAATTCTAAAATTACCAACTAGTCCTCCATTATGCTTCTCTTTGATCAAATTATCTCACATAAACCCTCAGAGTATACATAATTGTCATCCTTGGAAAAAAACATTCTTGTTGTAAATAGTCAAATCATGGTGTTCTATACACATTCAATGGTTTTGAGCATGCTTCCCATGTGTACTTTAAGTCCTTATATTTTATTTAAGTCTCCATCATGGAAACAAATCCCATGACATTCACTTTCATCTCGTTTAAAAAGAGACATGTTTTAATCAATGTATATACAACTCTATTATACATTTCACTTCTATGTTATAACACAAATGAATAAATTTGTATGTATTCAACCCAATTCATGTGTATTTGGTTTAACTTACCTTGAATGATGATGAATTATAATGCTTGATAGTCTATGTACAAAAAAACTCTTTAAGCAATGAATAATGCTTACACTTCTTAAGAGCTTACATTATGGCATAAAACTCTTGATCATAAACTAAATAGTTTCTCTTAAATTCATTCAAATTATCATTAAATTAAGAAATGGGATTACCTTTTTGACTTAGAACTGCTCTTATTGTTATTCCATTAGCATCACAATCAACCTTGAGTATCTTGTTGAAATTATGAAATGCTAACACTAGTTGTTTATCACCTTCTTCTTTAAACTCTAAAAACTACTTTTAGTTGTGGCAATCCAACCAAAATATTTTCTATCTCGTCTCATTGTATCAATGATAGGTGACATATCATGTTAAATTTTCTTATAAAATTCATATAAAATATCACTAAACCATGAATTCTTCTTACTTCAAACATACTTCTTATTAATGTCCACTCAATAATAAACTTTGCCATTTTTAGATCCATACTCAATCCATTATTTGAAACCATAAAACCTAATAATAATTGTGATCATAGGAATCCAAGGAGGGAGGTTAGTAACGTGTTAGTTCAAGTGAAAAAAACTCAAAGAAACATCTTAACACTAACACTTACAAACCTAGATCTTAGGGGCAAGCTTAGTTAACAAAACCAAATAAAAAACACAACTAAAATGCAAAATACACACAATCCTTTACCTTCTTTGAGATTTCCAAATGCATTCTTGAGTGGTTTGCTTGGTTTGTGCATCAAAGAGTCTTTGGTAATGGAAGTTGTGTATCTCCTTATCTCCTTGGCACTATGGCTTGTGTTGGCTTGATGTATCTTAATATTTTATCATTATAACACTACTTGTAAGGAAATTTTTGCATTATAACACCACTCTTCTCAAATATTTGAATTCATTTTTGCATGATAACTTTGCACCAAAATAGCTTAAAATTCAATAAGCAAGTCATTGTATTTATATCAAATGGATTTATCCCCAACCCAAGGTGATTTAAAGTGGAGTTAAGGCTTGGAATGGGTTCAAACCTAACCTATGTGAGTCAAATATAATCCCAGTAGAGTTAATATTCATCAAGTAATAATGATTTTCAATTAATAGGCATGGGTCTCCAAAATGAGATATTTTAGGATATTTGCAAAGAGATTGACAACTCACAAAGGTCATGATAAAAGGCTAGGATATTTTCATTTTTAAATTTCTTTTTGTAGTTATTCATTTATTGCACATGGATAATTCAACTAGGCATTTAATTTGGTTTATATTATTAATTAATTTTTATTATCCTTTTATCTCTTTCAAGATTTGATTTTTTTTTATGTGCCCCACTTAATAGGTCCATATGCCAAATTGATTGTTGTGATGTCACTGGATGCTTGGGGATGAATCTATGAGAGGTTATGGTTGCATATGATAAGATACCCCAATTATGGATGCTTCAACATCATTATGAGCTTTGATGAATGATGCACAAGCAATTTTGGGATATTTAGTGATTCCTAAGCTTAATTTACAATGGTTAGTAAAAATTAGTCTGAAGTCTAGTCGAAGGCCAGTGGTGTCCAATTTTAGGTGTCTATATTTTTCCCATGTTTTTGAAGATGTTGTAAGATGTAATCATAGTAACGTCTTTTTAAATAATTAAATATGTTGAAAATAAGATAATGATTGAATAAAAAACTTTAAATAATGTTTGGGAAGCTTATAATGATTCCCCCTCGAGGGAGTGGCCAACACATATGATTAATGGAAGGTCCCTCGAAAAATAATCAAGAAGAAGAATGAAATTAACCCATGGGTGAGATTAATCCAAATGAGAAAATTCTTGCATGCATTTATTTAAAAAGTATTGATTTGTCCAAAGGTGGTTATAATTAGTAATAAAGGTTGAGACATTGATTTTTCCATAGGTAGTTAGAATTAGTGGCACAAACATATGCCCCAGTGTTAGCGTTGATGAGTTAAAATAATGATTTTCCCACATGTGATTATAATCATTAAGATGACCTAGAATTTTAAAAAAAATTATTGTGCCCCAATAAGGCAAATTAGTAAGCATAACTAAAGGATAGATCCTAGTGAACAGATTAAAGATGAGTGGCTACAAACGTAGATGTGATGGTCTAATGACTAAAGAAGCCACAAACAACTAGGCACATAAAGATGTGCAAAGTGATGAAAGAGATGAATAGAAGAATAATAATTGATCAATGGAAATGATTTGGTTGTACCTACCAATGTGGAGATGCTTGTCCTTATTAGCATTGATATAACTAGAATGGTCAAGGGGTTGATTCAATTAAGGATGGTGGGAGGATTTTCCAAGGTTAACAAGGAAAAACTTCTATGGCTCTATTGTTTGTAAGAATTCTTGAGCTTATTTTTGTTATAGCACATGACGGTAGGCATCATGATATAAAACATAATGATAACATAGCCAAAATATGCATAAGGATTAATTCCTGATCTAATAAACAATTTAAAATAATGTACCAATGATAAAAACCATGATGACAATGTTGACGTATGAATATTGATGGACTCAAGAATAATGTAAAAGGAATCACCCATTAAACACATATAGAATGAGTCAAGGCATAGTATTGAAAGTAAACAAACAAGCAAGTAAACAAACAAACAACCAAGCAAATAAACACATAAAAATCATGGAATTAAAAGTAAAATAAATCATCCTAACGATGGATTTACCCTAGTAGGGAGGATCAAAGATGACTGACTAGGATTAAATAGGATAGATGTTTTTGGATTTTGAAAATTTTTAATGTTTTTGGAATTTTGAGGTATCTTAACTTATTAGAGATTGACAAGATACCACTCAGAAAATGGCAAGATTATTGGCTTAGGTTACATGAAAAATGGTGAGAGCATATGAAAAGCGGGATTAATCTAACCTCAATGTGAATCAAGCATAGCCTATATAGTCCCAAAATGACCTCAAGTCATAGTAGTCCTGCACACACAAAAGGTGGTGAGAATCAACTAGGTCATAACAAGTTCTTGAATTAAGGCAAATTTATAGGTAAATGAGAATAGTAATGTCAAGGTGATGCATCAATGCATGGTAAAGTTGTTGTTCTTAATTTACCCATATATGGTTATAATTAGGAAATAATGGCCTAGGTCTATGGTACTAATTTTCCCATAGGCAGTTATAATTAGTAACACAAGGTGGACTATCGATTTGTCCATATGCATTCATAACAATAACACCATTTGAATGTAAATGAAAGATACTTGCCTAATCCACTATCATACTACTTTCATAGACTGTCATTTGAACATAGAACTTTTAACATTATTGAAATTGGATCAAAATCCACTTGTGCAAGGTGTGGGAAGAACCAAAGGAACCAAGATCAAAAAGGGTTAGGTGGGATGGCTAAAAATAAGTTTTCGTCAATAGGGCTGGTATGGTAGAATGGTATATGGCATTGTTTAGGGTGATGATGGGATGGTAATTGGGTATAATGGTAATGGGGTTGCCCCCAAGTGAGAAGGTAAGGTAAATGGTAGGACATGAAATAATGGCAAAAGGATGGAAAATGAAAATGGCAAGGTAAATGGAACATGAAAATAAAAAGTTAAATGTTCGTGGCCAAGGAAAATGGTAAGGTAAATGTTTTTGTCCAAGGTGAATTTTTCTATTTTTCTTATTGATGTGGATATGCACATCCTAATCAACATATGATACAACCAGAATAGTCAATCATGTAAATTGTTATCCCACACCTCTTCTCAATAGTTTCTCTATCAATAAACTACTAAAGATCTAGATGTAAATAATGTTTTGTGATCTTCATTGGTCATTGATTTTATTTCCTTAAAATATCAAGACAAGGTATCTTTGTAGCCTCTACAAAGGAAAGTATGGTTAGGTATGGTAAATATGGATGTTGATGATAGGTTTGATTTGTCAATGTAATGGTGGATGATAATGGAATGTATAATGATTAGGCAATAAATGAAGATTAGGGTTTTTAGGCACACATAAAGTTGTTGATTCTAGATTTGACATAACTTTGGATGTGGTGGGGCCAAATACTTTTGAATATGCTCTTGATAGGACCACCAATTTTTTTTATTTTTTGGGCCTAAGAGTAGCTACCATCTGATTAGGTTGTAGAGTTGAAGTTATATTGATTGCATATTTGATAATGTATTCATCAAGCAATGAAGGACTATTGTGCTTAGCTATTGGCACCTTAAAGAGGTTTTCACCAATGAATTTATCTTGATTATCCCATAATGCTTCCAAGAATGTTTCATTAAGGAACACTAACTTTTGACTATGATTGTCTTCTAACACCTTAGAAAAGGTTTCACTAGAAAATGTTGAGTTTGGACTTTGATTTCACCTTAGCACCTCCAAACAAGTTTCACTAGGAGATTTTTCTTCTTTTACATGACTATGGTTTTGGCCCCCCTGATATTCTACAAATGTTATGTCACCATGGATGCAATTTAATAAGGTGTGATTCTATTGGTCCTAATCGACACTTATGGGAGGTGGAAGGTCAATATAATGGTTAGGTTGGTTGGTGGTAATGGCATGTACAATAATAATGGAATGGAAAGAGACTGCATAATCCATATAGAAGATATTATGATAAATTATGTCAAATTTTAATTAATCATCCCCAAAAATTGTAGAAGGATCATAAATGTATTCAAACTAATCTGTAAGGCATGCATAACCAATATTGTAACATCCATTAATATATTCTAATTCTGAAGTTGATTTTGATTCAATGGACTCTAAATCTGATGTTGAGACTAACATTGATTCTACTTATAATGCTAAATCTAATGTCAGTCCAAGAATAGAACCTAACTTTAATGTTTATTCTTCATCTAGTGTGGAAACTGCTATATTGATGTCTTGTTGAATGTTTGGTTGTGGACAAGTAATGGCCTGTGATGGCATAATGGGCTCCATAGAGACTAGTTTTTCAAAGTAAGACTCCTCAATGAGTGGAAATTTTCAAGAGATAACTCCATAGAGATTGGATTATCAAGGGGAGGCTCTTTAAAAATATGACAATAGTCAAGATAATAATTTGCACAAAGGTAGTTATAATCATTAAGAAGCAACTCAGTAAAGAGTAACTTGTGAGAGTGAGATTCCTCACTAATGGGTAAATGATCAAAAGGTGATTCATCATAGGTGGACTTGTCACAAATAGGCATTTCAACAAAAACATCTCAGATTGGTTTGTTATCTTAGCCTTGGTTTTCAATCAATTAAAAAATACCAATTTTTAATATATCTTAGTTTTTGAATTATTGGCTCAGTTGGAGAGGTACTAATTGGATTGGTTTTGGCTCTATGATTTATAAGGGTTTTATAAAATGTGTAATAGATTTTAATGGATGAAGAATGGCTAGTGGTTAGATAATGTAGGCTTAACAAAGGTTGGTTTATGTCTTAAGATAGTAACTATGACCCATTGAGTTATGATTGGATAAGTTTATTAGGATGAGTTACCATATATGGAACAACCTAGAATGGTAATGGTAGGGTATTTTGAAGCTTGGTTTCTTACACAAGACAAAGGATGAGGTCTTAGGATAGAAATGGTATGAAATTGTGAAGTTTAGTTGCTCATACAAGTTAAAGGATAAGGTCCTAGTATATAAATGGTAGGGCATTATACAGATTGATTGCTTGCACAAGCCAAAGGATGAAGTCCTGGTATAAAAATGGTATGGTGATGTAAAGCTTAGTTTCTTGCACAATCCAAAAGATGAGATCTTAGAATAGTAATCTTTAGATGTTATGGAGCTTGGTGGCTCACACAATCTGAAGGAGGGTTAATGGTATAGGTGGAGGATTGGATGCCATGATCAAGATCATATATCAACTAGCTAATTAAAGGTACCACTAAACACTACACTTGAGGATATTATCTTTGTTCCCTAAATTTAGGATTTTAAGGAGGATAAAAATTTGTATCACAAGCCACTTATTCACCATAAGGGTCTAGAACAAAGTCAATTTGTACAGCTATTATATCATAACTTGGATTATACCTATTTCTACCATAAGTGTAATGATACATATCCACATCAATGATGAAAGCTCCATAAAAGGTTTATAGTTATACAAAATCTTAAAAATATTTTCCAAAGGATAAATGGTTCAAACTTGGTCTAACTTAGTCTAGGGGATGGAGTTGTATCTCTAAAAATGGTTTATTCTAAAACTTGGTATAAAAAAATCTAACGTTAAATGTCTCACACACAAAAGGTTAAGTGGATGAACTAAAACTAGAATGCCAAACTCTAGAATTAAAGTGCTCCAAACAAGTCTAATCTAGGAAAACAAAATTTACTAGGTCTTTTGGCCAAATGCAGCATCAAAAGTTAGGATCAAAATAGGCATGTGCTAGGACTTTTGGCAAAACAAGCACAAAATCTAAACTTTAAACAAAAGGATGATTTCATGTAAAAAATATGAAACACTTTGGCATAAACTTGGAATTTGACTTTAGACATGAACTTGGTTAATTGGCATAAGGCATGATAAATATAGGCAATTTCTCCCAAATCTAGGCACAAATAATAGTTTTTTAAATTAGGTAAATAATTAACCTAAGTTACATATCCCAAAAGATAAATATCGATGTCTAAGCCCAAATAACAAAATCCATAAACAAAAATCAATCAATGTTTGTATTTAAACTTGGCAAGGTTAATAAAAAACTCAATGTAGGAAACTAGGCTTCTTTGATAAAACAATAAATTAGATGAAGATTAATGGCATAACAACACTAGGTAAAATATCCCAAAGGCACACGTGGATTTGGTTTCAAAATTGGCATTTAGCTCAAGGCAAGAAAGTTTATAAAATAATTCAATCAGGTAATGGAGTTATCAAGCTCTAAGGGTATGATCGATGGTTTGTTTCAAGACTCTAAAGCACAAAACTTGAAATGATTTGGGCAGCATAACGTTACTCATTTCAATCAAATGACACACATAATGTTTTTGACAAAAATTTCAAGGCAAATGCACAATGTCAAATAGATGGCATAACGCCTCCTCAAATAATGAAGTGATGTGGACACAAAACTTATTTCAACATGCCACAAATGAATAAATGGTTTCAGACTCAAAGACCAAGCAAGTAAAATAATAATGACAAAATACAACTAAGTATAACATCCAAATCCCTTAAAATGACAAGGTTATATTGTATCATTGAATTCTATCTATATACATGCTCTTGGGAGGATTTTAAGTATTGATCCAAAAATAAAAATCCATGAAGTAGTAGGGTTTTTACACCTTCCTTATCCTAGGATATTTTATGATGATATGGAACTTTGGGTTACTATCCCTACATTAATAATATGTTCATGGTAAGTGGGGTTGTTCTAAAACTTAAATTTTTGACTATCTAGATAGTTCGAAGTGTGATTTACACTAGAGATGCCTCATGCCAATTGAGTTCATACCGGTTAACTTACTATGCAAGGGTTTATTACTTTGCATATTAATTCTATTCATGTAATTCTTAATGGAATCCCTTAGTTAACCATAACTGACTCAAGTTTTCATTATGATTGGAAAGGTTAACTGCTTAACCCCCTAGTAATCATAATATATATGCCCTGATTTATATACCCCACCATGGAGTGGGGTTTAAATGATGATGAGAGATAAAACCTTGGGTCAAATCTTTCCTAAAGAACTCATGAGGAGGCTATGAACTCCTGCTCACAAGCCAAGTTGCATAAAATAAATGACCAAGTGAAAAGACTTTAGAGGTTGTGTTTAGATAACCCAAACCATATGTGTTTTGGGGAGAGACTTAACAATGTTCTTTTTATGCCTTATAAAAAGGCATAAATTTCAAGGAAGAATCATTTTTGGTCACCTTAATTCCCTAAAGGGGACATGGGGAGAGTATATATGCATCCTTCATTTGTGAAAAATGAATAAGTATAAAATGATCTAGCATAAAACAAAACACTTCAAATAATTTGCAACTTAAGTGAATGCTTTTTTTATGCACCAAATTGAGATGTTTGTGATTTTTTTATCCCCTTGGCCTTAATTTCAAACTTTGAAAAATTTTCACAAAATTATCCAAGCATAAAAATAACTAAATTCTTTTTAAACACCAAACAAAATGCTCAAGACTTAACCACTTTCAAATTTATGCCTCTTTCTCACTTAGGTCCTATAATTTTTAGAGGGTTTTTGAGATTTTGTGAAATATTTATGTAACTTAAAGGTAAAATAATATCATAATATAAAAATTAAGGAGAAAAAATGTGGTTTTTAAAAAAATCATCAAAAAAAGAGTCTGGATGACCCCAAACAAAGCTCTAAAAGATAGCCTATTAGTCTCAGGTATACACAGTGCAAAAATGTAACTCTACAAAACCACAACTCTGTAAAACCACAATTGTTAATGCAATAATGAAATTTCAAGTGGAAAAATGAAACTATGTGAGTTGCAATATTGTTGTCTAGAGAGCAAAACCATAATTACACAGATCAACCTCGTGACTAGTAGAAAAATGTTCCTTGGCTTGAATTGTTCACCTATTTTGGTCAGCAATATAAAATTTTGACATGAAAATCATTAGGAGAATGTTATAAAAGGATTTAAGATCAAATTGTTTGGGTGCATATCCCACCGAGCATGCCATTTATGACCATAGGAATGTAAGAAGGGAGGTTAATAACATGTTAGTTCAAGTGGCAAAAATGCAAGAAAATATACTAACACTTACAAGCCTGAATCTTAGGGATGAGCTTAGTTAACAAAACCAAATGAAAATCATAACTAAAATGAAAAATACACACAATCATTTACCTTCTTTGGGAGCTCTAAATACATTGTTGAGTGGTTTACTTGATTTATTCTTAAGAAATATTTGGCAAATGAAGCTTTTTGGCTTCTTCTCTCCTTGGCACCATGGTTTGTGTTGTGGCTTAATGTAGCTTGGCTCAAGATCTTGGCATTATAACACTACTTTCTAGGCATGTTTTCATTATAACACTACTCTTCTCAAACCTTATAATTCATTTGTGCATGATAAATTTGCACCAAAATAGCTTAAAATTCAATAGGCAAGTCATTGTATTTATATCAAATGGATTTAACCCCAACCCAAGGTGAGTCAAGGTGGATTTAAGACTTGGAATGGGTTCAAACATAACCTAGGTGAGTCAAACATAACCCTAGTAGAGTTAATAGTTTTCAAGTAATAATGATTTTCAATGAATAGGCATGGGTCTCCAAAATAAGATATTTTAGGATATTTCTAAAGAGATTGAAAACTCATAAAGGTCATGATGAAAGGCTAGGATATTTGCATTTTTTTAATTTCCTTTTTTTTATTTATTAATTACATATGGATAATTCAACTAAGAATTTAATTTGATTTAGATTATAAATTAATTTTGATTAGCCTTTTAGCTCTTTCAATATTTGATTTTTGTTAATGTGACCCACTTAATAGGTCCATATGCCAAACTGACTATTGTGATGTCACATGATGCTTAGGGATGAATCTATGAGAGGTTATGGTTACATACAATAGGACACCCCAATTAGGGATGCCTCAACATGATTCTAAGCTTTGACAAATTATGCACAAGCAAATTTGGGACATTCAATGATTTCTAACCTTCAATTTGGGACACTCTTTAATCCAATATTTGTGAGGTATATCACTACACTCAAACAATCCATCGATTCATCTAAGACAATGGAAAATTATATTTAATTTTTATCTTATTGATGGCTTTAGAATTTATACACAATCACCATTATCCACCTTTATTTTTTAATAATATTATTTGTATTTAGAATAGGCTCAATATTTCTCTTACCATTATCTAATAGTTCTTGTACTTACCTTTATAACTCCTCATTATCCATAGGTGTCAACCTTTATGTTGTCTTATTTTTAAAACTAGATCTAGGAACTAGATCCATGTGATGACTAATGTTTCTCGAGGGTGGGAATCCCTCTAGGAGATCATATAAAATGATCTCTTTATATTCACCCAAAAAATATTTCACTTTCTTTGACAAATCATTTGCTTTGTCTATTATACCAACTTGCATTTTATTAGGAATGAAAACAAAGCATGCTTTCTCCTTTGTCACTTATTTTAGGGATTGTTTTCCTAAAACTAACAAGCTATTTGGATTGTAGTCCACTTCCTCTCTTTTTTCACATGATGTTTTTAGTCATATAAAATGTGAAAATTGGTAGCTTGAGTGTGGCTTATGACACCCAACATATAGGTCCCTCTTGCATGCTCTCATGACCTTTTTAGACACCTTTTTGCTTATTCTCAGTCATCCATAGACTTTCAAGACTTGATTTTAACTCAGCCAAGTTGTATTTCTTGTGATAATTACATCCCCCTAGGTTTCACACCTATAGGACAATAGTAACCAACTTGGACTATAGCATCAAACCCTAGGTTGTCCATTTTTGGTACTCGTGTCTAATTACATTTTTAGATCCAATAATCATTTCCTTCTATTTCCTATCCTTTTTCTTGTCAGCCTAACATGAATACATTCAACCCATGACCAATATATCTCTATAAAATCCCATTCAAAGTTCATTTAGAAGAGGTTGACAAATATTATAAAAGCAAGTAAAAATACAGGTAATACCATTGAGGCAAACTTTCTTATTCTCTACATACATCCATCTAATACAACTACAAGCACATCCAAATCCTCACACCAATCCCTAACCACCTCAATCACACCCAATTTAGCATTTTTGCATCTGCATAACATTATTGCATAAAGCACATCAAGTGGGATAACTACATATGGCTTGATCCCTCTTTGGACTATTGGTATGTAGGTAGCATGCCCACATAAGGGGTGTGGATACACATTTAGTACATATTACACACATTAATCCCCCTTTCTTTCTCAAGATTGATCAAATTATAATGAAGTCTAGTGTTTTAAGACTAAATCATCTCTACAAGGAGTTCTATAGACCTTCAATAATCAAAATTTCACATGTAGCCTCACATAGGGATAGCGAACAAAACCTAGAAAACTCAGGTCTATGGGACAATAGTGACAAAAGAGGACTATAGCACCAGACCCTAGATTGTCTTATTTCTATGCTCCTATCCTTTCACAAAACAAAATCTAGATCTTGATATGTGACACTGTCCCAGTCCTACATAGCAAATTCTAGACCCTATCTTAGCTATTTCATCTTATTTTTAGCTAAGTCTTATTTTCTTCATATTTATTACTATTTATAGAAAGGTTTAAAATATAGTTAAATTATACAAATTAGTATCTAAATTATTACAATATTATTTACTAATTTAGTCAACTTAGACCCTTAATTAAATTAGGAATAAGACTCCAATATTTTCAAAAAAGTTAAATCATTTGGTGAACCCGACTTACTTTGTTTGCACATAAAAATCCTAAAAAACCTAGGGTAAATTCCTTCCTAATTTTTCCAATAGTTTACTAATTTTTTACCTACATATTTAAATCAAAAATTTGCATTAATTATTAAAATTCCATAGTAATTTTTATAAAAAAAATTCTTCCAACCCCTAGTTGCATATACTAGGTCCTTTTAAATCTAATTTTTCCAATATTTTTATGATTTTTACTTGCATATTTAAATCAAAAATTCACATTCATTTTTAAAATTCCATAGTAATTTTAAAAAAGAAATCTTCCATACTCTAGTTGCATATACTAGGTCCCTTTAAATCTAAATTTTTCAAATATTTTTCTAATTTTTTACTTGCATATTTAAATCATAAATTTTTAAAATTCCATAGTAATTTTAAAAAAAATCATTTTCTTTTGAACCCTAGTTGCATACACTAGGTCCCATGATTTTGAGGTATCACCTTACATATTTGTGAGCTTCATATCCTTATTATGCATATTTCAATTCATTGTTTAGATTATATTTGCTAAATCTTTTATTTCATTATTCAAGTTGTTTTCATTATGCCACATAAACTCCTTACATCTCGTCTTTTGAGATGAAGTGCAAGACTTAGTGGTAACCCTCCTGAATTCACCTAAATTCCTTCAACCTGACCATATACCATGGATAAACAACCAACTCAACTTCCTATTATAGATCCTATATATCCAGATTACACTAATTTCCATGAGGATAATTTAAACAATGAGAAATATGAGAATAATAATGATGATACAAAAACTAATGTTCATGAACCACCACATCAGACTCTTGATCCACTTCTACCTATTATTGACAATGAAGTTTTCCTCAACAAAGATTTGATCCTACAAAGCTTTTTAGAAAGACTCAAGGAACAACCTCGAGATCATACTCTTATCTTGCAATCTATCATGGAAATTAAAAAGGCTAAGTAAGTTAAGTCTTCCATTCCTTCAAAGCATCCAGTTGTAAATGACACTACAAGAGTAACTATGTCTCAACAACCTATTATAGTAGCCCAACCTTCCTATGAGGCACCACTAGTTACGACTAGTACATCTTTGTCTCCTGATGTGGCAGCCCTTATGTAAGAGATAAAATATCCTCCATCCAAGGTGCTACATCTTGATAAAGGTACTTCTAGAGAAATGCAGGCTTTGGATTCTTTTGCTTTAATGTAATACCATTGGCACATCATATGGTTTCAACACCCTTACCACCAAGTTTTTTCAACCCAAGCTCACTCTATATGATGGAAAGGGTGATCCAAAGACATATTTGAGAGATTTTGATGTAGCATACTTGGACTATGTGACAAATGAATGGCTACTAACCAAGTTATTTCCATGGAGTCTAAAGGATTATGTTCTACAATGGTTTTATAGTCCACCAAATCATTCACTCAATGCATTCAATCCTTTAGCTAACATGTTCCTATCTCATTTTAGCATTAACATTGGTGATAAGGTTTCCTATGCCCAATTTGCACAATAGAAACAAATGTCAAATGAGCATCTCATAGATTATGTTCTTTGATATAAGACTATCTTGGCTAAGATGACTAGCCCCATGGTCGATCAGGAGTTATAAGATCTCTTCAAACAAAGCCTTCTACTAGCTTTACATGAGTCAATAATGTTCAAAAGGTTCTCTTCCTTCATTGATTTATGTCATACACTAAAGGAAATGTAAGTCAAATTAATTTCAATGGTCAAACTTAAGTACACAAATATATCAGAAAAAATAAACAAGAGTAACAAAAAAGTCCCATACAAAGTCAAATTCAATGATAGAAAGAGTCAAAATCAACCTATAGTCAATGAATATTTAGATCCCCTCAGTGAGTGGTTTATATCAGCACTTTCTCAATCAACCTTTACCAATCTACCAGTTTCTCTAACTAGAGTTTTATAGCAGCTTTTGGAATGTAATATCATATCTCTCTCTCATTTTCAAGAAGTTGATCCAAAAAATTCTCTTTTATGGGGATATGATTAGAATACATTTTGTAATTTTTTCAAGGCACCAAGCCACACAAAAAATAGATGCATCAGTTTAAAACACAAGTAACAAGATTTAATAGATGGCAACATTATTGATCTTGGCACTCCAGTTGAGCCTTTGCAGGCAAAAAAATATAAGATAAGGCTCTAAAAAATTTATTGGATCCTTTTCCACAATATTCTAAACAAGAGATAGGGGAGACATCAGGTTTTCACCATACATATAATGCACATCTACCACCAAATACATATAGGGCACTTTTAGTTGAGTCATATCCATTGAGTCACATGATTGGTGTATATAATTCTATAGTTATAGCTAGACCTTTGATCTCCTTCTCAGAGTAGGAGATAGTTGAGGGTCATTCAGATTATCATGCACTCTTTATTAGAACTTACATTCATAATCATCCTATTCATAGTGTTCTCATAGACAATGGATCTAGTGTGAACATGTACACTATGACATTATTTTAGCATTTGGGATATTTAGAGTAGGATATTACCCTAATGTAAATAGTTATTAGTCAATTTAGTGGGCATATAAAAATTTCATTGGGTAAGATTGTACTTCCTCTATAGGTTGGTCCAAGACATATGGCCACACCATTCACTATTATTCTCAGTGTAAGATTTTTTGATATGTTACTTGGTCGACCATGGATCCAAAAAAATTGTATAGTACCTTCTATAGTTCATAGATAAAAATTCATTCATGTTAATCATGTTTTTATAGTTGGTGGAGTTACATATGAGTTACCACTCTCCACTTCAGAGACATCTACTATATTATTGTCACTAGTTACGGTTCCTCTTCCAGTTCAAATTTAGATATAGTTGAGGCCTTCCTTGACATCATAGAGAGTTCATACACTTCCATGGAGGTCTCTTTTAGAGAAATCACATTTTGATAATTATAGATAGCTTTTGGCTATAGTCTTCACACCTAGTATAATATCATTAAGATCTCATGCCTCTACACATAGAGCACATGTTCAGAGAGTTTTTCTTACTACCAGATGGGTCCATAAAATTCTTACAATTTCATCCACTTCTTAGAGTTATAGGGGGACTTCAAAATTGGTTTATACTATAGATATTTCAAAGCACTTACAGCATACATAGCTTGTAGAGTCACAGTCTCAGCCTTTCCATCATGTTTCATGATCATGCATGATTCCTCTCCTTGATATAGGACACCATGATAGGGAGTCTCCCATGAGACTCATCAATTAATATCATTTATTCTTAGTCTTGCTTGTATATAGCTTATTTTTAGTTAATTGTACATAGTCTCCTCATGATTGATTATACATAGCTTACTTAAAAAATACAAAAACAATCAAAACTTCAAAATTTAAAACATTCAAAAATTCAAAAACATTTCAATTGTATGCATTCTCCATGTTTTAAATTTCTACTACCATGATAGACTTACATTTTTTTGTTTTATGATATTTTTTTTCAATTTTCCTACATTATCATGCTTCACTTGATCTCCTTTGAGTGTGTGCAGTGACTTCCAGATCATTGACTGCTTTACTATACCCATAAAGGGGGCATCCTATTTCTTCATTCGAGACATACATTGACATATCTTCCCATCGAGGGCATCTTCTACATGACTACACCATCTAGGTTATGTCATTCCTATACCACACACTCTAGTTATCATGTTGATGTACATTACTTACTAGATTATATAGATTACTCTATCGACACTCACTAGTATATAGCACTTGTGTATTTCTTAGCATATACCTAGTTTTGTGCTACATGTCTTACATACTTTCACTTCTTACTTTGATTAGTTAGATGTGATTGTATTTCCAACATTTACATTCATTATTTTATTATTTTACATAGTTAGATGTGATTGCATTTCTCAGTTCTTATTCTATGTTTTGCGTGTGCCTTAGGACATTTGCCAATGTCTTTTACATGTAGTCTTCCATATGATTATGGATTTCATGCCAACCTTGCTTGTTTCCAATTGTATGTGTATGTGGCATTTGAACATCCCTTGTATGTTTGCTTTCCAATTTGAGTGACATGTGCCCATGTCCCTTGTTTACTTGGCCCCTTGGTCACTCTTGTATACTTCTTACTTCTTGCCTTGCGTGATTGTTGCTTGATTTCTTTTCAATTATTTGTAATACAATGATCCACATCATGCATTATCTTGCTTTCTTGGATGTCATGATGGACATCAAGCTCCCTCCCTCCTTGACAACTAATAACTAACAACTAACCAGACTCCTAGTTCTAGTTCATTATATTGCACATGCTATTACATTGTAATATCTATCTAGACATACCCTTGTTGATCTAGCAATCTTCATTACAAAACATATTATATCTTGGAGATATATTTTCCATTATCAATTCTTATATTAGGTATTTTATAGCATAACACATTTTTAGGGCTCTTTATTATGAGATTAGTCATTGTAGGGTCTTCATTCTTACCCTCAGAAGAGGGGGCAACAAACAGGGGTTTTATTACATAGATATCAAAGCTCATATCAATCAAAATATTAGCTTTATAAAACACCTATAATAGTATTAAAATTTTAAACCAGGAAAAATAGAACCAAGAAGTGAGTAAAAATTACAGAATAATATTCAGAATCAACACAAGATAAGAGCGCTAAGATTGGACTACAGCAGCTAGATAACAGGGTGTCTAATTTTAGTGCTCCTATCCAAACAATAAAAAAACAAAATTTTATATAAATAGGTAGAAAGGTAAGCTCATAGTATACAATCTTTAAACTGTAATAGTTCAGTCTAGAATCAATAGTTTTAATATAGTTTTCTATAGAGAATCTAGATATAGGGGTTATCATGCATGACATGATGGCTCTTGCTTCTAAATTTTAGATTAGGCAATTTTTATAACTTCCAAATTATAATCCATGTTTTAGAAATCAATGATTTGGGGAAATTTTCATGGCACATTTGACATCTTTTCTTTCTGAGTTTACTACATTACCCAATTATTCTCAATATTTATATGCGTTATTCTATCTTAAGTGGTTGGCATCATTCCTAAGTGACTTCTACATAAGCCTAGTTTCTAGTTTCATAGTGGTTTTCATACAAGCCTAATCTCCTCCTTCTAGAGTTGGCTAAGATTTGTCTAGTTTCTAGTACACATTCATCTACCCATACCATATTTTTAGATTATAAAGCTTTCATGAACTTAAAGATATATCTCATATGACATACATTCATACTAGTATTAGTTTAAAGCTTCACTTCATGGGTCAATAATGGAGCCAAAGGACTAGCTAGCCTTTGTATTATTGAGCCATCTACTTAGAAGCGACTGGACACATAGTTCAAAAATCAATTACAACATAGCATGATCACATAGCTTCACTACATAGTGGGTGATGATAGAGCCAAAGGGCTAGCCTTTACATTCTTAGAGCCACTCTTGGAGAACTGATCGCTCAAATCCATTTAACATGATATTAATATTGGTACAACATCATTCATCACATACCCAACATTACTTAGCATCATTCGTCATAATCCAACATCATAACAGGTTTTCTATTGGTTTGTATACCTGATGAGGTGTATTCATTCCTTTCTCTTCCTCTCTCTCTTACCCAACTTTGTACATTCTTATTTTATATATAGCATATCTATTAAGAACTAATCTACTCTTTGTTTTCTCTTACAAATTTACACTTCATAATATGCTCTCTCTATACACACCCAACATCACACAGCTTCATGAGCTTCACCCTTGCAGGTAAATTTAGGTATGCTTTTTATTTTTCCTTTATCCTAGTATTTTGATTTGATGCATCACTAGAATAAATCGGGGGAAATGTAGTCATATAAAATGTGAAAATTGGTAGATTGAGTGTGGATTTTTAATACCCAACCCATATGTCCCTCTTGCATGCTCTCATGACCTTTCTAGATGCCTTTTTGCTTATTCCAAATCATTCATAGACTTATGAGCCCTAATTATAGCTTAGTTAGGCTATATTTCCTATGATAATTCCATCCCCCTAGTTCCTGTACCTATAGGACAATAGCACCCAACTTGGACTATAACGCAAAACCCTAGGGTGTCCATTTTTGGTGCTCTTGTCCAATTGCATTTTTAGCTCTAATGATCATTTATTTTTATTTCATATCCATTTTTTTATCGACCTAATGTAAATACATTTGACCCATGACTAATAGATATCTATAAAATCCCATTTAAAATTCATTTAGAAGAGGTTGGTAAATATTACAAAAAAAAGTAAGAATACAAACAAGATCATTGAGCCAAACTTCCCTATTCTCTATATACAACCATCTAATATAGCTACAAGCACATCCAATTACTCACACCAGTCCCTAGCCACCTCAAACACACTCAATTTAACATTTTTGCATCTTCATAACACTATTTCACAAAGCACATCAAGTGGGAGAACTACATATGGATTGATCCCTCTTTAGAGTATTGGTATGTAAGCAACATGCCCACACAAGGGTTGTGGATACATACTTAGTGAATCTTATACACATGAACCCCCCTTCTTTCTCAAGATTGATCAAATCATAATGAATTCTAGGGTTTTAAGAATAAATTAGTTCTAAAAGGAGTTCTTTAAAACTTCAGTAATCAAAATTTCATAGGTAGGATCACACAAGGACAGTGAACAAAACCCAAAAAACTTAGGTCCTTAAGACAATAGTGGTAGAAGAGGACTATAACATCAGACCCCAGGGTGTCTTATTTTGGTGCTCTTGTCTTTTCACAAAATGAAAGCCATATCCTAATTTGTGACACTATCCTAGTCCTGCATAGTAAATTCTAGACTATCTCAGCCATTTCATCTGATTTTTAGCAAAGTTTTATTTTCTTCATATTTATTACTATTTATAAAAAGGTTAAAAATATAGTTAAATTATACAAATTAGTAGCTAAATTATTGAAATATTATTTACTGATTTAGTCAACACAAACCCTTAACTAAATTAGGAATAAGAATCCAATATTCCCAAAAAAGTTAAATCAATGTCATATAAAACTCCATCCTTATATGACCCAATCTGAATATTGAAAAATATTGTTAGTTTACCAAAATTTTATGTCATTTCAGCAACTAAAACACCTTATATGGGTGTGGGTGTTTGATCCTCATTAGTTTAATTATATTTATCATTTCATCTCAAACAATATTAATAATGATATAACTATAAACAATAAGTTTACAACACTTACCTCTAGACTTTCATACGATTCTAAAAATATTCTTCCTTTGCATTAGCTCATCCTCTTCATTATCTAGTTTCGACAACACTATGTTGATCATGAGAGATTTTCCATGTTCCAACACCTTCTTCATCTACTTTTGCAATATGATTTATTGCATAATTTATTTTTTTACCATCATTATGTGCATGTGGGCATTCAATAGTTTTATGCCCAAAATATCCACATATGTAACATATTATATATAAACCTCTTCCTCTACCTCTACCATGATCCTAGCTTATTCTCAAAAATATTCCTCTCAATGCATTATTTTGACTTTGAGAAGTACTTTTTTGTCTTTCATGGGTATGTTTTCCTCTGCCACTATTTATTGGCCTCTACCTCTTGTGAACTATCATCTTCCTCTTGTTCTATTTTTTGCCTTCTATACAACTTCTCCTTGACCTTCAAATCACATTGATGTGATTTTTCAATTGAAATTCAATCTTAGGATTCTAAACTCAACTTATGTGTAAATATGGAGGCCATTCACATACATTAAAATCTTCTCTACATCATTTTTAGCATGACCAACTCGAATGGTGATCTTGTAAAATTCTTATGTATAGTCCTTTGCTTTTGCCTCAAATTTTTCAATTTCTTTAATAAACCCACCTAATAATCAAAAGATCAAAACTTAAATTTTAGTTCCATAGCCATCCTATCCCAAGTTTTGGTTCCATCATTGCCTCTTCTTACTCTCTCCATCTACACATGATCCCACCATAAATATGCATATCCCTTTAACTTTGTACAAGCAAAATTCACTTTCTTTAAGTCTTCCATTTGTTTATATTCATCTCATTTGTTTATATTCAAAATATTTGTTCATGACACAAACTACCAAATTACTTAGGGGGGTCAAACAATGGCTTGTTACCCATTTTATAAATTACATTCAAAAATATATATTTTGGTTATTTTACTTATCTTTCAACCTAAACCTCAAAGGTTGATTCTTTCTCTTCTTCACCATAACTGACCTTTACAATAACTCATCCATGATGTGAAACTTTTGTATCCTCTAAATGGGCTTGGATTCCTCTCATCATTTATACAAATTCTGTAATTATTGGAGTTCTACCATTGGGAGTTACTATGTGTGCCATTTTTCAATGAAAAATTAGGCTTCTCTTTTGCATCCTAAAACTTAACTCAACAAGAGTCTCACATGCTCGACCCAACAAAGATAGACCTTAATATGTGTAGATACTAAAATTTCTTCTTTATTACTTGACAATGGTAAGCTTGACACTCATTTACTATGCATGACTTGATCACTAAAACAAGGTCCTGATATGATATTTTATCAGCCAACCCTTCCATTCTACTATCATACACCTACATGAACCTTACTATTTTTTTAAACCTACTAAAACTTGTACATATTCATATCTAGATTTTCATAGAAATCCAATTTTAGATGGGTCAATTCTTACTCTATAGTCATTATCGTCAATCGATAATAACTTACTCTAGTTAGAACCATCTTACTCCCAACAACATATATTTTATAAAATTCAATCCATCTTTAGGATTAGCCTATAATCCTAACATATTGGTGGTGTAATGAATTATTTAAATGGATCACTATTAAACAAATTTATGCCCCATTTAAAAATCTATCTAGTTGACTTAGTATTTAATTGGTGCTCATTTATACATTATTTCACATTATGAAAATCTACCCTGTTCTTCTTAATTTGCATACCTATTACTAGGATCAATCATAATTTGAGTTTGAAACATTAAAAATCTAGGTCAAATCAAGCATTTTCAAGTACAAATCTAGTCATTAGTTGCATTTATATAGTGAAGGAGCATGATTACACAATCACGTTAAGTGGGAGAAATACACAGTGGCTTAATTCACCTCCTTAAATTATTGTATACATAGGCAACTAAAAATAATTGAATGAGGGTGATTGGGGTTAACTCAACCCATTACATTTCCTATATTTTTAAAGGTTTTTAGCCATCACAAGCACATCTACGCTTTTAAGGCAAAAGGTGTTAATTTTTAGATCTATGTGCATCATAAAAATTTAGAATCGTAAACACATATCAAGTAAAGATAGTCATAGATGACTATAAAATTACTATGTTATACTTATATATAGGTTATTTTTGACCATCAGGTAACTATCAATTTTTTATACTGACTCAATCTCACAGAACTAACCCAACATAGGAAAAAAATCAATTCCTAAACTAAGTGAACCACATGTGTGTTTACCCTTGTTTTCCACTTTTAAAATATAGTCATAGTCAGATAGTCAACCAAAAAAGCTAAGTATCATGACTTTTTTATTACTATCCATATTTAGCATATATCTTTATCAAATCAAAATAATTAATTAGCATATTTACATTCAGATGTATGCTTGAATGTTATATCTTATAATCAAAATTCTATTTTAAAATTCTATCTTAATTAGATTAATCTTGCCCATTGATCAAAATTAGTATAAAACTCTATGTTACCAATTGATACAGTCATAATTAGTGGATCAAATGAAGTACAACTAGACCATGCAATGTAAAAACTCAACACATAATAATGGACAAACATATATTTTGTGTGTAAGACAAAACATATAAAAAAATATATTTTTCTCAATGAGGAAAAATACAATGCACACACACAATAACTACCTACAACCTTATATTGACTTATAAACTATGAAATGTCATAACCTTAATCCAATAATGCACATCATTGAATCCTATAGTTATTCCCTTAGGCCTTTGTACTTGTAGTAAGTCCATCCTCACATTCTCTAAACTTTTTGATCTTATTCCTTAAATCAAACCCCTTACAAGAATGTGTCAATCTCCTTATAAATGCATTCTCCAAGAACCATTTACTAAAGTTGAATTATTTAAATTCTCCCACAGATGACATTTCATATTCCTCAATTTACACTTCCACTTCCAATTTTTACATTCCATGGCAACCGGTGCATGAGTAAGTTGTGTATGCATGTGCTTAAATCAAAGTCTGAAATTATTACATATCAGTGCTCAGTTTGCACAAGCTTTTGTAAGTTTTCATTGGATTCCTTTCCAAATTAATAAGATGTATAATATTTGTAAATTTATGCATTAGTTTCTCTATTTTTCTTTTCTTTTGATTAAATATTCAATCATTCAATCCAATAGTGACTTCATAGTTACATGGTATTAGAAATTGAGATTACTTGTATACAGACTCGTAAGACTTGTCTTCCTTTGAAAAAAATGATATTACATAAAGAGATGCGCAATTCTTCATGAAAACTTAGGTGTATAAAGACATGAGCATGGTCAAAATACCAAATAAAAATTATTTGTGACCAAACAAAATAACTCATTACACTGCTTACAATGTGCAATTTTATAGGTGTGTGGAGCTCTTAGATCATAGTTTTATAGACCTCCAAAAATGTTTGTAAGATTTTTTAAACGAAATATACACAGTTAATGAATCATCAAAATCTTGTAAGCTCATGCATTTGTGTAGTAATTCATCATTTGTAAGGGTTGAAAGAACTATGTGCACTCTGCAAGCATAATGGAACTTGTGCAAAATTATATAGACTAATTAATGTTTTATAAACATAAAAATGTTGTGAAATATTATGCAACCCATTAATAATGTTATTAAATCCCTTGTATTCATCATATAAAGTGTATTCTTATGTTAATACAAGTGTGAAACCAAGGAATTTGAATAATACTTATTACACTTATGTTTTTAGTTGATGCAAGATTACTTGTGAACTTGGATGCTCCTTCATCAATTATCTTCCAAATTTGTTCCTATAATAGGGCCCTGATAATAAGGGAAGGATTTAAAATTGTCCTCATTAACTCCCTCATTTTTTAATGTATATTTAATGAGTTGTTAGAGTTACAAAGAAGGAAATTAGTTTCCTAGAGATCTACATGAAATTTAGAAAATAAATCAAATGAGTTTTTTCAGAGCACTGAGTAGGTGAAAATGGTCGTGCACTAAAAGTTACAAATGGTACATATACCCAAAACCATCCCAATAGTTTTGGTAGTCTACGAAGAGTTCTTTGCTTGTCCAAAGTTTTCTAGGTTCCGTTCATCTTATTTTTTGGACAAATTTTTTGGTGTTTCTTTATTGTCTCAAGATTTGTGATAGTTTTTATACATTTTTAGATCCCTCTTTACACTTATTAATAATTATATAATATTCCTTAATACAATTGGGTTTTATTTTACTATTTTATTAGAGTGACTATGATTATTCCTAACCGCAAGTGGTATAGGTAGAATTAGTGCAATTTGATGTAAAATCACATTTTTATACTACATTTTATTCATTAAACTATAAAATAATAACTAAATTCCCACTTTTGTGAGGTTTGGGACATAAAATACCATTTTAAATTGGTGGATAATACATGATCCACCTCTTGACACACATATTGACAAAATGTAGATTAGCATTTTAAAATGCCAAATTTGGAGGTTTTTTCATGTTTATTTTTAGTGATTCATAATAATTCACATTATCTGCATCACAAAAAAATGATGCTTAACTGTGTTAGAAAAGATAATTTTTTTTTAAATAACATTTTTAGTGTTATAATTTCATCAAAATATTCTAGTGAATGTAATAATGATCATTCAATTGTCATTTCATCCCTAAATAGGGGTATCAATAAACTTATTTATACTTAATTCAAAATAGTGCCTAAAAGGGATATAGACCAAATTATTTAACCTTGATTCAAAATAATTTATTAGTACATATTTCACCTCTTGGTTCCAACCTAACCATTATGATTTTTAAAGTGGTATATATATAAGCTAACTTCAATAATAAATCAATGCATGCAATGTTTCCAAGACATTTACACCATTACCTCATACTCTTTCCATGGACTTGGTAAATAAAATAGAGTCTTGGAAAAGATGTGAACACAAAGATGAATTCCACATTATCCTAACATCATGATGTTTAAAAAAATTAAGTATTACCTAGTGGTCATAAATTACATGTTACTTGCCAATATGATTTAGTGCAAGTGATTTCTAGATTGTATCCCATATTCTTTGTTACTCTCTATCCATAATGAGAGGTTATTGTTACTCTATAGCAATAAAGAAAATAAATCTCTCCACATAAAAGTTATTTACTACTACAATCATAGTTTTATGTCCTGATAACCCTCCATATCAATGAAGATGATTGATGCAATAATTGAATCTGTGTCTCCATAGGTGTTATAATAGGCTTGTGATCCATCAGATGTAACTTCTTGAGAATTATCTTAGCATACTTAATTTTAGACACAAAGATATGGTTCCATTTTTTCCATACTTCCAAATCAAGATAGTAATACAATAGCATGATATATGTCATGTTGAATGATCACTTGAGAAAATTATTTGTTGCATTAATCATCTTCACTGATATGTCAGTGATGATTATATCATAAACATCTAAAAGGAGAATCATAACCTTCCTCCTTGCTCCTTGAGGTAGAGGTTTGAATCATATGGACTTGTATGGAATCCATGTTGTATGAGATGCTCATCAATTTTGATGTATTCACCTTGAGGAGACTGTTTGAGACTATATAATTACATTACAAGTCTACACACTTTTTGTTCTTAACTAGATGTGATAAATTCCTTTGGTTGAGTCACACAGACTTAATCTTTAATATATCCATTTAGGAAGGCATTTTTCATGTTCATATAATGAACATTCCATCCAAATTATGCAACCATAGAAAAAACCATTATGTTGATCTTTATCATGGCTATGGGAGTAAAAGTCTCCTCATAGTAGATTCCTTATTTATATGTGTAAAATTTTTCTAAAAGTCTTACCTCATTCTTGATAATGATGTCATATTTTTTTTACTTAGTCTTAAAGACCCACTTTCACATGATAGGCCTCTTTCATAGTAGAATATCAATAAGTTGTCATATATTTTTCTCTATGAGTGACTAATACTTTTCATCCATGGCTTCTCACCAAGGATTTTAATATTGGGATTCATGAACCATTGAGGGCCCAAATGATTTTTTAACTATCCTCATTAAGGGAAATTTCACCTTTGTACAATCCATGTTACAAGTCCTCAGTCTTGTAGTGTAAGTGTATGGGACCACTTGGGCATACATTATATAGTATCGGTGGTTTTTGGGAGGACATGATTAACCATCACAATTATCCTCACCACTACCACTATACATATTAGGAATATTTATATGTCTAATGCATGTATCATATGACCATGTGGATGGTGATTTGGATTCATATTTGTTATCAAATACAACATCCCTACTGATATGTATCTTCCTAGTTTTTGGATCCATGAGTCAATATGCCTTTGAATCTTCACTATAGTCAATAGATTTCTTATCTAGTTTATTTATCTTATATTTAAGAAAATTCATATGTGATTTACAACAAAAAAACACAAATATGTGATATATAAGGCTTATTCCTAGTCCATGCTTCCTATGGAATAACAACGTTGAGAGTTTTGGTGGGTGCCCTATTCAGAAAGTAGATCATTGTGTGAACTAATTCTACCCCATATGTATGAGTCTGGTATGAGTCCTCAATCATTTTCCATACCATTTTCATAATAGTGTGATTAGACCATTCTAAAAAACCATTATGTTTTGGAGTATAATATGTAGTCAGTTGCTAGAGGATGTTATGTGCCTTCAGAAATCTGTAAATATCTTTACAAGTATATTACCCCTTGATCTAAGTAGAGGATATGAATTTGATGACAAATTTATCATTCTATAGTGGATTTTAATAATTTTAAGAATTTAAAATATTAATTCCTAATATTTAATCAATACCCACATTTTGCATGAGTAGTTATCAATAGAGAGCTGAAAATACTAAAATCTATTAATATTCAATCACATGTACCCAATAGATTAGTGTGCATCAAATCTAATGGGTTAGAAGCTTGATATTCACTTGTGCCAAATGGATCTCTCTTTTTTTTTCTATCCAATAAAATATAACACACATTAGTATTTATCTTCAGAAAGGGAAGTCCTCTCACCATGTTATGGTTATTTAGTGTATTCAACTAACCAAAACTGAAGTGATCATATCTCTTGTGTCATAGATTAGCTGATTTTATATCCTTTACAATTAGAGCTTGATTTTTTTTGTGGACAACATCAAGCTAAAACATTTTAACAATCTCAAAATCTTTTTCTATAACTTTTGAGTGTTTATACTTGTCTTTAATGAGATAGAACTTGTTTTCATCTCTTTAATTAAATTCAACCATGAGATTATGATCGATTAATTGGTTCATAGATATAAAATTCTTATTTAGACCTATAAAATATAGGATGTATGTGATCTTACAAGTTTGAGTTCCAAGAGATAAAGAGATGGTACACAACCTTGTAAATTTTATGAAGTATCATCATTAATAGAGACATTATCACAAGATGATGTTTGGTTTAATGTGGTGAATGAATCCTCACTTCCAATCATATGCCTTATTTCACGAAAATCCACATACTAAATTATAGTTGTGGGGGTGGTCTCTTATTTTGACAGAGTGGTATAGAGATAATCATCATTTGGAATATCATCATCTTCAATGATGTTCCCATTTTGTTATGATTAGAAAGGTTTCTTCTTCCAATTTTTTTGGATTATGACTTTTATTCTTTACTTGTGTAGATTGTTGATTATTATAAATCTTATTGTTAAATGAGCCTTGTGTCAATGCATTATACTAGAAATATTTTATTTCATGTCTTGTCTTTCCATAAATTAGATATATGTTTTTAGAATGAGATTGGTTCCACTGTTGGTTTTATTGAGTGCTCTACTTTAGAGATTATTTTTAATACTTCATGGGCTTATTCCCCTTCTAAATTAATGCAAGATTATGTTATTAATCACCATATTATTTTGGTTGCATGGATTCTTCTTATTGTAACATGTTAACCAATGTTTCAAATTTTGTTTTATAATTGGTGATGTTTAGTGAAGCCATGAAGGCCATGCACGTAGATGGAAACACTCTTAGGACAATTGGAACTAGGGAGTTGTATGTCACTATCTTTCCTAATGCTAGGGGTGAGGCTCGTAGAGTTGCAACATGGTGTAGGAAGGCTCCAACTTTTTCACCTTACTTCATCTTGAGATAGTGAAGCTCAATTTAATGATACATAATGGTATTCTTGTTCTTATCTTTGTATATGGTGTTGAGTTTATCCCATGCATATTTTATTATATTGGTATTTTTGATATGAGGTTGTACCTCATTTGATACCCTGAACATGATTATCAACTTCAACTTTGCCTTATAATTGACTTATCAAACTTGTGTTATTAATTAAAGTCTGCAGTAAATCAAGTGAAGGTAACATCAATAACTATCCAAATATCCTCAAATTCCAAATGTATTTTTCCCTTAGTTTTCCAAATATGTCTTGTAGATGGTAGAAAAAATATTGGTCCATTTATAACCATTTGAACAAACTATAGGTGGTAGATGGTTTGGTGTTTTATCACTCCAAAAGTTTTAACTCTATATATCATCAATTTGATATACTAAACCTCTTGATATATGCATCTTTCCTATATACTTGTCAGTAAATGGAAGAGGCTCACCTTTTCTATATATCCAACAACACATGAGAGAGGTTAACGTACATGAGAGAGAGTAGTGTGTCATATGTAGATAACACATTAAATGGATTTATCTTATCAATGACATGTACTTATCAGGAATTTTTTATATGTGGGTGTAACTCTAAGTGTGTATGCAAAAAAAAATCTAAATGTATATGCAAAAAAAAAAAAAATCTAAATGTGTATGCAAAAAATTTAACTCTAAGTGTGTATGAAAAAAAAAATTAACTCTAAGTGTGTATGGAAAAAAAATAACTCTAAGTATGTATGCCAAAAAAAAAATCTAAGTGTGTATGCAAAAAAAAATTCAACTCTAAGTGTGTATGGTCAAAAAATATATTTATTTTATCGAATCTTTCATAGTTAATTTCACATAATGTGGCAAAATTTTGGCTTCTAGGTAAGCATTATTTTTTAGATACTAAACTCATTTGATTTCAAGGGCTCTTAAAGGATTTTTTTAATAAAGTTTATTTTTTTTTAAAATATAGGGGTTGTACAAAAATAATTTAATTTTTTTTTTATTCAAGGATTTTAAGTATGCTTTTAAATTTTTAGATAACAATTCGACTTGGAGTTCTAGATATTGCATTATTACGAATCTATGCAAGTTTCCTGAAAACAAATTGGAAAATATATAACCACTATGGAAAATGACTTTAAAGGGGTTTTCAAAATTGACATTATAGACTTCCAATAAAAAAAATTGGGCTCTAAGTCTTTACGATTTTATATATCTTAAATTGATTGGCTTCTTAGGCCCTCTCAAAAAATTAATTTTTTTCTAAAGTTTCAATTGGTAAACTTTAAAAAACAAAAAACATATATATATTTTTTATCCACCCTAATGTTTTAATGAAAATAAAATAATTTAGCTAAAATCTTGTATAAATTTCTTATCCAATATAATTTCACCTATGAATACTAGTTTTGCATGGTGCTCCAAGGTAAGAAATGACTTCTCATATGTTGGTGTGACGCTTCTTGTTGGCATATTTTTTTGATTTTGTTTCTTCTTTCAGATTAATTCAGGTTCTTAACATCTCTAGATCTGATTGTCAGTTGTCTAGGTAGTAAAACATGTTATTTAATCAAATAATGACACTCCTTTGAATATGGCACTTCAGACAACTTTGATTTAGCTTGCCTAAAGATGGTGTGAAGCTTCTTCTTTGACTTCTATAGACCAAATCTGATTTATTTGACTCGGACTAATGGACGCTCTTCCCATGAAATAAATGCCATGCTTCTACTATGTTGAGATTATTTTTTGAAGCTTTGACTTAGAATGGCTAGGCACTTCTCTTTTCTAGTTTTTTCTTCTCAGATCTACAAATCAAAAAGAAACACAATGCTTCTACCTCTGTTGTTTCTTAATTTTTTTAATGAAGCTTCACTTTTTTGATCTTTTCCTTATAAAAAAAAATAATAATGAGATTTTCTTAAAGTAAATGAACACTTCACTTTACGGGAATAGAAAATAAAGATTTCTTGTGCTACATTGAAGATTACATACAAAGTGTTTGAGGCTCCTCTCAAATTTTTCTTCTCTTTCTTCTTTCGTATTCTCTCCAAGTTCAGTCAAAATAACATGCTCTAATACCAAATCTTGACAAAATAAAATATGATTTTATTCATGTTTTAAAATATAATAGCAAAATCCATTATTTATATAAGCATTAAACTAATAATTGTTCATGATTAAGGAGACAAAATCTAAAAACTTACTCAAAATAGTTATAACTAATCTTATTCTATGAGAGTTTGTTAATATCATAATAATATTTCAAAAATACCAATGTGGGTTTTAATAACCTCACTTATATAGCCACTCTTTAGGATGAATTAACTACTATCAATTTAATTAATCTAGCATTCATAAATAATCATCAAGACTAAGATGCATGTTTTCAAATATAGTGGATAGATGCCCAATAATATTGTATAAAACACAAGCATACTTAAACTCATTTGTCATAAATGAATATCGTCAAGGTACACTTGAAATACAAGACATCTATAATATAGTTGGTTGTTTATAAATTCCTTAATGTTTTCAAGGATTCAAGATATTTTTAAGCACATGAAATTCATAATTGAGTGCCCTAAATATACATAGTATATAGCTTCAGCTCAAATATAAAATGTGTTCTACCCCAAGCGTGTTATAGTGCAAAATAACATGTAACAATAGTTACAAATTTAAGATAATTTCTCATTGGTAGTTCAAATAGGGATCAAAGTCCATAAATTAGAGAGATTTAAAATATGCAAAGTAATGAAAACATTTAGAGCTCCTCCTTATACAATCGTAACCATTGTACCATACCAAAATGTTTGTGTGTACCAAAGGATAATAACAAGATCAAACTAATGCACTACTACAAATGATTACCTATATATGATAAAAAAATAATATTCATTTGTTCCATGACTACTCAAATTCTAATACATGGGACAATGTACTATGATCTCTTCATTGATGGCCCACTCCATCCAAAAGCATCAGCAAGCACATGCACTAGTAGTATTAAAAAATAAAACCTTGCCAAATGTCATGCCAACAAGTAGAAGTGGTTATTTTCCTTAGGTCAAAAGTAGCTAATTATCCATATATGTTTCCAAGTTTCATTTTTGTTTAAAATGGGAAGCTTTAAATGGTGGAAGCAAATAAGGGTATGTTATGATAGAACCTCGATTAAAATGATGGGTAAACCCAAAACACAGGGTTCTTATTCAATATATGAAGACCAAACCCTAAAAATTTACCAATGATATGGTTCCACATTGAAGATCCAATCCCTAAAAAATTTTACAAGATTTGGTTTCATGCTAAAGATCCAAGCCCCAAATGTGTCTACAATTCTTATCTCATAGTTGTGAAGCATATTAATAAATATATGGAAGGTTTTATTATCAATAGTAATAAGGACTAATGTTATATTCCTCTATACCGTGTCTTAAAAAAAAAAAGTCAAGGAGTTTCTCATCTAAACATTCAAACCCACGTGTTAACTCATTCCTATCCCCACCACCACTAGTTAATGGATTTTAAGCTAGAGTTTTAAGATGGATTAGAAGTTTTAACAAGGTTGGTTTCATGCCCTAACTTCCCCACTTTCTTCCCTTCCTTACACTTATCCTCACACCTCAAACTTAACATCAAGCTCAACCTTAGCTTTAATTCCTCCACGTTCCCTTGCTTTTCAATTCAACTTCATTTATGTGATTTTGTTATAATTACATGGGATAAAAAATTAAGAAACTAATCAATAATTTCCTCATGGGATTATATGTGGAGGTTGATCTCCTGAGTACTTTTTATAAAAAAATAATAATTTTTAAAGTTTCATAATGGCTTTATCATATTTTACATGTGTTCAACACAAAATATCAATTACTTACCTAGGTACAAATCATTGATTTTATAAAATAGAGCCTCTAATTGAAACAACTTAGCCAAAAGAGATTTTAATTTAGGTGTATGCTTACTCAAATTATTATAATCAATTACTTAAATATTGAAGATGTCTATATATATAACTAACTAACTAGACCCAAAACAAAAAAAAAATTACTTTATTTTTAGTGCCCTTCAATTTAAGCACACATTTATCTAGTGACATAAGGTTAATCAATTTCACTTCAATTTTATAGCTACTTCCTTCCTTTTAATAAATATGCCTCTCACATTTGCATTCCACTTAAACATAATGCACATTCCTTTTAAAACTAATTAATGTTTTATGCAAACACAAGTTCCAACATGATGCAAGGTACTTATAATCAAAGGTTCAAGCCAAGAGTGATGGTTTATAATTTAAGTTAGGTTTTAAAGTTTAAATGTTGTGTCTACGTGTCAATATTAGGTTTGGGTGGTTCATTGTTGTTGGTTGACATGATATTGATAATGTTGTCAGTCTGAGTGCTAGCTTAGTTTGATCCATTCCCTTCCTTTTTTAAATCCTACATCTACAAACAAACTTAACAAGGCCACATAGTGGTTAGGTTCTATTATGTTATGAAATTTGATCTTACTGAATATAGTGAGAATATAATATGGACAAAATGGGTTTTCCTACTTTGTTATGTGAATTTCCTAGACATTAAAATTGTTTGAAAATTTAATTGTTATAGTTGTTATTGAGCACCACATTTCCTATAAAGACAATAGAGGAAAATAAGAACATGCATACAATTTTACGATAGTATCAAGTATCATATGAATCAAAAGAATTATCATAATAAATACTTGAGAAAATATTTAGTGCTATAAAATTACACACTTAAGAACTATCCAAGTGGGTCTTGACGATACCATCACAGATGAATCATATATGAATTAAAAAAAAGAGATAAATGATATAGATGAACTAATTAAACATTAATTCTAACCAAGCAATTTTAAAAGAACATAGATTGACACTAGTTTTAGTAGTTTTACTTGTGCAAAAAATCTATTAAGTTATTGAATATTTAATTTTATTTTAGTAAGACCTAACTACTAATCATAAAAATAGAAAAATTAAATGCTCTAATCACGTCAAGAGTGTAACAAAGTTTACTATAAGTTTGAAAGTAAAATAAAAACAAAGATAAAAGTTATCAAAGGTTACATACAAGTCATTACTTCCTTAAAACCACCCTTAGATGCTGCAATTTTACAAGAACAAAAAGGAAACTATATAGCAGATAAAAAAATCAAAATATTTTAGTGTCATTTTCACTTAGAACTACATTTTTTTAAAAATATTAAAGAAAATATATGTATTTATTATAATCATGTTCAATTAATGGTATATTAATGATAACCCTAACATTTATTCTTGTGTATTTTCAAGGAGAATATGGTCTCCTTATAAGTGAACATTAATTTTGAGCTCCAAACATATGCATATGAAGAAAGGAAAGATAAACCATTCAATCAGAAAAGAATGCAATATAATATCACTATACAAAATGTTGAAAAATAAATATCATTACATTCATCAATGTAACTCTAGTTTTACCAAAAAATCAAACAAAGTATACATTTTCCCATATTTTTTTATTATTTATTTAAAAATGTGAAAGAAAGTTAGATGTTTTAAATTTTTGAAATTTTTGAATAAATAGATATTTAGAGGCTGGAGGGGGTACCTTATTCTTACACTTACTAGTTTAGAATATCTCTACTATTAAATATCAAGAATTACAAAATTATTATCAAATACCAAAAATCTATACGAAACTATTATCGAGTCCTAAAAATTTACTCAAAACTAAATAAAACTATATATTAATTATATAAAATAATTTATAACTAAAACTTATACCATTTCATATATATTTAGCCTAAAACTCTCGAAAACCAAATTGTGACTTTGTAATTTTTTTTAATTTCTTCATTCATATGAATATAACTATATTATAGGAGAAAATCGTAGAACTTTTGAAGCATAAAAAAAATTCAAGAGAACTTTAATGAGAAATAATTGAATGAAAAAAATGCAAATAAAAAAACTTAAAAGGTTGCATATTCAAAACCTTATAAAAGAGTTTTCTAGAGGTCATGTTTATTTATATAAAGAAGAAAGGTCAATGACTATATGGCTAATTACACACTTGATAAAAATATTTGGAGAGTGCATTTGTTTATACACTAGAGAAGATGAATATAGATGGAGTTATTTTAGGGAAATAAATAGTATCGCAATTGACCATGTTTATATTATAATGATAAATGTGTTATATCAAGTGGTGATATCAAGTCAATAAAATTGTAAATGTAAATCTTCATCAAAACACCAAACTGTGTGCTTAAGTAGTGTGAGACAAATAAAATTGAAAATTTATAAATTAATTATAAACTAATATATTGAAATTTTATAATTTTGGTGATTATATTTGTGCTTAACTTTTTTAATATAAAAAGTTTAATAATAAACTCATTGTTAAGTATATGGATCCACAATTCTTTTCTCGTTTCAACAAAAAACATGTCACTATTCTAATGGTACTAAAAATACATTATATTTTATAGTAGACATATTTATGACTTTCATTCCTTGAAGCTAGGCACATCTTCAAAAAAGAAGAATTTAATAAATGATTGCAAAGATAACAATATTCATAAAATAATTATTCAATTCAAATAATATGCACAATGGGAGTAGGTAAGAAGGTGTGCAAAACAATGAGAAGCGTTTGGTTTTAGAGAGGGTGGAAGGCAGTGAAAATGATGGGGGTACTCAGGTGAAGAGGATGGGAATGGTTGGAGCACATACAAAACTGAATGGGATCACAAGTAGTTATGTGATGGAAGAGTATGATCAAAGGACAAAAAGATGCAATAGGGAAGGGTTAGGAGAAATGCATGTGGAAAGGGTTATGTGTTTGTTGCCCATGTTTGCTATGGAGATGGAAACATGGCATCTCTTTATGTTTCCTTCCAAATGTGGTCAAATATTTGTATCACTGTTTTTTAAAAAATCCAAACCCTATCTCCAAAACTACGGCACCAAGAAAAAATAATTTTTCCTCAAGTCAACAGAGATGTTATTATAGTCAATGTTATGAGATTTTAACATTAAAAATTCTTACAAATTTAGGAAAGGGAAATAAATCATTATAATGAATAAGTTTAATTGGTTAAATATTTTACAGATTAATTGAATGCCTACACGAATCAATACCATAATTATGGTCTAATAACATCGGCAAGAAAACACATAATGGTAACAAAATAAAATGAATATTAATATCAAAGTAGAATGCTTTAATTGCAATATAAATTACAACATATTAATTCAAAAAAAATCCATGACACATCAAAAAAATCACAAAATATAATTCCATTATTGTGTAATCAAAAAATATATTAAAATTACATTATTAACTAATCATAATTAACAGTTATTTAATCATCATCAGAATATACTAATTAATATTATATCAGAATAATATTGACATGTCATAAATGTCATTAGAAAAGTTTATGATAATATAACAATTTAATTAGAATTATATTTTTTTTTAAATTTAAATATATAAAATAAATTTAAATATAAAAATATATATTATTCAATATTAAATATTTTAAGGTTTAATTTTTTTCAAAAATTAGAAAGGAACAAAGGTTTGGAATCAAGTATAATTATGAAAACAAGGTAATATTAAATTTAAAATTAAATTTTGATAAAATTAATGTGTATTTAACTATAACTAAAAATAGAAATATTGAAAAAGGATAAATGAGTCCATTTAACTTTAAAAAAAACAGTAACAACAACAATGAAAAAACAAACAACTACTACGAACATGAAAGTTACGGGTGTATGAATGATCTCAAAATAAAATCAAGGAACTATAAATGAAAAGTTGAAAAAGCATTAAGAAGTTTCCAACCATAATAAATTATATTAACATATTAATGATGCATTAAAACATCTTCTCGTGGAATAAGACAATAAGAAAGTATACAATTTTAAATGTTAATAAAAATATTTAATTATTATGGTACTTTTAAAGATGATAAGTTATCAGGCACATGATAAATTTAGCCAAACATTTTATAAAAGTTTCTATTCTACGGTAAGAATTTTTTTATAAAATGATAAAGCATAAGTTGAAATTAATTTAATAGAATGATTTTTTTAAATTATAAAATAAATAATATATTATATTAATTATATATAATATTTATATGTAAGAAATTTGAGATATTTTTTATATAAGGCTATTTTCTTCTTGTCGATTCGAGACATCTCTAAGTGTGATGACCTTTAGTTGTGTATAAATTTGAATTTGTTGTACTCTTCATATACTAATGGTTAAGTATTTGTTAATAAATTTAAGAAGGCTTAATTAAATTTATTTTAGCATATCCTAATCATATATTTTATATTCTTAAAAATTGTTAAAATATTTTAATTTAGAAATTTAAAATACTCATAAACCTCTTAGAAAGGCTATGAACTCTATCAAATATGCTTGCTAAAAAGCACACAACACTTAAAATCCTAACTTACTTTGGTAGGCTTGTCCCACTAATTGGAGCGTATAGAAAATTATGTAAGAGAATTGAATGAAGTGTAAGAAGCCCATGTAAATCTGTACGAAAATTAATTAATTATGTAAAGAAGTTGATTTATTTTTTCAAGTAAACCCATATGTTATTTTCAAGATATTTATTAAATGTGGAAGAAAATAATAGGCTTGCAGTAAAGATATGGGTCCTTTTATAACCAAAAATTGACCTTAATAAGAATGGTGCTCCCCTCTATCAATGTGATTGGTAAAGTCTTGAGGAAGAAAATCGTATTTAACCTCTCAACAGTGGCTCATTTTGGTTGTTGATTAACCATGAGAGGAGCTTGGGAGGAGCTTGTGGGAGTTGTGAAAGCTTAGGATATGTTTGACAATCAATGGAAAAGAGGTAGGCCTCTTATGCTTATCATCCCTCTAGTATTCTTTGTGTTTGGAAATATTAACTAAGTAGTATAACTAAACAATCATCTTTTATTTGTTTGTTGTTGAAATAGAAAGTAGAGTTATTGTTTGATAGAACACTCTCTCTCTACCTTTCTCTCTCTCCTCTCTCTTCTCTCAATTTTTTTCATTAAGGTGCAAATGACTTCTTTTGTCTAAATAATTTGATAGGAAGAGCATATATACTTTTGATATTCTTTCAGTTATTAGTTGTTGAATACTTTAGTTGAATGGAAAATGGATTCTTGTTTGAATGCTCAAGAAGTTGTATTAATACTTCTTTAAAATGAAATAAAGGAAGGTTGTTAACTTTGTTTACTTGCACACATGATTCACCTATTAAAATTATTGGACTAAGTGGTTTTTAAAAACATAATGTTTGTTTCTTCTTCATGTGGAAAATGAGTTACTTGTTTCAATATAATAGATCTCTCCCTCTCTCTTTTTCTTATCTTAGTTTTGAAATAAGTTGTACCTTTTGATTTTCCTTATAAGTGAAAATAGATATGCAAATCTCTTCACCTTCCTCCCAACGTCTTCTTTGAGTTTTAAAATTAAAATTGTAAGAGAAATTATTTATTTAAAATTGGTATGTTGCATGAAAAAATGAGGAACTTGTTCGTTATAAACCCATTTATTATAAAATAAAATAATGACGATTGTTACCTTTGGATTCCGTTTGAAAATATGTGTGTGTGCATATGTATAAAATAATAGTTTTTAAATAAATTCATTTCTTTATATACATAGATATGAATACATTTAATAATAATTAAAATGTGTGTGTGTGTGCGCACGCGTGTGCGTGTGTGTATGTGTATAAACTAATAATTTTTAAATATATTTATTTATTTATATACATGGATATAAATACATTTAATAATAATTGAAATATATATATATATATATATATATATATATAATTAACATACTTATTAGAAATTTAATACATGAAATAAAACAAAAACTAAAAATATAAATGTTAAAGTGTTGATTTAGTCAAATTAATTAAAAACCAAAAAAAGGAAAGGAGGGACAGGGTGGGCGGTTGCATCAATCCCATCTCCTTTTGTTGTCTATTAATAACAGGAAGGGGGAAGATGAATCTGTCTTGTATACAACTCAACAGTGGCCAAACCAAGAGTCATGGCCTGATTAAGGGTCACAACCCAACTAAACCTTGACATTCGGCTCTACTTACATATACAGCAGTGCAAGGGCCTAGTGTCTTCAAAAATAATAATAATAATAATAAATAAATAAATAATATATGGAAAAAAAAATATACTATTTTTTTTTGTGTGTGTATAAAAGGGGTATGTATACACATGTGGTTGTATATGTGTATCTTTAATAAATATATTTTCAAAGTAATTTAATCTAGGTTAAATGAAATACAATTTTTAAGAAAAATACACATGTAATGAAATATTAGTATAAACATTGTGTATATACTCAAATAAAATCAGACCCTAGTATCATTGTGTCCTCCTTTGAGCTCCTTCATCAAACTTTCAACTTCTAAACCTACAGCAAAGAAGAAATGAAGGAAAGCAAGAGATTTGACTTTTCATAAAGAAATTTATCACCTTTGGGAAACCTAACTATAATGGTGAAGATCCACGTAATTTAAAGGTAGAGTTTTGACCCACCACCACTTGTGTCAAATGAGAAACTTTTAAATTATTGACATTATCTTAATAACCTCTTTAAGCACCTCACTATTCTCTAAAGAAGTAATACTCAATTTATTTCATTCATAATATTCTTTAATTCATGCCAAGTTAAATGATGATTCAAATTATCTCCTTTGTGGATGAAAATTGTAATGTTGTAATTATTTGAAATTGAGAGAAGTTTGGAACAATTTTTCATCACCATATAGAGCTTTTGTTTGATAACTTAGATAAGATATTAACTTTGATTGAAATTCAAGAATGTCTAAGGCTTGACTAAACCTAAACTTAAACCTAAAAGATAAATGGAGATGAAAGAGGAACTCATCATTAGGCCTAGTTATAAATAACCATTAAAACATAAACCCATTAGTTCCTCAAAATGGATCACATAATTAAATTTTAACTAAAAAACTTTTGTAACTTCTGATCAAATAATAAGTTTGTGACACTTTTCAACTTTGTTGAAACTTTTTTAGAAATCAAAGAAAATAAACACATAAATTAGAAATTTATCAAAACTAAGACTTGGAAATAATTTTATTAGGATGTGAAATATTAAAATAATAATTAAATCAATTTTATTTCCATCAGAAACTTTTTTTGTGATAAATTTTGAAAGGCTTTTGTGGGAGCAATTTTTCACTACTTTTACTAGTTACAAATTCAATTTGGAATCGATGAAAATAATTTTTTTTTTAGATAAATTTTCTAAATATAAAACTTGTAATGAAATTTTAATAACTTAAAATTATCAATTGTTCAATCAAACAATTATATCATGAGCTTTTATTATTTTTAGTAAGGCAATTTTAAAATCGATTACAAAAAAATTGTAAAGCATATTTCAGCAATTAAATTCATTTCAGAATGCTAAGTGAATTTTTTGGTTTATTCCTAATAAAAATATTCCAATTCCTTAAAAATGTTACCTCTAACTTATAAAATATGTAAAAATACTATTGTGCTTTTGTACCCGATTTATTAACTTGGAACTTAGTGTGCTTAGCTTCATTTGGAAGTATCACTTGTTGTTGGGTTTATTTTTAACATGAAATTACCAAAAGTGAATTAGTATATGGCTACCTTGAAATATTATAGTCCAAGATATTTATTTTTAGTCTTAGTTTAGGTTTTCGTACCTTAAACGCATTTTATTTATATAGGCTTTAGTTACCTTATGATTAGGTCTAGGGAAGGTGTTCTATTAATAATAGAATGTTCCATTGAGTTATTTTTCTTGATTAGAATTTAGAAGTATAAAATATCCTTTTCCATATGTTTGGATATTTATTTTAAACTCTTTTTAATGCTTAGTGTAGACATCTGAAACTCTCCTCTTCTCCATCATTACTAGTTTCACCATTTATCGACAATAATTACCATCATGACTATTAATCATTATAACATCATACTAATAATCCCCTCTTGCATATTCTTCCATCATCCCAACCTTATTCCTCCTCACATTATCCTTTTATCCTAATTGATTATCTACTTATCACCCACTTGATTTCTAATTTTTAAGAAATTTTATATTCCTTCCTAACTACCACCAACTACCTCCACTAACATTCCTATTAAATCCCACCACTAATCCTTATCTAATCCTTCATTAATTACTCTAACCTCCTCTATAATATCATAATATCATCCTTGAGCTCCACATCATGCCTTGATCTCCTCACCACCCCTATCGAATTCTCCATGGATTTTAAAATTCCTAAAATCCCAACTACCCAATCATCTCATCAATTTTACACCATTGACCAAGATCCACCTTGGATCAATCCTAGCGATCCATTCTTCCACATGGTTCCTATAATATAGTTACACCCCCATGCAAACCAATGAGAAAAATATAGAGAGAAAATACATAATGTTTTAGAAATATTTTGTCAACCAATGCAATAGTTCCATTACCTTATAAGAAAATCAGTCATCCATAACTAAGTGTTATCCAAATCTTGAGTCGATAGAGTAATCATATATCAAGCATCAAGTAATCCATTCACTCTAAAGTAATAAATCTAATTCATTAAATCTTCTCCAACAAGTAAGGGGTCTACAAAGATAAAACAAGGTATGATTCATTTTGTTTTCATGGTTTTTTATTGATTTTTTTTCCTTAGCCCAGTCTATGGTATTTTAATTTGAATTAGAGTAGAATCTTCCATGGTTTCTAGCACAACTCTAGTTACAATTGCATACATTTTTTTTTAATTTGATAGGTTAATGATTTTGAATCTGAAGCTATGAACCAAAAAAAACTTTTGATTGTAGCTATGAACTGGTGCTCGGACACAAAAAGGGGGCCTAATCCCCAACAAAGTGAAGACACAAATAAAAGTGAACAAATGAGAGTCACAAATGACAATGAAACCCAGCTATAATAGGTGAAAGATAACTACAAGAACATGCAAAGCATTGCAGTCTCCAAACCTCTGCCAATAATCAAATATGAAGTATTTCAATGAGATATCAACTAAAACAACTAGCATAACGAGAGGATATTATGATAGATGCAAAAACTAACCAGGAATGACATGGGCAGCCCTTAATCATAGGCTAGGGATAATCTTTGTGTGTGCCTTAAAAGTAGGTCCTTCATTATCTATTGAGAAAATTATCTCACTAGATCTTTTACCTCTGACTTCAGCCTTTCTACTTTAGAGCATTTGCCCTTCTTTTTGGCAATGGTGCCTATGTCAGCTTTGCATCTTCTAGGGTGCATGGGTAGAGAGCCATTAATGGGAGGGTTGGGTAAAGGTATATGGTAGGGATAGACTAAAGTGTAGGGTTCAGAACCAAGAGTGGGGGAAGGGACCATGGCCAAGGTTGAGGGGACATGAACAAGGGAAAGGGGAAAGGGGAGGGAGATGGGGAAGAAAAAACCCAGCTTTGCTTAACCTCTCTACTTCCAACCCACCACCTAGCCAAAAAGAATTAACTTCAAAAATAGGAGGAATCAAGGGCCTAGGAGGGCTGGATGAGGACTCTTATACAAGAGATGGTTGAAGATTGGTTGAAGGCACTTCCTTTGAGTAGTCCTCCATGGGGACCTCCCTAGAAAAGGAGGAAGGAAGAATTTATCATAATTACATTGAAATAAGTCTTGATCAGATGTTCCACCTTTCCTTACCCAAGATTGAGATGATTGGGGAGTAGCATAATCACTTGTTTTATAGGGACACTCAGCTAACCAATGACCAGGATGGTTATAATGGAAACAATAGAAGGGAAGACCTTCATAGTCGAGGGATTGGGACTATGAATCATGGGAAGAGAGTAGGTTAACAAAATGAAAGAGAGGTTTGGAGAGATCAACAAAATCACAAACCCTAAAAAATTTGAGGTTCCAAGATGAGATGTCAGCACTCACAAATGAGCCTATCTAGTCCACCAATAACTTAAGACTAGCATAAGTTTATATAGCCTAATCTAAAATGGAGTAGCATAGATAGGAATTTATTTTGGAGCAAAGAATGTGGACCATAGACACCAAAAAACTTGAATTGCTAAAAAACCAAGGCCTAAAATTAAAAATAAAATCTTTGTCAATGGAGTTATAAAATTTGACAAGGAAGAATCTTGAACTAAACAGGGTGAAAGAAGGCTTGAGAATAAACTTCCAGACCTCAGAAGCCTAATAAGAAAGAGTAGAAGTAGAGAGAAACTTACCCACACATTTTTTGAACAAGGACTTGCAACCAAACTCATTTTCCATCTCCTAGATAGAAGAATCAGGGAGAGACAGGTTGGGAGAGATGACAGAGAACTGAACAGACACATCTCCTAAGAAAATTAGAGGGAAGAGTTCAGATAATGTAGAAGCCTCAACTAGATAAGGGGCCCCTAAGGTATAACTAAAGGGGATCTAGGAATTATATAATTTTTTTCACTCATGGAAAGGATTTGAGACATTTTTAAAATTAGTGTAAACCCATCGATATTGAAAACCACTATCAGAATGATTGATCAACTATGGAATGGTACCAGAAAGGGGATATGACCTGGCCTGCAAGGATGGCAAACCATTAATAATAGTAATAGGAGAAGAGGTGGTTAGAGTGTATTGTTAAACCCTTGAAATTACACCATTATCCATTTGATCATGAATTTACCTAGCCAAATCATCCACAACAGAGGTCACATAAGGCAAAAAAAATCATGATTGGATGACACCACAAGGGGAGACATAGCAAGGGGAGTAGCGACCACTGATGCATATGACACCATAACCCCATTAATTACACAGAGTCCCCCATGTGAATAACTAACACACTTTATTTAGGGAGAGATGGTCATCGATACTAGTTTAAGAGCAGACTTAATAATGTTGTCTTAGCATAAAAATCCTCTTTACAGCTCATGAAAGACATCCCCAATTTCTTCAGTGAGCTCCTCTAACACTTTCATAGCATCTTCTTGCTCAAGATGTGAAACTAACTCTAATTTTTTTAATATCATTGCACCAGGAATGAACAAGCAATTTGAAACTGAGCTTACATTTACCATGACCTACTCTGTTCCAAGGAAGGATAGAATAAATAAAGAAATCAATCTTGAAAACTCGCATAACAGCTAATTTTTTACATTTTATCCACCATGATGGGACATGAATTCTCTTGTTCCTTGTTTTGAAGCTTATTAAAATTCTTGAAGAAACCATAAATAACCGATATATTTTTCTTCTTATGTATAGCTTGAGGGATAAGGGTTAATCTATGAATGTATTGTGTGCACTTATAATACCATTTTTTAGTTCTTATAAATTATTGAGGACCTTTAGTACTTCTTTATCCTTTTATTATGCATGTTTATAAAGTTGACTTGGATGTCCACTCCATCCCTCTGTAGAACAGACTCAGTCATGGCAGATGTAGGCTCAGCTTTAAGTCTCTTACTCATGCTTTACATAAAGATTCTAAGATTTTTCTTGTCCCTGAAGTTGGGGAGTTTGACGTTAGGGATTCTATGGAGGAACTTGGTACTAAGATAGAGGATGGTTTCCATGACCTATGAAAAGGATTTTTCAACTCTATCAACACCAATAAGCCTGCTCACTCTGACTCGATGTACCACTCCCCTTGATCAAAGGGTGATATTTCTTTATGTGGGGGGATTCACTTTACCAATGGGGTTGTAGTTTTATACACCTCAATTGTTGATGTAAATATCTTGTCTTCCCTTGCTACACCTTTTCCTATGGGGTTTTTTGGTCTTGTTTATGCTTCACCTCAACTATTATAGATGCCTTAGTTGATCCCTTTAATGCAATGGCTCCCACCCCTACTCCTCTTAGTGACCCTATGTCCTCCCTAGTTACATCTCTATTGGATAGCTATCACCCTTTGGACTCTTTTCTCCATGATCATTTTCTTATTTCTCCATCAAATATCTTAGACAAGGTGGCTGGATGTCTTGAGACTCACTAGGTGTACACAAAATTCAAGAATGTTCCCAACCCATTCCACCACTATTTTGATTTTTGTAAATCTTAGATCCCCTCATGATCTGACTCTATAGCCCCTCTTCTGGTGGATGCTTCATATGTTCTTTATCTAGTCATAAATGAGGACCTTTTATTTTTTGATGTTTAAATTTAGGTTGTCTCATCGATTCCTGAATTGGTTATCCCAGACCTTTCATTATTGGAGATGGAAGTGGATATTGGTATAAAATATTTGATCTATAGATGTGTGGGATCATTTTCTTCTCTTTCATCACTCTCAACTTGGGCCTCAAATATTTGTCATTTGACTGGTCCTCCTTCCTTCTCCTTGTTACATGATGGCTTCTTCCTAGTGGAATTTTAGAACTCAGTTGACAAGGATTTTGTGTGGAACTCTAGGTCATTATTTTTCAACCATTGTAGAATTTTATTCTAATTTTAGAGCCCTTTCTTCTTGTTAGATTTGGTCCAATTCAAGGCTATCCATATGAATCTTTAGATTCATTCTCTCCCTTCAATGATGAGGAATGAATGCTTCATCAAGCTCTTAGTGGATAAAGTTGGTACTTTCATAAAGGTCAATTTTGCCTCCTAGAGCCTTAGCTCAATCTGTGATTGTGCTTTCATTAACCTTTCTAAGCCACTCCCTTTTTTATTTAATCTACTCTCCTCGTAGGGCTCATAGACTCAACATTTCAATTAAGAAGTCTTTCCCTTTCATTGTTTCCATTGCCACCTCCCTTGTCATCACATCATTAGGTGTCCTTCCAAGCCTCATCAGCATCATCAACAAATCTAGAAGATAAAAGAAAGGGAGATTGACCTATTTTTCAAGTGTTATAATCATGAAAAGTTTTACTACACCCCTTTCTCTCACTCGGTGATGATGATAGATGTTGTTGTGGGATGTCTTGGGCCTGCTCCCCCTGCCCCCCTCTCAACCTTCTAAATTCCCCCCTTCCCCACCCTGATCCTTCCCTTCCATGTAAGATCCCTTACAAGAAAATATAACCCCTATTCAATCCCTCCTCAAGTGAACCCTCCTTGGTCTCCCCCATCTAGGCCTGGTAAGCGACACACAAATGTTGGATTCCCTTAGAAAAAGAAGGGTCATAGATTAGAGGTAGAATTACTAAGGGCAGAAGTGCACTCTCTTATATCTAATGGATCTCAATGGACCCTGGAAGACCTCCTTTCTAAATTAGGGTGATAGGTAGTATTATCTTGTGGATAAACCCCTCTGGTGAATAGTTTGTAGAGATTGGTCTTGAGGGATGTTTTATTCTACTTCATTTTTTGGGTGTTTGGGTGTTTGGTTATCTATATCCTCTATTTTTGATACCCCTCTCATTTGATTCTCTATGACTTTTGTGTCCTATATTTATCGTTCTTTTTGGAGGTGGTATCCTTTTGCTCTTTTTCTATCTTCTTCATTCTATTTTTTTATGGGGAATGGGGCCCCATTTGTGTCCCATACCGGTTCATAGCTCTGATCAAAAGATTTTTACCTAATCTAATAAAAAAATACTTAGACACAACAAATCTAAAATGCAAATTGTAAAGCAAATCCAATGTGACTTCAATGCTTGACTATAAATGGCCATGATCATAAGGATTAGAAAGATGTTGTAGCATGATCTAATAAAAAACCAACATGAGAGTCCAAAAGGTGACTTAATGACAATAAATTTTATCTTCATAATCTTAATTTCATTAAAATGGAAAGGATAAAAGTAATGGACAAAGGCATGTAAATTTTGACCCATTTTACATAATTAGTTTTGGCGAAGATGGTTGAAAAGCTTGGGTATATTCATGTTTTTGATATCATTGGCATGTATAAATGTCTAGTTTGAATGACTAGAAAAATTTAAAGAATCATTAATAACAAGTTCAATAAAAATTATCTAAAACCTTTTTATTATCTTAAATATGTGTATACGATGCAATATTTTGATGACAACTTGAGCAATACAACCATTATGTGTGTTTTTAGGAAGAATTTTATTGGTGAAACATTTCCAACAAGCTCACTTGTCTGGAAACACTGCACTTTCCATATTCTTAGAGGGGGCATGAATCAAACCTATGACCTTGTAAAAATTTAACGCTTAGTCACATGGCCCTCTAGGTCATTTGTTTAATTTTATGTTTTCCCTAACCTTCTTGTGTTGTGGTAGGGATCACTACTATTTTATTTTTTTACATTATAAAATTCCCAACTTTAAAAATATGGAAGAATGCGATGAGAATTGGGAAAGAATATTCACAAATGCCTCATCTTGAGTCTATGTTATTAAATATGAAATATAGTATTTATGTGGTTAGATATGAAATATTAAAAAACACATATTCTAATTTTTTTGATGAAATATATCTATATATTAAAAATATATATAATATACAAATAATTTATAAAAAAAATAAGAGGTATGGAAGTACGCCTCAAAGTTAAACTAGGCCCTGCTTAGGAACATGAAACAACATAAGAAAAAAACAACACTAGGCCTTGCCTAGGAACAAGTCATCAAAACATCATAAAAGAGAAAATTAAGCTACCAAAGCAAGGCTAGAAGGTGGAGGATCTATATCCTCTCAACCCCAGCTCAAGCTTGGAAAGCAATTGCCATCTAAAATTGCCTCCCAACAAAAAGCTTGAGTAGTGTCCTTGTCATCTTCTTGTGGTCGAGTAGGATAAATGGCCAGAGAGAGTCTAGTAAACTTGTTCATCATGTTTGTCTAACCTTTAGGTGGCTCCCCTAATAATTTTGACATAGAGTATGAGGGGGATCACCCCAACCATCTTAGCCAGTAAGGGAAAGAGGTAGGGGTTGCAACCTTCACTACTGCCTAGGATGGGACATGCATTGATATGGATTGCCATTGTGAGAGCAGTGTTGAAACCAACTGTATTGGTGCCTACCTCAAGGTAGACTAGTAATTCAATCATCTAATATTTATAGGTCTTTCATTTTCAAATTGAGATGGAATTAATATAATCATTGTATTGTAAAAAATGCATTTTAAATCTAAAAAAACAACAAAAACATTTTTTTATGTATACTCAACAAAAAGGGGCAAAAATATTATTAAAGTGTTTTTATTTTTCATTTAAGAATTTTTATTTTTTATTTTCAAAAATGGGGAGATTGCATAAATAGAGGCAAATTTTCTTAATCTTAACTTGTGATGACAAGAATGTGGTATACCAAAACATTTGAATGACTAATGTTATTTTTCCAACCTCAATTAATCAAAACTACTAATGGTGTGTTTTCAAGTTCACTTATCAAAGATTAAGCATTAAACAACCATCAAAATCTAATTTTTAATAATATTATTATTTTGAGCAACTTGATTGTGTATTCTCTCTCATCTCACCCAAATCAAAGTTGTTTTTTATGTGCTTGAATGTATGCCATTTATGTGTGTGCAACCAAATATCAATTTTGTATGCTCTCCCCTCTCACCCTTGGGTGATCTTGGGATTAAATATAATTGACAACTCCTTTTTTATTTTATTCTAGGGGAAACATGACATGGAATTCAGCCCCATGTACTTGTCATAATCGTTAAGAGGGTTGTGGCATGGATTTCACCATCATGTACTAATCCACACCTTATTTTTTGGTGGGGGTTAAAAATTCAAGGATAGTTGTCATAAGGCTAAGTAGGATTCCCCATAAAGTGTTTTGTGAAGTGAAGAGTTCATACTCCAATACCCAAGTGTCATAAAAAATCCTTACAACACAAAATTTGGCCCCATGTACCTCAAGGTATTTATGGGAAGCACCTATAGAGGCTTATAAAGCCTAGCTTAAGACCTACCAGCCACAAAAAAAATAGTAGTGTAGGGTAACATCATCCTTGAATATTACTCATGATAGACATCCATGAAGTGAGGGTTGGGAGACCAATCTAGTCACCACTTCATGAGAGTTGATACATGGGTTACTGGTTGTGTTTCAAACCCTTTCATACTAGCATAGGGTTTGTGGTTGTTGTGTCCTTTTATATGTGTTTTTGAGACTTGTACTGTTTGAAACCCCCACACTTTACACCAAACCAAATGAGAACCTAATTAAAATTTACTAATCTAAAATCAACCAAGATATAGACATCCCTTAAATCTAAGTGTGCATTTATAAAATATCTTCATTAAACCTGAACAAGTCAAAATCTATAAACAAAGTATAATCTGTATACAACATCATCAAGGTAATCCAAATAATCAAATTTATAGCCTAATCTTGTTCACATCCACATTAATCAAGGCAATCACCTCAACCACATAAGCTTAATTCTATCCACATCAAGACCATCCCATCACACATCATAAACCAATAACCATAAATAATCTTGCTTAAAATCCTAAAACTTAATCTAAACCAACAACCACTTCATACAAATCCAACGTCCATGTATCAAATCAAATTTTATCAACCAACTCTAAAATAATCCAATCATTTGAGCTATCTTACAATTACAAAAATTAATCAATCCACATCTAAGGTCACTTATGTTATAATTAATCAAATACAACACCAACCTATCAAATTTTATTAACAAAATAATCACATCCTCTAAGCTAGTCAGAACCTAGCTACATGCACAATAAAAACCAAAGTTAAGGGTTACTCAAAACAACCCTAATTACATCAAAACATCAATCTTAAAGCTCATCCAATATTTTAATCTACCAACATTCAAGGGTTAACCATACCCTAATCAAACTAATTCAAGTTAGCTTGTGTCTAAATCTAATAAAATTTTCTCAAGCTTACCCATCAAATCAAATCAAACATTCTCTCATTCAAACATCACATAAATCCAAATCAATTGATAATCAAACTTGAAATCAATTCAAATCAAACTTGAATCAATCCAAAGAAACCTCACATCAAATAATCAAACATATCCAACACATCTAAGACAAACATAATAGCACTAAAAACCCCATACCAAATTAAGATTGGACAAACCTTGCGTAATGAAGAGCTCAAAAATCCTTGGTATATTGAAACAAATAATGGTGGTAATGAAGAAATCCTTATAAAATAAAAATAATAAGGTCAATATAATCATAATGAATTTTTGGAAACAGATGTGGATATAGCCCAATTTGAGCAATACATATTTGAAAACAAGGATGTCATCCTTTTGCATATCATAGAAATAGGTGCTCTAATTCCTATAAATTTTGATCCCATAAACCTAACTTTCATCATAAGTAGGGAAAAATATAACCTTTCAACATCAAAATGTGCCTAATACAAGTTTCCATGATATCCAACCTCAATTAAACTTCCCATCCACTAGTTATAGTCTTAATCATAACATCTCCTAACCAACTAGCAAAGGGAAGCCTATCCTAGCACCCCTATTTCAAAATCAAAAATCCAATACTAGTCCAACCCTAGAGCCCCAATAAATACAACCATACAAATATGTCCTACCATCACAAGGACAATCATTCAACTAATAATCAAGTGATTCCACATCCAAACACATCTCTAAATAGAGACAATACACTCCTCTTAGTGAATCTATGAAAGCAATCTTTTACTGACTAGTCACAATAAATATGGTCATGTATCCACTCACCAAGCCTTTTGATGAGAACAAACCAAAGCTTAATTTTTATGAAAAATATGAATATTGTGAGTACCATAAGATCCATGGCCATTCCATTAATATAAGCTCAAAATTTAAGAATTACATCCAAGATTTGATTAACCATATACATTAAAATAGAACCGCACACATCCATGCCTAAGAGTCAACAAATAAGGATATGTTAAGATCCCTTTCTAGATCACAATCAAACTCCTCCATTTCTAAATCAAGGTTAATATAATGAATATATATTTTAAAAACCCATCTTCAATGAGCCTCACTTTGATGAGCCTCTAACACCATTCACCTATCTTTGAAGAGCCTATCTTTGACGAGCTTATCTTCAATCCACCCATATTTAACAAATCCCTCTTAGATGAGCCTATTTTATAAGATCCCATCATTGACCAATAATCCATCCTTCTCCAATTACATAAAATCCCCCATTTTTAAGAAACCCTCCAGTTTAAAACCTCTATTTCTAAATGAGAAGTGAAGAAGGTACTTGTGGACAACATAATCTAACAAGCCCTCCATGTGGCCATAATCCTAAAATCTCCTATCAACATCAAAAAAATAATCCACACATATTTTATCATCAGTAATAAAATCAAATCACTATTTACTATTAGTAATAGCAATGTAGTTCTAACATATCTTGTTAACAATATTGAAATAGAATCTAGATTTCATCGCATCAATTACACACCTCCTACATATTGGTACAATGACATCAATGATCCTTTTGTAATTATTGATGAAGTTTTCATCAAAATTGAATTAGGTTCTCCTAGTAGCCTATATGAGGATTGTGTTACCACCCATATTATGTATGCCACCACTCCTTTCATTGACACCACTAATCATTTCCCTTATCTCACTATTTAATCTCTTACACCCATCAATTAGGACTGACAAAATTAGACATCATTAAACTTATTCCATGATGACACATTAATCATAAAATTCATGGGAATCCTATAAAACACCTACCATTAATATCATAATAATGGATTCAAAATTGCCTTTGATCCACTAGCATGTTTCGAGGTAAGAGAAGAGTTCCTAAATCAAAATCATAAAAGTCAAAAATTAGGGTCCCCTAGTGAAAACATCCTTGAGGTGCTAGCAGACAATCTAAATCATAATCACAATCAATAAAATCAAAAATATTCATCCCTTAGTGAAAATATCCTTGAGGTGCTAGTAGACCATCCAAATCATAATCATAATCAAAAAAATAAAAAATCATCATCCCTTGGTGAAAACCTCATTAAGGCACTATCAAATAATCAAAATCAATACATTTATAATCAAGATTTGTTTTCCAACCTGTAGGGGTAAGATGATGAGGATAACATTGAAATCAATATTCAAATAGTCGATAATCCGAAAATCATCCAAATCACATCAAATTTCAATCCCAAGGAGCATAAATATATTGTAGTTCTCTTGAGATAAATTTCAATGGTCTTTGATCCTACAACATCCACAAGCTTGTTATGTGAAGCACACATGGAGCATCCAGAATCATAAATGGTGTGTGTGTGTGTCTATTGGTCCCAAATTTCCTTGGAATCTTGACACTTATACCTCCCTTCATAACTGTATCCTCTATCCAAATCCTATACACTACCATCAATTCATATACTTAATCCAACACATATCATACTTTAACCTCCTTTGTGGCTATTTTCTTTGTAGGGGCTATGAAGACACCTAGTTAAGAGGTCTAGAGGAAGCATAATGAACAATCAATGAATATCATAATGACATCAGTGGAGTCCACATCAATAACATGATCATAGGGACAAAGCTATCTAGAATAGGTATTTTTTGAAGATCAAAATAGGTTAACATCATGAATTTTGAATGCCTTCATAATTGAGATGCCAAAAAAAAATTGTTCGATCATGAAAACCAATTTCCTAGTGCCTTAGACAAGTACCATGATGAAAATGATATTTTCAGCATCATATTTAAATAATCAATTATTTATAAGTACTTTTACAGTTGGTGGAAACCCTATCAATCATTTTTTTAATCATACCCATCATTAGCTTATCACACCCATCATTTCTTCTCATCTTAACCTTGATGAGGACGTGGAGGAAAGCTTGAAAATAATCTTGGAAACATCTTTACATATCTTATAAATGGTGTTTTGATGATGGTATGCATTATTCTTGTGTAATGTGATCCATAGAGGCCATCATACATTCATATCCACCTATATTCATCCCTATCCATTCCAAATCCTTATGTATTCATCCCTGATCACCCCTAATCACTCCTTCATCAACCCTCATCATCCCAAAATATCAACCTAACTCCCTTCCATTCACTACCACTTTAATCTTTATCTATATAACTAGTTTTCCCTTTGCTAATGACCTTTGTACATAAAATCCAAGAAATTTTATAAAATCCAAAGAAAAACAAAAAAATCCCAATTGTTTATCCTAAGTCCTTAGCAAAATCCATGTGTCTATCCAACAAGTCATTGTGACTATTGTTTAATCCAATAATGTATCATTGTCTAAGTGTATAACAAAGCAAGGCTAAGTTGAATCTTGATTCATTCACCCATTTCAAGTATTTTCAAAATGACAAAGGATAAAACATTTATTGCATAAAAATGCACACATCATATAATTAACATGTAAATCCTTGAGTAATTGCTTGTGTGTTCATCATGTGTCATGTTATTCCTATATAATATTTGTTTTTATTCTACTCATTTGTGTATCTTCTATTTCATTCTTAAATGTTTATAGGATCATGAAGTGTCTTTATCAAGAGCTTAGTGACTATACTTTATCCAATGTTTATGATCCATATTTTCATCAATGCTTATTTGTGTTTAATTAATTGTGCATATGAGTTAGGAATTGTGCAAATATATTTATTCTCAAGTAATTACTATCCATCCATTTATATTATCTTTTTATCTTCTTTATGTTTGTGTAATAGCAGAAATCAAATATGTTATCTTGGCTCCTAATATCAATGGTACATTATGCAACATGTTAATTGTATTTTTTTTTAAATCATTTTATCCTTTGAGTTAATCCAACATGCATTTTGGAAAAAAATCATCATGGTTACACATATCATGTTTTATATTTTTTAATATTACATTTAGAACATGATTGATCACAACTAAGGCTCAATACAATGGCAATACAAATCACGCAATCATCCAATCATCGTAACACATTAAAAAATCCATCCAAATCAAACATCAAATCATCTATCCAATCAAATAAAACATCAAAATCCAATCATATATCTAAATTAACTATCAATCAATTCATATATCCTTCATTTTACATATCTAATAAGCACATCTAATAATCATCACTAATCTAACTTTCGTCCCTTCAACTATCTTTACCCCTTTCAACCACATGATCCCACATCAATCAATCAAGCTACATTTTTTCATCAATCCCTCAGTTTATCATCATCACTAGATATATCATTCTTGAATCCAATCAATGGGATATGTCATTCTCTTATCTAAATCAACTAGGAGACATCGCTCCAAGATCCAAGCTCACAACTTTTTCTCCCTCACATACATCATTTATTGGGGCACATCAAGCCTATAGCTAATCATTGTTATTAATCATTACTAAATCAATCGATCAATCTAATCAAAGATTTCTCATAACTCCCTCACCTATATCAATTTTTGGGTCACATCCATACTTGTAATTTCATTAGTCAATCTATCCAAAGTTTATAAATTATCCCTTTCATATACCATTGACTAGGGCACATCCAAGGTCATAACTTTAACCATCCCACTCCCTCATATCTATTATTGCTTAAGGCACAATCAATCTATACAAACCAATAATTTATCAATCTTAGCTCACTAATCACATTGATTATATCCTGGACACTCAAACCTCTTAGTCTTCATCACATTTATCTTAACCCATCTCTTTTAGTGATGAATCCCACCCCTTTCTTATCCTCTCACATCTAACCAACCCGATTCTCCTTATTTTGATCATGCATCCATCTCATTCCTCTCCACATGACCTTTTGAAGGGACATCACTCATATAATCCCAATTAAATTACTAACTAATATGTTATTTCACTTATTTGAAACCCCATTGCTTATTCTAGTTGCAATACCCAATTAATGTGGGGCAAAATGTATACATTTAAAATGATCCTCTCCTCCATCATTACTAATTTCACCATTTATCAACACAAATTACCATTAGGACTAATAATAATTCTAACATCATCCTAATATTAATCCCCTCTTACATATTCTTTTATCATCCCAACCTTATTCCTCCTCACATTTTCCTTTTATCCTAATTAATCATCTACTTATCACCCACTTAATTGCTAATAAGATATTCATAATTTTTAAGGAATTTCATATTCCTTCCTAACTACCCCCAACTAACTCCACTAAAATTCCTATCAAATCCCACCACTAATCCCCATATAATCCTTCATTAATTATTCTAACCTCCTATAGAATATCCTAATTGATCTCCACAGCATGCTTGAGCTCCTCACCACCCCTCTATAATTCTTCATGGAATTTAAAATTCCTAAAATCTTAACTACCTAATCCACTCATCACTTTTCCACTATATCAAGATCCAACATGTCCCAATCTTAGCCATCCATTCCTCCATATGGATCCTATAAATATGGTTACACCCCCATGCAAACTAATGAGAAAAATTTAGAGAGAAAAACCATTCTCTTTTCAAAATATTTTATCAACCAATACCATAGTGTCATCCCCTTGCAAGCAAATCAGTCACCCATAGCTAAGTGTTGTCCAAGTATTGAGTCAATAGAGAAACAATACATCAATCATCAATAAATCGATTCATCCTTAAGCAATTAATCTAATTGAGAAAATATTCTCCAACAAGGAACGGGTCTTCAAAGGTAAAACAAGGTATGATTCATTTTATTTTCATGGATTTTGATTGATATTTTTTCCTTAGCCTAGTTTAAGGTATTGTAATTTGAATTAGATTAGAAGCTTTCATGGTTTCTAACACAAAACCCTAATTTTAATTAAATACACATGGATGAACTTGACTCAATTAGTTGTTATGATGGTACCTATAATGATAGGTGTTATACTATAATGATGATATTGTTTGACAAAGGCTAGATGCCTTCACATTTGATTTAATTCTCATTTTGGTAATGGGTGAGATACAGCTGACCCTAATTATGCATATAAAGGTGATCATTATATATATGTAGATAGCTTAGGGATTGGGCTCATGCATAGGTAATTAACCCTTATGATGTCATCCAAGTGTGTGCATTAATAACTAACTTATAGAGTGCTTTTGTAATTTGAGAATTAACAATTAACCTTTAAACCACTTATCCATAGCATGAATTCTTAGGGTGTTCTACCTCATGTGTTTGCATTATTTTAGTTTTTATCTTCAAAGTATGCTTTGTTGTATATTTTTTGCCATTATAACTAGTTGATGGATATTGACCCTTGTTGTATCTCTAGTAAGTGAGTGAATGTTCTTCTGACTTGACCTTGGTCATCGATAGAAAATACTCTTGAGAGATAGATATTTTTTGAGTAGTGTGAGGCAAAGATTATTGAGACTTCCAATCTTGTTGGGTTAAAATAACATGGGTCCCTTTGTATTTAATTTTGATCCATGTCTATCCTCTTGTATAATATTGATTCTTTTTAAGTACACACACCTTAAGTTGTCAATGTGTTTTATGATAAGAAAATGTTGAATGTGTGTTTTTGTCTTGAGTTTGATGTCTGGACTTATAGAAGCTCATTTGAGTTACGTTAATCTATTCTTTATTATCTCAGGGTACCAACCTCTTTTAGTGATGACATCTCATGGAAGATACTCATCATAAGTTCAAGGAGAAATACATCTCACCATGATTTTGAAGAGCCAATACGTAGGCTACCTAAGTTGTGGGAGCATTTAATGTAGGTCATAGGCTAGGTTAGGGGTGTCTTTTTGTCATCCCTCACATCAATCTAAGATGTTGAATTAACTTTAAGTAAATATTTGAGTTTAATATTTTATTGTTATTTTTAATCCCTATAAATTAAGATTTATTTGATTTGATGTTAGTTTCCTGAAGATGAATATTATATTGAAAACTACCCTTATTTTTTGTGTGCTTTGAAATAAAAATTGTGCAATAGTATTTTAGGGACTTCTCCCCATAAAATTCTTAGGGTGGTAACCTAATTAATAGTAATTATTGAAGATAACTATTGTCTTATTCTATACTTGTGTTTTTTGGCATAAGATGAACTTTGAGTTATCTTCTTAAACAAAACAAATAAAGAAAATATAATTAAGATAGACATTATATTTAGAACATTATATCTATCTGTATCACTTAATAAGCACATTAATTTAAATATTAACGGACTCTCATGTGGTAAAATGATTTTAAAACCATTATTAAACTTAAATCTCGCCCATATATGTTTGTATTCCATTTTCTTGAGAAGCCTTGTTCTAGAAAGTAAAATTAAATAAATAAATCATTAAATAATCTTGTTTGTCACAATCTTGTTGTAACATTGAAATAATGACAACAAAAATTAAATAATTAAACATCATTGAGATTAAGTTTTAAAAAATCACCATATTATACTTGGATTTAGTAGTAAAAAAATTGGGCATGATGTTTTGGTATCAGACCCTAGGTTCAACACTAGGAACTCTAGAAAAATTAGTATGATTGGTTCAATATCCTTTCATAGAAAACATAAACATGATGTGTAATTTTAGTGTGGATCATGATGATTAGAATGATTTCATGAGACTTTTTCTATGTATAGATGTTATTTGTAAGGGATGTTAACTTTAATTTGATTTAGTTCATATCATTTGTGATTAAGATTGGCTAGACATAGAAAACATGTAAATTTTTATGGGATAATCTTGAGGCATTGGGGTGTTATGTTCAAGATGAAAACTTGTTGTTATTCATTCAATAATAGTGGTGATGGATGTTTTATCAGTAATGTTATAGAGGATATGTGTATTATAATTGTGATTGATGAGATGACTATGATCCATATGTATTACCACTATACATATTTCATTATATTATGATGTGCTTGAATATTCCTTAGACTAGTTATAGTGAACAAATGTATCATGAGTTAATCATATTTTCCCTTAACCTTGGTAGTAGTCCATGTTGTGAGTAATTGAAACATATTGCTTTACCCCCTTTGACATTGTCTTGTATCTATATTGAACCACTTGAACAAACTCTTCCCATTTAAAAAATAATAATTTTATATAATTGTGTTGTGTATATTGTGGTGCAAAAATGAAAATTGTGTTATATGGTTAAATTGTACATTTTCAAATGTAAATTTACTTATGATGTACTTTATGTGTATACCTTTTAAGTGAAAATGTTGTGAATGGTAACATTCATTTGTGTATACCTCTTATCTGAAAATGTTGTGAAGGGTAACATTCATTCATGTAATAAATAGCTCCTATGTGAAAATGTTGTTATGTAGTATTATGTTGTGTTGTGTTATCTAACCCTCCATCATTGCTCTAGTGATTGAGTATTGATGCAAGTATGGGTTTGAGGGAGGTGTAGATTTTTGTTCATATTAGAATGAACCGTTAGGAAGTGGAGTTTCTCACAGGTTGAAACCCCACTTTTCCCATTTGCATGAGGTATTCACCTAAATAGTTCAGGTGTTTACACAATGAGTTTCTCAGGAACCATGGGATTTTCATGTATAATGATCACTTTATGAATGATGTGTCCCTCCCCTCACCCATAACAAGTTTTCAAAAGAACAAACTTTTTGATTTATACTCTATGATGCAGTTTTGTGGGAGGCATATAAAGGATGATGCTACAACTCTATTTCTCTTACCTCAGGGGAGATAATTGAGGCTTATATATTTCCTTCTCTCCTCAGGTGGATTTCTTAGCCATATAGTGTCATAATATGGACTTTTTATGGAGTTGTTATATTGAATTTTATTTTTATATCGATTGTCAATTTATGTTGGTTTCAAAACCAACACCTTTTGATTCTCTTTTAATTTAATTTTTTTGCTAAAGAAGTTATTTTACCAATTATTCAAATGTTTTTATTCTAATTATAATATTTCATTCTCTTACTTATGACCCTATTTTGTTACCACTTAGATCTTTATAAAATTATATTATGGAGTTAAATTCTTTTGAGATTTTATTTATTTAATTAAATGTTGGTTTCATGTATGTTCATAATGTGAATGTTGTTCACCTTGTGCGGGTATGGGGAGAAGTAGATTAAAAAATAGTTATAAGGTGAGATGGACAAGATTGTGGGGATACGTATTTAACTCATCCTTTTGCCCACCATATCTGGTAGATCCATACAAGATTTATCTAAATCAATTGTTTTCCTTTTCTTAGGTCTAAGGATATATTTCATTTTAGAGCTACATTAATTGTTCTTCTATTTCAGCACAATGATATTACTCCATTTATATGGCACTTGATTTTACACAATGAACTCTTGCCATGGAATGGCATTCAAATTTTTTTAGTATTATATTATAGTAGAATTTTACTTATGTTACACATACTACTTATCATATTTTATTTAGTCTTGTAAATTCTTGGGGTTTTAATTCGATTGTGACAGATGATGGATAGTAGTATAGCACTAAGGGAACTACATGAGAAAATTGATATAAACACAAATAAAAATCTATGGGATAAATATAATAATACCTTTTAAAGTTAATCCAAATACATAATAATGAAAATGATGTCTAGATTCAAGAATTTTAGACCTTGTAATAAGAGAAAACCTTGTTTAGGTTACTTAAAATGAAAATTCTTGCATGACATGTGAAACCTTGTTTGAAAACTTTGAGAATAATTTAAATTTTAAAGGAGGTTAAGCTAATTAAAGTGATAATTGAAGCTAAGTTTCTTTCCCATGGTTCAAAAATACAAGAAATACTTGATATTATGACATTTATGTATGCTTGAGTTATGACTTGGTGTGTCCTTTGGAAGTATGTTTGTGTTTCAACACTTAATTTTTGATCGATGCATCGAGGATGATGCTTTTATAATAGGGGAAGAATGTAATATCCCTCATATAGATCCACCTTTCCCTTATTAATTTGATATGTTTGCCAAGTGCGATGACCCTTAATCATGTATAAATTTGAATATGCTATTCCATCCACGTGGTAATGGTTAAATTTTTTTATTAAATCTATGAAAGCTTAATTAAAATTAATATAACATGTCATAATCATATATTTTTTCTTCTTAAATTTGTCAAAATATTTTAATTTATAAATTTAACAGGTTCATATCCCTTATAAAAAGGTTATGAACCCTATCATGTAAGCTCGCTAGGAAGCATACAACACTTAAGAGTCTAGCCTAGTTCGGTAGACTTGTCCCACTAGTTGAAGTGAGTAGGATGTTATGTAAGAGAATTGAATGACATGTAATAGGCTCATCTGAATATGTAAAAATAATAATTAATTATGTAATAAAGTGGGTTTACTTGTGCAAGTAAACCCACACATTACTTGCAATAAATTTATAAGTGTGTAATAAAAGTATGGGCTTGTAAAAAAGGTATGGGTCCTTTTATGACAATAAATTGACCCTTGTAAGGAGGGTACTCCCCTCTATAAATTTGATTGATGGAGTCTTAAGGGAGAAAATCCTATTTAACCTCCCAATAATGGCTCATTTTGGTTGTTAATTAACCATGAGATGAGTTTGGGAGGATCTTGTAGGAGTTTTAGAAACTTGGGATTTATTTGACAAGCAGTGGAGAAGATGTAGGTCTCTTATGCTTGTCATCCCTATATTATTCTTTATGTTTGAAAATATTAGCTACGTAGTGTTACAAGACAATCATTTTTGTTTTTTTGTTGTTGAAATGGAAATTAGAATTCTTGTTTGATAAAAATCTCTCTCTCTCTCTCTCTCAAATTATTTTTCAATAAGGTGCAAATGACTTCTTTTATTTTAAATAGTTTAATAAGAGGAGCGCATATATTTTTGCTATTCTTTTTTTTATTAGTTGTTGAATAATTTAGTTGAATGGAAAATAGATTCTTATTTGAATGATTTTTATGAATAAGTGATTAATTATGCAATAAAATGTTGGAAATATTGTCATTGATGTCAAAGGTCTAACATTATTGGTGATAAAGGCCCCATTGCATTTAATAGTTATATCTTGGCCAATGATATTTATTTAATATTAATGAATATATTTTTAGCTGCATAGAAGACAAAAGAAGGGCCTATGGAGAAGTCAAATAGTCACGGGGTAAAGACAAAAGAAGAATGGGACGCATTTTCCCATGAAGAGTCATCTTGGGGAATTCCATGAGTCACCAAGTGAAGATAAAAGAGGAAGGGCAAAATTTCTCATGAAGGAACACTTTGAGGAATACAAAAAGTTACCAAGATAAAGACAAAAGAGGAAAGGATGCTTTTGCTTATGAAGGGTCACCACATGACTTTTCAAATGCAAGGATATGAAGGGTCATACAAGTTTGGCACCATTTTCCATGAGGATTGAAGGGTCACAAAGGGTGAAGGCCAAAGGTCATTTGGAAAGCTATAAATAAAGGCTTGAGAAGCCATTTGTAATGTGGAAGATAGAGTTTGATTTGATATAGTAATATCTAGCTTAGAAGAACAGTGTGAGAGAGTGAGCATGATTTGTATTTGTTATATCTAGCTTAGAAGAGTAAAGGAGAGAAGAAAATGATTTGTATTTGTTATATCTAGCTTAGAAGAGCAAAGGTGAGAGAGGAAAGAGATATTGTAATGAGCTATCATTTGTTGAGATAGCAACATTGAGAGATAGTTGTGTGGTATACACAAAGGGGTTGGTGCTTCTATGGGTTGGTGCTCATGAATTGTTGTTGTGTCGGTGCTCAGTAAAAGGGTTGGTGCTTCTGTGGGTTGGTACTCATGAATTGTTTCTATGTTGGTGCTCAGAAAAGGGGTTGGTGCTCGTATGGGTTAGTGCTCATGAATTGTTGTTGTGTTGGTGCTCAGCAAAGGGGTTGGTGTTCTTATGGGTTGGTGCTCATGAATAGTTGTTGTGTTGGTGCTCAACAAAGGGGTTGGTGTTCCTGCAAGTTGGTTCTTGAGAATATTTTAGTTTGAGTTGGTGCTCATTCATATACTTGAGATTTTTCTCCATGGTTTTTCCCACATTGGGTTTTCATGTTAAACTTGGTGTCTCTCTCTATCTTGTGTGGTGTTTATTATTTAAGTTTTATTGCATATCTTGAACGTATGTTAAAGTGGAATTTGATTAAGGAAAATTTTATATGATTTATGATATACTGATTCACCCCTCTCTCAGTATATCCTATGCTTAACAATTGGTATCAGAGTAGGTTCCTTCAGAAAGGGTTTAACAGCTTGAAGGTAGATCAAGGAAACCAAAAGATGGACAAGCAGCTAAAGAAAGAGAATCAAGAGTTAAAATATATGGTTGAGGCTCTTAAGGAATAGGTGTGTATATTATATTCTAAGTTGGATAAAGAATCAAAATAAAATAAGATATTTATCCAAAATTTTAAGAATCATCTAGAGGTTGCAACTTCAAGTTTGAAATCAAGAGAATAAGAGTGTAATCAGTTGAAGGTTGAGTTAGGTTCTTTAAAGGATAATCATGAGAAGTTCATAATCAAGATTGAGAAATATCATGAAATATTAGTCCAAGGTAAGAAGGATGCAAGTTTTAAAGGTGAATTAAAGAAGCCAATCAGGCAGCCCAATGCTTTCAAGTTTTCAAATTATTTTCATGGCCATTATTTTATTTGTCATCATGTTGGTCATAGGGCAAGAGACTGTATGAGGAGAAGCAATCAGTCAAAGGGAGATCTCAGTCACATTCAAGAATAAGGTATGAAAAATGTTGTTTGTTTTTTTTTGTCATAAGGTTGGCCATATTGCTAAATTATGTCCAAATAAAGAAAAGAGATATTCAAGGTATGTCAAAGGATACAAAGCCCCTAGAAGATATGAGAAGAGTCAAATTTAGGTTTGGAGACCTAAAATAGTAAAGGTTGATCAGGTTGAGTTTAAGAGTGAAAATAAATTACTTGTTATAGTAGATAAAGAATCAAATAGGAAGGACTGTGAAGAATCTTTTGTTACATTTGAGCATGAGCCTTGTCAAGATAAGATAGTTACAAGAGTTGAGAAGATGAAAAACATCATAAATAATGAGGTTAGTAAGTCAAATAAGTTAGACATGCTTAAATGGATTCTAAGAGAAAGACACAAGGAAAAAATAGAGGAGATGTAGGAATCTCTTGAGATTTATTTCTAGGACCCTTTGTGTGGGGTGTCTCTTCTAGGCTTCAAGGAGACACTTTTAAGAAAAATTGAAGCATGGTGAATGCTATTGGGTCTTGGCTATGTTGCATGACAAGAAGGTGAGTTGACATATTATTTTTTATATCATTTGAGGGAATAGATTTTGAAGAAAATTTTGCACCAGTGTTAAGGTTAGAGGCTATTAGAATGTTTCTTGCATATGCAGTGTTTAAAAGTTTTAAAGTGTTTCAAATGGATATGGTCATAGGAAATTAGAATGTTGAAAAAGAGATAATAGTTTTAGAAATAAGGAGAAGGAAACTCATGCATAATCAATCAAGAAGGACCAAAGTTTCAATGCTCCATTCATCAAGAAGAAGGTTTAGACATGTTCATGGTAGAAGAAACAACCTAAAAATTATATGCTGATACAAATAGTTTTACATGCAAGAAATGAAGATTAACCATGGTTCGTTGATAGTGGATGTTGGAGGCATATGATAGGAGATAAAAGTAATTTCATAACTCTAAAGAAAATCAATAGTGGCATAGTGAAATTCAGAGATAAAACCACTGCCAGGATAGTTGAAAAAGTTTTATGCAGAAGGTTGTGAGATTAGAAGAAAAGATTCAAATGAGTTGATTGCAGATGCTCAAAGGACAATCAATGATTTATATGTATTATAAGATATCTTCTCAAAGGCAAAATCGAAGGACACATTCAAGGATCTGTAAGAGGAGTTGGGAGTAATTTATTTTACTTCCTACCATTGAAGTTCAGCATTAGTTGAGGGAGAGTTAAGTGTTAGCTCCAGGTAGGCCCTTTGCCATTGATGTCAAAAGGGGAGAATAATAGGTACAAGTATATGTGGAAAAATAGGTACAGGAAATATGTACAAGTTACTACAGTAAGGGGGAGTTACTGTATGTTTTTAGATGACAGTATGTGCAGGTTTTAGGATGTGGCAGTCTCAGGATTGAGGTTACCATCAATGACAAAGGGGGAGATTGTTGGAAATATTGTCATTGATGTCAAAGGTCTAGCATTATTGGTGATAAAGGCCCAATTGCATTTAAATATGTTTTTAATAGTTATATCTTGTCTAATGTGTGTTAATATTTATTTAATATTAACAAATATATTTTTAGTTGCATATAAGATAAAATAAGGGTTCATGGAGAAGTCAAAGAGTCATGTGGTAAAGACAAAAGAAGAATGGGATGCATTTTTCCATGAAGAGTCATCTTGGGGAATTCCAAGAGTCACCAAGTGAAGACAAAAGAGGAAGGGCACAATTTCTCATGAAGGAACACTTTGAGGAATACGAAAAGTCACCAAGATAAAGACAAAAGAGGAAAGGATGCTTTTGCTTATGAAGGGTCACCACATGACTTTTCAAACGCAAGGATATGAAGGGTCATACAAGTTTGGCACCATTTTCTATGAGGATTGAAGGGTCACAAAGGGTGAAGGCCAAAGGTCATTTGGAAATCTATAAATAAAGGCTTGAGAAGCCATTTGTAATGTGGAAGATAGAGTTTGATTTGATATAGTAATATCTAGCTTAGAAGATCAGTGTGAGAGTGTGAGTATGATTTGTATTTATTATATCTAGCTTAGAAGAGCAAAGGGGAGAAGATAATGATTTATATTTGTTATATCTAGATTAGAAGAGCAAGAGTAAGAGAGGAAAGAGATATTGTAATGAACTATCATTTGTTGAGATAGCAACATTGAGAGATAGTTGTGTGGTATACACAAAGGGGTTGGTGCTCTTGTGGGTTGGTGTTCACAAATTTTTTTTGTGTTGGTGCTCATCAAAGGGGTTGGTGCTCTTGTGGGTTGGTGCTCATGAATTGTTGTTTTGGTGCTCAACAAAGGTGTTGGTGCTCTTGTGGGTTGGTGCTCATGAATAGTTACTGTGTTGGTGCTCAACAAAGGGGTTGGTGCTCCTGTAAGTTGGTGCTTTTGAATATTATAGTTTGAGTTGGTGCTCATTCATATACTTGAGATTGTTTTCCATGGTTTTTCCCACATTGGGTTTCCATGTTAAATCTGGTGTCTCTCTCTATCTTGTGTGGTGTTTATTATTTCAATTTTATTACATTTCTTAAATGTATGTTAAAGTGGAATTTTCTTAAGAGAAATTTTATAAGATTTATGATATACTGATTCACCCCCCCCATCTTAGTATATCTCATGCTCAACATAAAATGAAACACATAATTAATTCCTCAAAATCATAGCAATAGAGACATATGGAAGAAAATTTAGATATAAGCAAATATATACATAACACCAATATAACGTGGTTCACCCAATGTGGGCTACATCCACCAAAAGTCTCTCTATAATATTATAAACAAGAGTAAAAAAACAAATCTCAACAAAAAACCTCTTACAGAGATAACTTTCTCGAACCTGAATTCACACCAAAATTTTTGAGATGCTACATTACACATCAAACCTGATCACACAAATTGAAGAAAGAATTACAGATCTTAAAATGAGATGTAAAAATGTAATTAATATTGTGTTACCCCTCACCCCTATTTATAATTTTCAAAAAGCCCCTAAAAATGCACCATAACCATTGAGATAACCATATCCCCACAAAATAAGGAAAAAAATAATGGAGGTTTCAACTACATAATCCCCCGATTATCTTAATGCCTTATATCACACCCACTTATCCAAAAAACATACCATAAATGGAGGAATTGGTTGACACACTCAAAAATGCATCCCACCATTTTTGAAAGTAAGAAATGCATGTTAGAAATGCCTCTATAATTTTATTTTTACCTTAGGGATGAAATGAGATCCATATTTAACAATCTCTCACTTGGAGTTTGTTTCTCCTTAAAAAAAAACTAACACTCCTCCATGATATTCATGAAGACCAACCAAAGCTGAACATAACCTCAACTTCTCCAATGTGACTACCTTGGTCATCATATCCACAAGATTTTGACTCATATGTATCTTCTCTAGCTTCACCATGTTTTCCTCTAAAGTTATCCTGATGAAATGATACCACAACTATATGTGCTTCATCCTCAAGTGGAAAGCAGAGTTCTTGATTAAATGTATACTACTCTGACTATCACTATGTATTCCCCCAACTTCATGCTTATACCCTAACTCATTAAGTAATTATTGTAACTAGATCATCTCCTTGCTAGCCTCTATAACAACAATATACTCAACATTTGTGGTTCATAAAGCCACAACCTTCTGTATTTGGGAATTCCAACTAATCATTATATCCCTAATAGTAAATACATAACCTATCATACTCCTCCTACAGTCAACATCCCCAGCCATATTTGAGTCTACATAACCATGCGAAGTGGTGTTCAATTCACTAAAACATAATGTTATACCCATGGTACCTCTAATATATAATAATCCACTTCATTGCTTACCAGTGCTCATAACTTGGATTACTCATGTACCTACTTACTACTCCCCTACATGGAAAATATTTGGCCTTGTACAAACCATAACATACATCAAGTTACCAACCACTGATATACCCACTTGTTTTTTCTTGCTCTCTTTCCCTTGGGTAGTTTCACCAAATCCCATGCCTATTTCTCCATAAGATAACTATGTTCCTCTTCCATGGTTTGCTCCCACTTCTTCCTAGCATTCACTTGCATTGCTTCCTCAAAACATTTTTGTTCTCCACTATCAATAAGTAAAAAATAACTCAAAGATGGGGAAAAACATTCAGGATCTTTTCTTACCCTAAAATACCTTCTTACTATAAGATTTTGGGGTTCTTGTGTAGGAAGTTCCTAAACTGTCTCCTTGGACACCTTACCATTCATAATATCATCCAACATTGCGTATTCTTTTTGTTCCTGTTCTTGCAATTGACATTTATACATGACTTTTTATTTAAAGATAACATCCCTAGACCATAATATTTTCTTATCTCTAAGAATCCAAACCTAGAAACCAAAGTCATCCTCACCATAACCAATAAAGGTGCATCTCTCAGACTTAGCTTCTAACTTGGTCCTATCTTTATTGGCAACATAAACAAATGTCTCACATCCAAAGACCCTACTAAAATAATAATTAACTTTCTTACCAAACCAAGCTTCCTTAGGTATGCCTCCATCAAAAGGCACTGAAGGTCCTTTATTAATTAGATATACCATTGTGCTAACTACTTCTACCCAAAACATTAGGGGAAACCCTACATGTAGCCTCATGCTCCTAGCATGCTCCATGATTTTCCTATTCATCTTCTCTAACACTTCATTCTCAGGTGGTGTCCCTAGAACCATCCTTTGCCTATGAATTCCATTTTATGAAAAATAATCATTAAATGCTTTGCTACAATACTCACCTCTATTGTCCAACTTGAGATATTTAAACTTGAGACATGTTTCATTCTATACCAAAGCTTTCCATATTTTGAATGTTTCAAATATATTAGATTTCTTCTTAATGCAATAAACCCAAAATTTCCTAGTTGCATCATCAATAAATGTAACATAATAATTTAAACCACCAATAGAAGATACATGAGCTAGCCCCCATACATCTGAGTAAACCAACTCCAACTTATTCTCCTTCTTTGTAGGTCTAATTCTCAGTAACTTAACTCACTTTTGCTTTTCATATACACAATCATCATAGGAGTCTAAATCAACCTATTTTAATCTAAGCAACTTATCTTTCAAGATATACATGCCCTTTTATCTCATATGATCAAGCCTATAGTGCCACAAAGTTGCATCTCCATCTGTAGCAACTATATTACAGTGATCAACATTACTAGTCAAATATAAAGTGCCAATTTTCTTACCTCTCGCAACCATAAGAGCATTCTTGGTAACTTTCCAAGAATCTATTGTAAACATCACCGAATATCCCTCATTATCCAACTGCCCCACTGATATTAAATTTTTCCTTAACTATGGAACATGTCTGACATCCTTTAGTATCCATGTGTTCTCATTCTACATATTCACCTAAACACAACCTTTCCCTACCATACTACATGGTTCATCATCACCAAGATAAACATGTCCAAAATCTCCCTGAACATAATCAATAAAATGATGCCTATGTGGGATGGCATGAAAAAAATCCCCTAAATCTAATACCCAAGATTCAAAAACATTATCCAAGGAAAGAATTACATCCTCCTGACTAATTGTACCTGTTGTCATATTTACCTCCTTGGTCTCCTCATGTTTGGTCTTCTTATCCCAAAGTTTCCAACATTCCTTCTTTATGTGTCCACTTTTCCCATAATGCCAGCACACCATCTTAGCTCTAGATTTAGATCTTCCCTGACCCTTTGACTTTCCATGATTTCTTTTGCTTCTATCCTTTTGTCTCCCTCTAGTCTCCACCATCAAATCATCCCCTGAAGATGATTCCCTCATGATCTTCCTTCATATTTCCTCACTAAGAATCATACCTATTACATCCTCAAACTTTCAACATCCCTTATCAAGGACAACATTACTCACAGCCATAACCAGGCTATCCCAACTATCAGGTAAGGAGCACAAAATCAATAAATCCTTAACTTCATCTTCAAATTTAATACCAACAGAAGATAGCATACTCACAACCATATTAAAATCATTCAAATGATCAGCTATAGAATCATTTTTAGACATTTTCATATTAAATAACATTTTGATCAAAAATATTTTATTAGAGGCAGAGGGTTTTTCATATAACTCCCCTAATTTCTTCATCAAACTAAATGTGGTCATCTACTCTAAAATATTGAAGGCAACTGAAGTTGAAAGGCACAACCGTATGGCTCCTATTACTTTCCTATCAGGCAAATTCCAATTTGCCTAATCCATACCTAAAGTTTGACCTAATTTCCCCATCAAAGTGTGATGAAGATCTTTCTAAAACAAGTAATCCTCCATCTGCATCTTCCATAATCTAAAAGTTTACCCATTGAATTTTTCAATTCTAGATCTATTATTATCTGCCATAGCTCCTACTCAAGATAATATCTTTCCTTATGATTCACCACTTTAGAAAAACTACTTAAGCTAGCTCTGATACCAGTTATTATGAATAATTTATTAATTATTCAATAAAATGCAACACAAAATTCATTCCTCAAAATCATAGCAGTAGAGACATAAGGAAGAAAATTTAGATCTAAGCAAATACACACATAACACCGATATAACATGGTTCACCCAATGTGGGCTACATCCACCAAGAGGATCTCTATAATATTATAAACGAGATTAAAAAACAAATCTCAATAAAAACCTCGTATAGAGAACTTTTTCCAACCCAAATTCACACCAAAATTCCTGAGATGCTAAGATACACCTCAAACCTGATCATATCGATCGAAGAGAGAATTACAGAGCTCAAAATGAGATGCAAAAATGCAATGAATAATGTGTTACCCATCACCCCTCTTTATACTTTTCAAAAAACCCTTGAAAAATGTGCCATAACCATAGAGATAACCATATCCCCACAAAATAATGGAGGTTTCAGCCACATAATCCCCTGATTCTCTCAACACTTTAGATCACACCCACTTCTCCAAAAAATGTGCCACAAATGGGGAGAGTGGTTGACACACTCAAAAATGCATCCCACTATTTGTGAAAGTAAAAAATGCATGTTAAAAATGCTTTAGTAATTTTATTTTTACCTTAGGGGTGGAAACAAGCTCCATATTTAACAATGCTCAAGTCATTGTATTAATACTCCTTTAAAATGAAATAATGGAAGGTAATTAACTTTGTTTACTTGTGTACATGATTCACCTATTAAAATTATTATATTAAGTGGATTTTAAAAAGTTAATGATTTTTTCTTCTTCGTGTGGAAAATGAGTTGTTTGTTTGAATATAATAGATCTCTCCCTCTCTCTTTCCTAATTTAGTTTTGAAAGAAGTTGTACCTTGTGATTTTCCTTATAAGTGAAAATAATTATGCAATATTTTTACCTTCCTCCCAACATCTTCTTTCAGTTTGAAAATTAAAATTGTAAGAGAAGTTTTTTATTTAAAATTGTAAGAGAAATTATTTATTTAAAATTGGTATGTTGCATGAAAAAATGAGGAACTTATTCATTTTAAACCCATTTTTTTACAAAAGAAAATAATGACGATTGTTATGTTTCAATTCCATTTGAAAATGTGTGTGTGTGTGCATATGTATAAAATAAAAAATAAATAAATAAATTCCTTTATTTATATACATGGATATAAATACATTTAATAATAATCGAAATATATATATATATATATATATATATATATATATATATATATATATATATATATATATATATATATATATATATATATATATATATATATATAATATATATATATATATATATAACATGCTTATTATAAATTTAATACATGAAATTAAAAAAAATGTTGAAGTGTTTATCTAGTGGAATTAATTAAAAACAAAAAAGGAATGGAGGGACGGGGTAGGAGGTTGCGTTGACCTCATATATATATATATGCTTATTATAAATTTAATACATGAAATTAAAAAAAATGTTGAAGTGTTTATCTAGTGGAATTAATTAAAAACAAAAAAGGAATGGAGGGATGGGGTAGGAGGTTGTGTTGACCTCTCTGTGTGTGTCATGTTTATTATAAATTTAATACATAAAATAAATAAATCAATCAAATGTTAAAGTGTTCATTTAGTTAAAATAATTAAAATTTGAAAAAAAAAGAATGGAGGGATGGAGCAAGTGACTGTGTCGACCACCATCCCCTTCCATTGTATGGAAGGGAGGGTTTGGGCCAGCCAATCCACACAGTAACCTGGTCAAGGTCATGACTCGACTAACCCTAAACCTTCAGCCAGACCTACAAATATAGTAGCATAGGGGCCTAATGTATTTAAAAACTAATATATATGTGTCTATGTGTGATATTATACACACACACACAAACATATGAAGGGGTATGTGTACACATAAGGTTATATGTGTGTTTGTGTATAATAAATATATTTTGAAGGTAGTTTAAACCAAGTTAAATGAAATGTAAATTTAAAAAAAAATACATATATAATGAAATATTAGTATAAACATTGTGTATACATTAAAATAAAATCAAACCCTAGTATCATTATGGCCTCCTTCCTTTAACTCCATCAAAATTGAAACTTCTAAACCTACAACAAAAATGCAAACAAGAGAGTTGATTTTTTATAAGGAAATTTATGGCACTTTTGATAAACATAAATCTAATGGAGTAGATCCACTTAATCTAAAGGTGGAGATTTGACCCACCACCACTTTGTTGTGGCCAACATGCCTCCTTTTATTTGAAATGGGGGGACCCCTCTAAAAATATCATGAACCAGAGCTTCAGTGTCATTTATTTTAAATCAATAGTATTTCCATAGTCCATAGATCAGAGTAGAGAGTTTCTAGATAAAATTGTGTTCAAGTTTTTTAACATAGTTTTATCCAAAAACTTTCTACTCTAGTCCTTTCTTTTGTTTTCATCAGTGATGCTTACTCAAATCTTTAGAATATGAACCACCTTTATTTCCTTAAGCAATAACAGGACTCTTTTATTCCTCTTTAGGATTAAGGAGTGTTTGTTCTTTTTATAAATCATGGTGCTAATGTTGTAAGTTGATTTTTGCTTGAATCTCCCAGAGTCTAGTTCTCTTATCGAAGTAGCAGACCCATTACCCTCTGTGGTAAATCAAGATCTATGTAACTAATAAATAAGTTTTCGTGTATCATATTCCTTTTTATCTTACTTGGTAATTTTATGAATTTCATAGATCCTAATTAAATGGGAAGGTGCCATGTCACTAAATGTTAGAATGGCTAGTCCCCCAGACCTATCAAAGATGTTAGAGCTTTAGGAGAGCTCAATCAAATGGGAAGTCACCATGTTTCCAAATGTTAGAATGGCCATTCCCTCAGACCTATACAAGATATCATAGCTTGGGAGAGCCCAACTGAATGGGAAGGTACCATGTCATCAAATTTTAGAATGTTAGTATCCTAAACCTATCAGAGATGTCGGAGCTTGGGAGATCCCAGTTGAATAGGAAGGTGCCATATTATTAAATGTCAAAATGGCTAGTCCCCCAGACCTATCAGATATGTCAAATATTAGGAGAGATTGATCAAATGAGAAGGTGCCATATCATCAAATGTTAGAATGGCTAGTCCCCCAAACTTGTTAGACCTATCAGATCCTAAGAGAGCCCAACTGAATAGGAAGGTGCCACATCATTGAATGTCATAATGGCTAGTCCCTTAAACCTGTTAGATATTTTAGAGTTAGGGAAATCTTGATCGAATGAGAAGGCACCACATCAGCAAATGTTAGAAGGCTAATCCCCTAGACCTATTAGAGATGTTAGAGCCTAGGAGAGCCTAGCCAAATGGGAAGGTGCTATGTCTTTGAATGTCAAAATGGTCAATCCCTCAAAATTATAAGATATTTTAGATCCATGGAGAGCCTAGATGAATAGGAAGGTACCACATCACTAAATTTTAGAATGGCTAATCCTTTAGT